>JAGIQG010000011.1:90997716-91184344 GCA_024679065.1 Sphyrna mokarran
AAGGGAATGGTTTTTAGTTTGGAGGGGCATGATGCCCATCATCCCTCGATGAAATGAAGGCCAGTACACCGTAAAGCTTTCTTAACCACATCCTCCACTGGGAGGCCAATTGAGGTCTAGGACCCGGGACCCCAAGATCCCTTGCTCTTCCACACAGCTAAGACTCCTACCCTTGAAGTGTTACTCATTCATCCCGTTGGATCTGCCAACAATGGACCACAACACATTTATCCGCGTTGAGTCCATCTGCCACTTCTCCACCCAGTTTGCATCCTGTCGATGTCATCGCCTGCAACTTATGACATCCCTTCTCATCACAGACCATCCACAACACCACCGACCTTGTGTCATCGGCGAACTTACTCACCCATCCCTCCACTTCCTCATCCAGGTCATTTATGAAAATGACAAACAGCAAGGGTCCTAGAACAGATCCCTGGGGCACTCCACTGGTGACGACACCATGCAGAAAAAGAGGCATCCACAAACACCCTCTCCTTCTGCAGCAGCAGTTCTGGATACAGGGCCAAAGCCCCTTGGATCCCATGGCTCTCACCTTCTCAAGAAGTCTGCAGTGTGGGACCTTGTCAAATGCCTTGCTGAAGTCCATGTACATCACGTCACTGCTTACCTTCGTCAATGTGTTCAGTCACATTTTCGAAGAACTCAATTAAGCTCGTAAGGCACGACCTGCCTTTTACAAAACCATGTTGACTATTTCTAATCAACCTAAACTTCTCCAAATGCTCGTAAATCTTGTCCCTCAGAAGCCTCTCCATCAGCTTACCAACCACTGAGGTCAGACTCACCGGTCGGTAATTTCCAGGACTATCCCTGTTCCCTTTCTTGAAAATAGGGACCACATCCGCAATCCTCCAATCCTCCGGAACCTCTCCCGTCTCCATCGACGACGCAAAGATCATCGCCAGGGGCTCTGCAATGACATCCCTCACCTCCAACAATAACCTGGGGTACATCCCATCTGGTCCCGGAGACTTGTCTATCTTGATAGCATTTTAGCTTGTTGGTGGGCAAGGTATTGGAGAGAATTATTAGGTAGGATTTATAGTTATTTAGAGAGAAATGAATTGATTGGGGAAGTCAGCATGGTTCGTGAAGGGTAGGTATGCCTTACTAACCTCATTGAGTTTTTTGAGAAAGTGACAGAGAGGGGATGGGGGTAAGCGGTTGATGTAGTATTATGGACTTTAGTAAGGCGTTTTGATAAGGTGGCCCAGGTAGACTTCTACAGAAAATGAAGATGTGTGGAATAGAGTGGTGATTAGCTAATTGGATTAGGAATTTGGCTGGCAGATAGAAGACAGAGGGTGGTGGTTGATGGGAGATATTCACGTGGAGTTCGGTGACGAGTGGTGTGCCTCAGGGTCTGTTTTGGGGCCCCTGCTGTTTGTAATTTTTATAAATGATCTGGATGAGGGTATTGAGGGATGGATCAGTAAATTTGCAGATGATACTAAAGTTGGTGGTGTGGTAGATAGTGAAGAGGGGTGTTTTAGTTTACAGAGTGACTTGGACAAGTTGCAGAGCTGGGCCGAGAGGTGGCAAATGGAGTTTAATGTGGAAAAGTGTGAGGTAATGCACTTTGGCAGGAACAATAAATGTGTAGAGTATAGGGCTAATGGTAGGGCTCTTAATAGTGTTGAGGAACAGAAGGATCTTGGTGTATGTGTCAATAGATCCCTGAAAGTAGGCAGTCAAGTGGATAAAGTTGTTAAGAAGGCATATGGAGTCTTAGCTTTTATTGGTAGGGGGATTGAATTTAGGAGCCGCAGCATCATGTTGCAACTGTACAAAACTCTAGTGCGGCCGCACTTGGAGTATTGTGTGCAGTTCTGGTCCCCACATTATAAGAAAGATGTGGAGGCATTGGAGAGGGTACAGAGGAGGTTTACCAGGATGTTGCCTGGTATGGAGGGCAGGTCCTATGAAGAGAGGTTGAAGGATTTGAGGTTGTTTTCGTTAGAAAGGAGGCGGCTAAGAGGGGATCTTATGAAGCATATAAGATGATCAGAGGTTTAGATAGGGTGGACAGTGATAGCCTTTTTCCTAGGATGGAGAAAGCTAGCACGAGGGGACACAGCTTTAAATTAAGGGGTATGAGTTATAGGACGGATATCAGAGGTAGGTTCTTTACTCAAAGAGTGATTAGGGAGTGGAATGCCCTGCCGCAGCTGTCGTAGATGCGCCAAGTTTGGTGGCGTTTAAGAGGTTAATTGATAAGTATATGAAGAGAAGGGAATGGTTTAGTTGGAGGGGCATTGCTTTTTATTTTGGTCGGCACAACATCGAAGGCCAAAGGGCCTGTTCTGTGCTGTAATGTTCTATGTTCTATGTTCTATGTTCTATGTAAAAGTTCTAACACATCCGCTTCCTTAATATCTACATACTCAATCTTTTCAGTCTGCCGCAAACTTGTAGTGCATCCTCCCAGATCACTTTCCACCGTGAATACTGAGGCAAAGTACTCATTAAGCACCTCTGCCATTTCTTCCGGTTCCATACAGACTTTTCCCCCTTCACCTTTTATAGGTCCTATCCCTTCTCTTCTCATCCTTTTACTTTTCACATATTTGTAGAAGGCCTTGGGATTCTCCTTAATCCTACCAGCCAAGGCCTTCTCATGACCCCTTCTGGCTCTCCTAATTTCCTTTTTAAGCTCTCTTCTATAAGCCTTATACTTCTCTAGATCCCCAACATCTCCTAGCTCTTTGAACCTTTTATACACCTTTCTTTTCTTCCTGACTATGTTCACCACAGCCTTCGTGCACCACGGTTCCCGCGTCCTACCAAAACCTCCTTGTCTCACAGGAACATTGTCGTGCAGAGCTCCAGACAAGCATTCCTTGAATATCTGCCACCTTCCTTCTGTGCTTTTCCCCAAGAACACCTCCTTCCAGTTTATTCGCCCCAACATCTGCCTGATGTCTCCATATTTCCCCTTATTCCAGACAAACACCTTCCTAGCCTGCCTGATCCTATCCTTTTCCAATGCAAGGGTGAAGGAGATAGAATTATGATCTCCATCCCCAAGATGCTCTCCTACCGAGAGATCCATCACCTGTCCTGGTTCATTAGCTAGTACCAGGTCCAGTACAGCCTCTCCTCTCGTAGGCTTGTCCACGTGCTGTGTCAGGAAACCCTCCTGAACACACCTAACAAACTCCTCCCCATCCAAACCCCTTACCCTTGGGATATTCCAGTCGATGTTTGGGAAATTGAAGTCTCCCATCACAACAACTCTGTTATTTCTACATCTCTCCAGTATCTGTTTCCCTATCTGCACCTCAACTTCCCTGTCACTATTGGGCGGCCTATAGAATACACCCAGCAACGTCACCGACCCTTTGCTATTCCTAACTTCCACCCACAGAGACTCCGTAGACATTCCCTCCTCGGTATCCACCTTCTCTGCAGCCATGACACTGTCCCTGATCAACAGTGCCACTCCACCACCTCTTTTGCCTCCCTCCCTGTCCTTCCTGAAGGATCTGAATCCCGGGACCTGTAGTACCCAGTCCTGTCCCTGAGACATCCAAGTCTCTGTAATGGCCACCACATCACAATCCCAAGCAGCAATCCACGCCCTAAGTTCATCCACCTTATTTACTACACTCCTGGCATTAAAATAGACACAGCTCAGTCCCTCAGACTGGACATTTCCCTTCTCCCCCACTCGTCTAACCTGCCTCTCATCCTGCCTAGAGTCCTTCCCCACCTGGGAACTAACTTCCTTGCTCCCAGTCTCCACATCACTATTCCCTCCCCCTAACTTTTTAGTCTAGTTTAAAGTCCCCCCAGTAGCCTTAGCCAGTCTTCCCGCCAAGATATTAGTCCCCCTGGGATTCAGGGGGACTGTTTGGGATTGGGATTGTTGAGGAAAGGCAGCTTCAGCAAAATCATGTTGAACTAACTGGCTGGAGTTTTTTGAGGAGGTTACAGGGAGGGTTAACAAGAGACAAGCGGGTGATGTGGTGAATATAGACTTTCAAAACACACTCGATACAACAGACAGTGAGCAAAGCTCTAACCCATGGGACAAACAGGAAAGTGGGCACTTGGATTGAGTGACAGGAAGCAGAGAATGGGGATTAATAGTTGCTTTTCAGAGCCAAGGAGGGTTTGAAGTGGAATTCCCCAAGGTTTCTGTTGGGATCCTTGGTCATCCTGATTTATATTAATGACCCAGACTGTGCTGTTCAGGGCATCAACTCAAAATTTGCCGATGATACAAAGATTGGACATGGGTGTCAACACCGATAAGAACCCGTCTTGAACCGGGCAGACAAGCGGCAGATGCGGTTCAACACAGAGGAGTATGAGATGACTGGTTTCTAGCAGGAAGAATGTGGAGAGGCCGAATAGAATAGAGGAGAAACTCTAAAGGAGTTGCAGGAAAAGGGGTGTATGGGTACATAAGGCATTAAAGATAGCAGGACATGTTGAGAGAGCAGTTTAATAAAGCTATAGTTTCTTTTATATCCCTTTTAAATTGGGAGAATGCCTCAATTAATAAAACCTAAGGTATCCTGTGTTGTCAGTGTCCCCTAAGTTCAGGGACTGCAGGATAAGGAGATCATGTTGAATGGGTATGAGACACTAGTTAGGCATCATCTGGGGCAGTGTACCCAGTTCTGGCTGCCTTTGAGGAAGGATGGGAAGGACTTGGAGATAGGACAGAGGAGATTCACAAGAATGATCCTGGGGTAAAGAACTATAGCTACGAGAATAGTTTGGAGAGGATGGAGCTGTTTTCCTTGGAGAAAAGAAGGCAGAGTGGAGATTTGATTGAAGTGTTCAAGATCCTGGAGGAATGGACAGGGAAAGCAGTGAGAAATTGTTCCCACTCAAGAGAGCATCAAGAACTAAGGAGCACAGAATCGGAATAATGGACAAAAGGATGGGAATGATGTGAGGAAAGGTTTTTTTCACCCAGAGGGAGGGTGGAGTTTGGAGCTTCCTGTGAGGCTGGTAAAGGCAGCTTCAATCGAGGTGTTCAGGAGAGAATTGGATCGCAATCTGTACAGAGAATGTGTACAGTAACAGGGATAAGGCAGAGGACTGGGACTCAGTGGAATGCTGTTTCAGCAAACCAGTACAGACTCAATGGGCTGAATGGCCTTCTTCTACACTGTAAAGGTCCTGTGATTCTGTGACTTTGTTCTTTTTAAGATTCTAGAGGAGGGGAATAAGTCATCAAACACTTGACAGAGAGTTACAGGGGGTGGAGTGTAAATTATCTGTTGCAAGCTCCCTCTCTTCCTCATGCCTCCTCAGCACACACAGTGGCCGGAATTTTACTGGCACACCTGCCCAATTCCGGGAATGCGCGAGGCTCGGAGAATGGCATTCTCCATTGGCCTGGAGCGGGATTGTACGAACCTCGGGTGGACGTGCCAGTAAAATTCCATCCAGTGAATCCCTGAAGTGTTTGCCTGTTATTTGTAATGGCTCACGGTGATGCCCCTTTTTTTGAACAGCGATTGCTGCCATCTTGTTTGAGGTTCGGCTGGGCTGTCTGCAGGAGAAGATTCCGGAAGAAACGCAGAAATTCATCGAGTCTGCCACCGTCATGTTCCGTACCCTGGTTTACTGTGACCTGCTTCCCAGGTGGAGCCGGAACTTGCTGCCATTTTGGGGGCAGTACATGAGAGCCTGGGACAACATGTTCGACTTTGGTAAACAAGCCTCTCTGAATCTTAGCACCCGTCGCTGGGTAAACACCAAGCGGAACCTTTGCCAGATCGAGGAGTGCCTCGATTTTGATTCATATCCTTGTTTCCAATTCCTCCATGCCTCACTTCTCCCTGTGCCTCCAGCCCCACATCCCTCTGAGATCTCTGCATTCCCCTAATTCTGGTAGCCATGCCTTCACTTCCTGGCCCTAACTCTGGAATTCCTCTCCAAGACTCTCCACCTCTCTCCCCTCTTTAAGGTTCAAGATGGCACCGGAGTGAGGTGACGTCTTGTAAGCTGTGCCCA
Organism: Sphyrna mokarran; assembly: GCA_024679065.1. Lineage (NCBI taxonomy): Eukaryota > Metazoa > Chordata > Chondrichthyes > Carcharhiniformes > Carcharhinidae > Sphyrna > Sphyrna mokarran. Next base: position 91,003,717 of record JAGIQG010000011.1, read on the forward strand.
GTGTACCCTCTAATTCTACCTTTTACTCTCATTCTATGCTTCTAAAACTTTATTCTAACTCTTTTAAGCTTTCTAACAATGCTTTCATTCAATCCCTTACAGATTTGACACCATTGGACTTCCGAATGGATCTGCCTCGCACTAAGTTGATCTTTCTTAATATCCTAGCTATGACTGTAATACTACACTCTGCACTCTCTCCTTTCCTTCTCTATGAATGGTATGCTTCATCTGCATCGTGCGCAAGAAACATCACTTTTCGCTGTATTTTAACGCATGAGACAATAATAAACGAAATTGAGTTAAAATCAAATTAAAAGGACAGTCCTTAAAATCTACAAGTTTGATCAAGCTCTGGGTCACCTGTCCAAATAATCTCAATCTGTTAGCTTGGGGATGTTTTTGCTTCATTAAAGGTGCTATATAAATGCAAGGCGTTGTTGTTGCTGTTGTAGCTGAGGGCAGTTCTCTGCTGGGACAGGTTTTATTGGTCACCTTGGATCAAGCACTGGTTGCCGTTGGCCCCACCAATTAGAGAACATGATTGGCAGCCCCTGTTCCCCCACTGCTCTGGTACTGACCGTCACTGCTCCTCCTGCTACCACTCTCCACGGCACCAGGCAGGGGACAGTGGAAGAAATCTGCAGTAACAGAATGTCTTACTGGTACCTCACCCGAGGTACTTATTGTTCAGAGCCTGGTTGTGAATATCAGCTGTCTGACTGTAAGAGGCATCACAAACAAAACTAAAAATCTCAGCAGGTCTGACAGCGTCTGTGGAGAGAGAATAGAGCCAACACTTTGAATCTGGATAACTCTTCATCAGAGCTAAGAGCAAAGAGAATCAGCAGAGATTTATACTATAGGGGAGCAGGGCTGTAATAGATCAAAGGGGATGTAAATGAGGATGAAGAAGGCTGAGAAAGGTACAAAACATGTCTATTCAGTGAGTGGAACGTGAGAATGGCAGAACAGAGATACAGAGGGCTAAGGGAATGTGGCAGTTGTTCTGAAGAAGGAGGCAGGCGCTTTTAGCTCTAACAAAGGTCATCCAGACTCGAAATGTTGGCTCTATTCTCTCTCCACGGATGCTGCCAGACCTGCTGAGATTTTCCAGAGTTTTCTGCTTTGGTTTCAGATTCCAGCATCCGCAGTAATTTACTTTAAACAAACAAAACCAATCCTGACCTTGCTTGACATCCTCTTAGCCTGACCTGGCCGGGGTGAAGGTTAGAGAGATTGTGAGAAGCAGCTGGTCAGGGGCAGGATACTGGAGGTTGTTGAAGTAACAGAGAACATCAGAAGAATCTAACTGGGAAGAGACAAGGGGAGAGAAAAATAGAGGTGAGGTAGGAATAGTCAGTTCAGTGTGGTAGAAACAGTCTGAAATAAAACTCAATATTCAATCACACCTTCATTCTGCGGGTTTATTAATGTCTCTCTGTATTTGGTGGCAGTCTGTATTAACTGAAGTTTAAAGTTTATTTATTACTGTCACAAGTAAACTTACATTGACATTGCAATGAAGTTACTGTGAAAATCCCTTCGTCGCCACACTCCAGCACTGTTCGAGTACATTGAGAGAAAATTTAGCACAACCAATGCACGTCTTTCAGACTGTGAGAGGAAACCGGAGCACCCAGAGGAAATCCACACAGACACAGGGAGAACATGCAAACTCCATACAGACAGTGACCCAAGCCAGGTCACTGGTTTAATAGGCCTCTTGTTCCCTGTTGTCTCTTTCTCTCCTTTATAGAGTAGCAATGTTATATTTGCTAACCTCCAACCTGATGGGAACCACTTCAGAATCTAGGGAACTTTAGAAAATCATAGCTGGTACATCCATGTTCATTGGAGCTATTTCTTTCAAAATCCGGGGAGTAGGCCATCCTTTACTGGGGATTTATCAGAATTTAGTCCCTTGAGTTTCACTAGTAAGTTTTATCTGCTGATATTAATTACCAGAATATCCTTGCTCATATTTGCTGCTAGGTTACCCATTATTTCTGGAATATAGTATGGGGCTTAAGACAGGAAACAAGATATTGTTCCATATCTTTGCCATTTCTTCATTACCCATGATCATTTCTTCTGCCTTTATTCTAAGGAACCAACACTACTTTAGCTACTCTCCCCCTTTTATATATATAATATATATGTGTAGAAGCTCTTATGGTCTGTTTTTATATTTGTGGCTTTCACATTCTGTCCTTTATCCGTTTCAAAACTAGTTCCACACCTCAGATTTATCACGCTCTTTGCAATGTTAAATCTCTCTACTTTTAATCTAGTACCATCCTGAAACCCCAGGGTCAGTTGAATCTTTCTTGCTGAGCTTTTATTTTCACTGAAATGGATTTCTGTTGGAAGTCTGGAATGTGAAACTTTAAATATTTCCCACTATTTATTTACCGCTAACCTTTTTGTTTCTTTACCCAGTTAACACCAGTTCTTCTCTCACACCTGTCATTGGCATTCAGTTTAAGATTCTTGTTTATGATTATAATAGAGCATAACATATAAGAACGGAGGAGGCCATTCGGCCCCTTGAGCCTTCTTTAACATTTAAGAAATTCATGGCTGATCTAACACTCGCTAAGTCCATTTTCCTGTTTCATCTCCGTAACCCTAATTCCCCAACTGAATATGAACCAATCGATCTCGGCCTTGAGAATGTTCAAGGACTCAGCCTTCACAGCTTCCTGTGGGAAAGAATTCCAAAGATTCACCATTCACTGAGAGAAGAAATTCTTCCTCAAATACATCTTAAATGAGCTCCCTCTTGTTATTCTGTGACTCCATCATCTGGCCCCACACTCTCTTCTAAGTGGAAACATCCTTTTGACATTTACCCAGTCTAACTCATGAAGAATCTTCTACGTCTCAATCATATCCCTTCTCATTCTTCTCAACTCCAAGGAGGACAGACCCAAACTGTTTAATCTTTTCCCATAGAGCAGTCCCTCCATAACTGAGATCATCCTGTAAACACCCTCTGCCTGCCTCCAATATATCTTTTCTTAAAAGGACCAAAACTGTACTTAGTATTCTAAATTTCCCTGCACCTAAAGCCTCCTTCCTCCCTGTTTGTTTAAACCTATTTCCTTGCTCTGCCCATATTTGTTGTTGCAGTCTTGTGTTGATACATTATCTCTCTTCTTGGCCCCTCTGGATATCCCATTTTGCTGCCCTGTACCATTGCCTTGTTCTTTTTTTGTAACTTTCCAAACCTCCCCCCACATGAACCCTCCCCTGTACTGTTTATATTAAACATCTCCACAACCCACGTTAGACAAGTGACTCCCTAGGATGTTGGTCCCATTGGAAGTTATTTCCACTGGCGGGTGAAACCAGAACTAGGTCTCAAAGTAAGGGGGAATAGATTTAGGACTGAGTTGAGGAGGAACCTCTTCACCCAAAGGGTTGTGAATCTGTGGAATTCCCAGCCCGGTGAAGCAGCTGAGGCTACCTCATTGAATGTTTTTAAGACAAGGATGGATAAATTTTTGAACAGTAAAGGAATTAAGGATTATGGTGAGCGGGTGGGTAAATGGAGCTGAATCCACGAAAAGATTAGCCATGATCTTATTGAATGACGGAGCAGGCTCGAGGGGCCAGGTGGCCGAATCCTGCTCCTGGTTCTTATGTTCTTATATTTAATAGTACCTTTGATCCTTTCCCACAAACACATCTGTAATCATTTCTTAAGATAAAGAAAAGGAGGAATTTCTCCTCTCGGAGGGGAGCGAATCAGTGGAATTTTTTATCGCAGAGAGCTGTAGAGGTTGAGTTGTTAAGCATGTGAAAAGCTGAGATAGATTTTTAATCAGTAAGGCAATTGAGGGTTACAGGGATAAGGCGGGAAAGTGGAGTTAAGGATTACCACATCTTATCAGTCATAATCTCATCGAATGGCAGAGCAAGCTCGATAAGCTGAATGATCTATTTCTGCCTCTACATTTGATGTGTTTACATCTGTAACTCGACGTGTGTGATTGAAATGAACCCTGCAACAGACATCAGGTGTTGACTATTCTGATCGTCTCTTCCCCTGTTCTCTCGACAGCTATAAAAGCTGTGGATAAGAAGGTGGCCCACATTAAAGAGCTTCTGGACTCGGGGCAGTCGGTGGAGGGGCAATATCTGACCTACCTACTGGCCAGTGGAAAGATGAGCCAGTCAGAGATGTACAGCAGCATCACCGAGCTCTTACTGGGTGGAGTCGATACGGTCAGTGCACGACACACAACCTGATATTTATCTTTCCGATTGGTCTTGAGAATGGCCTTTCATACAAGGGCGCTGGAGTGTGTGAGTAGGGAAGTGGGACATTGATGAGACTACACCTGGAGTGCTGCGTACAGTTTTGGTCTCCTTAGAAGCATTCAAAGCAGTTCAGAGAAGGTTCAGCAGGCTGATTCCTGTGATGAAGGTATTGCCCATCTGAGGAAAGGTTAGAGGTTGGGCCTGTATCCCATTGCGATGAGAATTCTGGGGCGGGTTAACAGGGCGCATGCTGGGAGGATATTTTCTCCTCAGGAGAAATCAAGAATTAAAGGGCCTCAGTTTCAAAGTAAAGGGTTTCCCACTTAACATTGAGATGAGGAGGAATTTAGTCTCCAAGAGGATCATTTGTGTTTGGAATTCTCTTCCCAGACAGCAGTGGAGCCTGGGTGATTGACTATATTTGTGGCTGATTGAGAGAGGCTTTTGATTGACCAGGGAGTTAAGGGTTAAGGGGACAGGTGAGAAAGTAAAATCAGCCTCCTCCTGCTCCTATTACTTATTGTCTTCTGATTTTATGGATCAATGTGTGGGAATGGGGTGAGGTGAGGTGAGGGTCAGAGCGAAGCGATTCCACAACCAATGGATCAGATCTAAGCTCTGCAGTCCTTCCACATCCAATTGAGAATGGTGGAGGACAAATAAACAATTCACTGGAGGAAGAGGCTCCAAAAATATCCCCATCCTCAATAATGGAGAAGCCCAGCACATCAGTGCAAAAGATAAGGCTGACATATTCGCAGCAACCTTCAGCCAGAAGTGTCAAGTGGGTGATCCATCTCAGCCTCCTCCAGCGGTTCCCAGCATTTCAGATGCCAGTCTCCTGCTAATTCAATTCACTCCACGTGATATTAACACGTGATGGTTGGAGACACTGGATATTGTAAACAGAACATAGAACATAGAACATTACAGCGCAGTACAGGCCCTTCGGCCCTCGATGTTGCGCCGGCCAGTGGACCCTCTAACCTAAACTATTCCAATATCATCCATATGCCTATCCACCGAACATTTGAATGCCCCCAAAGTAGGCGAGTCCACAACTGCTGCAGGCAGGGCATTCCACGCCCTCACCACCCTCTGTGTGAAGAACCTGCCTCTGACATCCGTCCTATAACTACCACCTCTTAATTTAAAGTTATGTCTCCTCGTGTTGGTCATCACCATCCGAGGAAAAAGGCTCTCACTATCCACCCAATCCAATCCCTTGATCATCTTATACGCCTCAATTAGGTCACCGCGTAACCTTCTTCTCTCTAATGAAAATAACCTCAGGTCCCTCAGTCTTTCCTCATAAGGCCTTCCCACCATACCAGGCAACGTCCTGGTAAACCTCCTCTGCACCCTTTCCAACGCTTCCACATCTTTCTTATAATGCTGCGACCAGAGCTGTACACAATACTCCAAGTGCGGTCGCACCAGAGTTTTGTACAGTTGTAACATAACCTCACGGCTCCTAAATTCAATCCCTCTACCAATAAAAGCTAACACACCGTACGCCTTCTTAACAACTTTATCAACCTGGGTGCCAACTTTCAAAGAGCTATGTACTTGTACCCCAAGATCCCTCTGCTCGACAACACTATTAAGGGTCCTTCCATTAGCCCTATATTTCATATGCCTGTTATTCCTACCAAAGTGAATCACCTCACACTTATCCTTATTGAATTCCATTTGCCACCTCACGGCCCAGCTCTGCAACCTATCTATGTCCCTCTGCAAACTGTAACATCCATCCTCGCTGTCTACAACTCCCCCCACTTTGGTATCGTCAGCAAATTTACTAATCCAACCCTCTACACCCTCATCTAGGTCATTTATAAAAATGACAAACAGCAGTGGCCCCAAAACAGATCCTTGAGGTACACCACTTGTAACTGCACTCCAGGTTGAATATTTCCCATCAACCACCACCCTCTGTCTTCTATCAGCTAGCCAATTCCTAATCCAAACTGCTAAATCACCTTCAATCCCATGCATCTGCACTTTCTGCAGTAGCCTATCATGGGGAACCTTATCAAACGCTTTGCTAAAATCCATATACACTACATCAACTGCCTTACCCTTATCTACCTCTTTGGTCACCTCCTCAAAAAACTCAATAAGGTTTGTGAGGCACGACCTACCCTTCACAAAACCGTGCTGACTATCCCTAATCAATTTATTTCTCTCTAGATGCTTATAAATCCTATCCCTCATAATTCTTTCCAAGACCTTGCCCACAACAGAAGTCAGGCTCACCGGTCTATAATTTCCAGGATGGTCCCCTACTCCCCTTTTTGAACAAAGGGACAACATTTGCCATCCTCCAGTCTTCCGGCACTATACCTGTAGCTAACGACGACATGAAGATCAAAGCCAAAGGCTCTGCAATCTCCTCTCTAGCCTCCCAGAGAATCCTAGGGTAAATCCCATCTGGCCCAGGGGACTTATCAATTTTCATACCCTCAAGATTCGCTAACACCTCCTCCTTATGAACCTCAATCCTGCCCAGTCTACAACCTAGTATCGCAGTATTCTCCCCGACAACATTGTCTTTCTCCTGCGTGAATACTGACGAAAAATACTCATTCAGTGTCTCTCCTATCTCCTCAGGCTCCACGCACAACTTCTCACTGCTATCTCTGACTGGCCCTAATCTTGCCCTAACCAATCTTTTATTATTTATATACCTGTAAAAAGCTTTAGGATTCTCCTTAATCCTATCCGCCAAAGTCTTCTCGTGTCCTCTTCTAGCTCTTCTCAACTCCCTCTTTAGCTCCTTCCTGGCTAATTTATAGCTCTCTATTGCCCTAACTGAGCCTTCACGTCTCATCATTGTATAAGCCTCCTTCTTCCTCTTCACCAGAGATTCAACTTCCCTAGTACACCATGGTTCCCTCACTCGACCACTTCCTCCCTGCCTGGCAGGTACATATTCATTAAGGACATGCAGAAGCTGTTCCTTAAATATGCTCCACATTTCAGATGTCCCCAGCCCCTGCAATTTCCTGCTCCACCCTATGCATCCTAAATCTCTTCTAATAGCCTCATAATTACCTTTCCCCCAGCTATAACTACTGTTATTTGGTACGTGCCCATCCCTTTCCATCACTAAGGTAAACGTAACCGGATTGTGGTCGCTATCACCAAAGTGCTCACCCACCTCCAAGTCTAACAGCTGGTATGGTTCATTACCCAGTACCAATCCAATATAGCCTCACCTCTTGTTGGCCTATCTACATACTGAGTCATGAAACCTTCCTGCACACATCGAACAAAAACTGACCCCTCTAATGTACTTGAATTATAGCTTTTCCAATTGATATTAGAAAAGTTAAAGTCCCCCATTACAACTACCCTGTTACTTTCACACCTATCCAGGATCAACTTTGCAATCCCTTCCTCTACTTCTCTGGAACTTTTTGGAGGCCTATAAAAGACTCCCAACAGTGTGATCTCTCCTTTCTTGTTTCTAACAAAGGCAATACAATATAAAAGGCTTACAATATTTAGCAATAATATTAAAAACGTGTGCTCCAAAACTTGCTGCTCCCCTAGCCAAGCTCTTCCAGTGCAGTTACAACACTGTCATCTACCCAACAATGTGGCAAACTGTCCAGGTATGTCTTGTACACAAAATACAGGACAAATCCAATCTGGCCAATTACCACCCAGTCAATCTCCTCTCCAGGGCTGGCAATCTAAGTACAAGCACAACAAACACTTTGCGTTTTGCTAACTGATTTTGAAGAAGGATTTAAATCATAAGAGAATATTCTGAATTGGAACTCATAGAGATAGGTGAGCAATTAAGAATTGTATCTTGTTGTATTTAAGTATTATTCAATAGTTAAAAGTTAAGCTAATTCATTTATTATAAACTGTGTTATAAATAAACTGGGCACCCTGGCAGTGCCAGGGACCCAGGATGACATTGCCAGGGTGCCAATGCTCAGGGCGCACCACCTCGCACCACCTGATCCTTTGGGGGGGGCCCAATTGCCTCCGTTCACTCCAGTGGGGTCTAGTCATTAGCTTGCTGAGGGGGGAGAGATGCTGGTGAGCCAGGAGAATTCAGTTCTGAGCCCGCTAATCATATTCAAATAATATCAAAATAACCATTTGAAAAGTCTGTGTATCGCCTAGCCAATTCCTGGTGCAGAGTCGAGGCCACGAGAAATCTGGTGCTGGGAGAGAGAAGCAAGACACAAACCTGGTGAACCAGTTGCCATGGGATTCTTCTGGCCCGCTGCATTAATAATAAGTGCAATGGGATGGGAGAATCGCAGTTACTGTGTTCAATTCTGAACACTGCACTTCAGGAAAAGTGCGAAGGCATCGGATAGAGTGCAGGAAATGTCAGCAGAATGGTTCCCGGGAAGAGGGGCTTCGGTTGTAAGGATAGATTGGCGGAATTGGGACTGAGAGAAGGTTGAGAGGAGATTGGATCGAGATGTTCAAAATCATGAGGCGTCTATAGAGTTGACAGAAAGAAACTGTGCCCATTGGTGAAAGGATTGAGAACAACAGGTTACTGATTTCAAGTAGTTTTTAATTTTTTTTAGTCATTCCTGGGACACGGGCATCACTGGTTGGCCAGTGTTTATTGCCCATCCTTAGTTGCCTTTGGAGGGCAATTAAGTGTTACCCACATTGCTGTAGTTCTGGAGTCACATAGAGACCAGAGAGGGTAAGGACAAAACGGTACAGCATAGGAACAGGCCCTTCATACCCCAACACACATGCCTCTCTAATCTAACATTTTCGTGTCTCTGATGATAGATTTCTTTTCCTGACAATTGGCAATGGCTTCATGGTCATCAGTAGATTCTTAATTCCAGATATTATTTATTGAATTCAAATCTCACCACCTGCCGTGACAGGATTTGAATGCGGGTGCCTAGAGCGTTAGCTGAATGCCTGGATTAATAGTCTAGCGATAATATCACTAGGCCATCGCCTCACTGCAAAAGAAGCAAGTGTGTTGTGAGACATAACGTTTTTGCATGGTGCATGGTCTGGGATGTGGTGTTTCAGAGTGTGGTGGAGGCAGTTTCAAATCGAGGCTTTCGAAAGGGACTTTGAGAATTAGTTTTGCGGGTGGCTACGGGGAAAAGGTGGGAAAGTGAGGACTGGGTGAGCAGCTCTTGCAGAGAGCTGGCACAGTCACAATGGGCCAAATAGCCTTCTTCCTGCTACAACCATTCTACAGTCTTATAAAAGTATTAATAAAATATAAGTTATAATGCAAATCAGTTGCTCCTTGATTATTCATTTGCTGTTGTCTCTTCAACCCTGCAATGCGTATTTGCTGCGATTGACTGAATCAAAGTGTTTTTTCAAATTGCAGACTGCAAACACCTTGACCTGGGCCCTGTACTCCCTGGCCAAAGACCCAGAACTTCAAGACTCTCTCCATGGGGAGATATGCAGCATCAGCCCATCAGACCAAATACCAACAGCCCAGGATGTCAGCAAAATGGCCCTGCTGAAGGCAGTGATCAAAGAGACACTGAGGTGAAAGAGAACTCTGCAAAGATGCTGTAATACAGTGAGGGAGAGAGTTCACAAAGCAGCGAGAAGTATTAGGGACAATTAGTTTGCTCAAAAATGATCTGAAAGGGGGAGGAGAGAGGTGAAGAAGTTTAGGGAGGGAATTCCAGAACTTAAGAACTAGACAGCTGAATGATCGGGTGAAGGAATTAATAAATTAATTCCTTAATTAATTTTAAGGAATTAAAAGGATGCAGAGAATTCAAAGGGGTGAAATCACAGAGTTCGGAAGTGATGAAAGACTGTGGAGTGATTTAAATACAAGGGTTTGTATCCAGTCCAAAAATGTGTGATTAGGCAGTTGGTCTTGATGAATTAGTGTTAGAAGGATTCGGGCTATAAATATGAAGGGTTACAGGGATGGGATCTTTGTGGGATTGTTATCGATGCAGACACGATGGGCCAATTGACCTACAGCTGCACTGTAGATTCCATGATTAGAACTTTAAAATCAAAACCTCGCTGGCTGAGGAACAAGTGTAGAGTCAGTGAGTACAGGGAGTGAGGTGGGACTGGGACCTAGCCCCAGACCGGAGATGGACAGCAGGGTTTGGGCTAACTCAAGCTGACAGAAGGTCAGAAAGGTGGCCCATCAGGAGGTGGTAAATCCAGCTGACCTGAGGCAGGAGCACAGATGTGTGACATTATGGTGGTGAAAGTTAGTGATCTCGGTTCTTGAGAGGATGTGAGGCCACAAGTTCATTTCAGAGCTAAACAGAATGGTAAAGGTGGCAAACCAATCATCAGGTTCAGCTTCAGAGAGGGAATGGAGAAAGTGGATGGAATGATAGGGCAGAATCTTCCCCTCCTGTACTGCGGGAATCATAGCACTCAGAAAGCACACCACGCAGAAGTCTATTAATGTCAGACAGGATTTTCTGGTTTTGGGGTGAGCACAGCTGGAAAGTCCCAGCCATAGATTTTTGTAGCACAGAAAGAAAACCTTCAGCCCACTGTACCTATGCCAGCTTTCAAGCACTCTATCTATTCTAATCCCATTTTCCAGCACTCAATCTGTATTCTTGTAAACTGTGGCATTTCCAATGCTTATCTGAATGCTTCTTAAATGTGAGGATTTCTGCACTTATCATCCTTTCAAGGCAGAGAGTTCCAGATTCCCACCACTCTCTGGGTGAAAAAAATTTCCTCAAATCCCCTTTAAATCCCCTGCCACATAGCTCTGATCTATACCCCCCTCCCCACCCTGGTTATTGGCCCCTCTGCTAAGGGGAAGCATTTCTCCCTAACACCCTATCTATATCTCTCATAATTGTGTACATAAAGAATGCAGTTTGTAGGTGGGACTAACAACAAGTGTTAAGGCGCAGACCAGAAACTCCAAGACATATTACAGAGTTAATCTAAGCCCTAACTTTCATATTTGAATTGGCATTACGGTAAGCATAAGATATTTCACTTTGAGTATGATTCAAGGGGAGACTCTAAGAAGGATGATTACGATGTTACCATGCCATTATGGAGCAGGAGGCGGTCCAAGGGGACAACTGTGACCAGAAAAGTGATAGCTATGCAGCTTTCAATGATCAGGGGAAGGTATGGGGCATGAGTTGGCCTTGATAGATTGGAGAGAGTTATTTAATGGGATAACAGTGCATAGACAATAGCAAACATTCAGGGAACGCACAGGGAAACTGCAGCAACTGTTTCTTCCTGTGTGACACAAAAGCAAAATGGGTAAGAGGGCCAATTCATGGCTTACAAAGAAAATTAGAGATAGTATTCGATCCAAGGAAGAAGCATAAAGATTGGCCAAGAAAAATCATAGGTCTGAGGATTGGGAACAAGGGATTGATTAAGAAGGGGAAAATACAGTACAAATGTAAACTTACAGGAAACATAAAGATAGGCAGTAAGAGTTTCTAAAGATACATGAAGAAAGAAGGCAAATATCATGTTGGCCTTCATTGCGAGAAGTTTTGAATACAGGACAAGGATGCAGCATTACAATTATACAGCGCCTTGGTGAAACCACACCTAGAGTCTCAATTTCAGACTGAGTTGAGGAGAAATTTCTTCACTCAGAGGGTTGTGAATCTCTGGAAATCTTCATTCCAAGCATGCGAATGCTTCGTCATTGAGTATATTCAAGATCAAATTGTTAAGATTCTTTTTATAATAAAACCATCAAGGAATGCAGGGATGAGAGAGGGGTTGGTGTAGAAGATTAGCTATGATCATATTGAATGGTAGAGTGGTCGAAGGGCCTATTCAAGCCCAGTTCTTAATGTTTAACTGAAATAAGCTGTAGCCTGGATATTGGACAAACAGTGAGTGAAATCGAACCGTGGGGATGGAGTCTGGATAGGTGGGAGTGAGATCGAGTTCAGTGTCAGCAGTGTAGAGGAGGACGTCACTATCAACATGTAGATGACCAATAGGAAAAACCAAGGATAGAATCTTGTTTTTTCAATGATCTGTTCTGATCTCCCAGTGTGTGCATCTGCTACTTTCTCACTGTCATTGGGAGATCAACTCTCAACAAAGTGTTAGTCTTTTCAATTCAGCAATTCTGCTCAGAGTTTTGACTATCCTGAGATTGCTTGTTCATGAAGATTACTGCTCCCTATTCACCAGCTCTCCTATTTGAAAGTTTCATCATGTTCTCCTTGGTTATACTATTTGATTTGATTTATTATTGTCACATGTATTAATACGCAGTGAAAAGTACTGTTTCTTGCGTGCTATACAGACAAAGCATATTGTTCATACAGAAGGAAAGGAGAGAGTGCAGAATGTAGTGTTACAGTCATAGCTAGGGTGTAGAGAAAGACCAACATAATGTAAGTCCATTCAAAAGTCTGACAGCAGCAGAGAAGAAGCTGTTCTTGAGTCACTTGGTGCACGACCCCAGACTTTTGTATCTTTTTCTTGATGAAAAGGATGGAAGAAAGTACATCCAGGGTATCTGGGGTACTTAGTTATGCTGGCTGGTTTTCTGTGGTAGCGGGAAGTGTAGACAGAGTTAATGGATGGGAGGCTGGTTTGTGTGATGCATTGGGCTATATTCACAACTCTTTGTAGTTCCTTGCAGTCTTGGGCAGAGCAGGAGCCATACCAAACTGTAATACAACCAGAAAGAATGCTTTCTATGATACATCTGTAAAAGTTGGAGTTGTAGCTGACATTAAATTTCCTTAGTCTTCTGAGAAAGTAGAGGTGTTGGTGGGGCTTTCTTAACTACAATGAAGGCATGGGGGAGACCAGGACAGATGTTGGTGATCTGGACACCTAAAAACTTGAAGCTCTCGACCCTTTCTATTTCATCCCCAAATCAAACGAATTCACTTAACGTGTAGGCAGTCTCAATGATGGCTTCTTCATCATATCCTTCCAGCTGCATTTGCCTTTCTAATTAATGTTATTTTTCCCACTACATTAGTCTATGGAACTCAAAGAACAAAGAACAAAACAGCACGGGAAACAGGCCCTTCGGCTCAACGAGCCCGCGCTATCACTCCGATGTTCCCACCTCTACCTGCGATCCCTGTCTATGTTTATAGATCTATGGATTAAAAACCAAATTTGAGACAATTTAGGGAGAATTTGTTTTGCCAATTAGCCCAAGAACACATCTTTGGGATGTGGAAGGAAACCGGAGCACCCGGAGAAAACCCATGCAAGCACAGGGAGAATGCGCAAACTCCCACAGACACAGGCCCAAATCCATGTATCTGTACAGCACAGTGATAGTCACTGAGCTGTCGTGTTGCCCATCAAATAGTCCAGGTCAAGCATACACTAACGACGTGAAGCACTAGGATACTCTCAAAAAAAAATCCAAGAGCAGCCCTCTCGCGACCCATCGCGTGTATGCCCCTCATTAGACAACAAGGCGGACCAAAGCATCTGTAGGATAAAAACATCAACTCATTTGGGTCTGTGATCCTGCCCTTTTCCCTGGTGCTGTCTTTCCATAAATGTTAACACGTCACATTCCTTGATTTTCATCCTTCCTATTCTGATTTTTAAAATCTTCTTCCATGGGATGTGGGCTTTGTTGTAAGGTTAGTATTCATTACCCATTCCTAATTGCCTCTTGAGGAGGTGATGATGACCTGCTTTCTTGACCCAATGCAAGGTGTGTGGTGTAGGTACAATGCTGTTAGGAAGGGAGTTCCAGGATTTTGACCCAGCGAAGATGAAGAATGAAAGATGATCCCATTAAAGTGTATTAAAGTGTTTACAGGACTTGACAGGAAAGATACTGAGGGGCTGATATATTTCCAAGTCAGGACGGTGAATAGCTTGGAGGGAAATTTGCAGATAGTTGTTTCCATGCATTTCTTCTGCATGCCCTTCCCTGAATTTGGAAAATAGTGTTGAGAAGCCTTGCTGAGTTTCTGCAGTACGTCTTGAAGATGGTACACACTGTCAGTGGTGGAGGGAGTGAATGCTTGTGGATGGGGGCCAATCAAATAAGCTGCTTTATCCAGGATGGATGTTGAGCTTCTTGAGTGTTGCCGAGCTGCACCCATCCAGGCAAGTGGAGAGTGTTCCATCACACTCCTGACTTGTGCCTTGTAGATGACAGACAGGCTTTGGGGAGTCAGAAAGTGAGTTACTCACTGCAGGATTCCTAGTCTTTGACTTGCTCTGGTAGCCACAGTATTTATATTAAGTTTAAATTTATTTATTAGTGACACAAGTAGTTTACATTAACACTACAATGAAGTGACTGTGAAAATCCACTAGTTGCCACACTCTGGCACCTATTCGGGTATAGAACATAGAACATAGAACATTACAGCACAGAACAGGCCCTTCGGCCTTCGATGTTGCGCCGACCAATATAAAAAGCAATGCCCCTCCAAACTAAACCATTCCCTTCTCTTCCATATACTTATCAACTAACCTCTTAAACGCCACCAAACTTGGCGCATCTACAACTGCTGCAGGCAGGGCATTCCACTCCCGAACCACCCTGAGGGAGAATTTAGCAAGACCAATGCACCTAACAAACACATCATCTTTTACACGGGAGGGAAATGGAGCACCCAGAGAAAATTAGACACAGGGTGAATGTACAGACTCCCACAGTGAGACTCCAAACCGGGAATCGAACACAGTGGGAATCGAACCAGGTCCCTAGAGCTGTGAGGTCACAGTGCCAACCACTGTATCACCATGCCACTACTCCTGTTCAGTTTCTGGTCAATGGCAACCCCCCCCTCCCCCCAAAGGATGTTGGTAATGGGGGAGTCAGTGATAGTAATATCATTGAGATGATCAGATCATCTATTGGAGATGGTCATTTCCTGGCATCTCTGTGACATGAACTTGTTTCCCAGCCTGCTTACATCCGGGTTTTGCTGCATTTGAACATGGACTGCTTCAGTATCTGAGGAGTCGCGAATGGTGCTGAACATGTACAATTATCGGCGAACATCCCCACTTCTGACCTTACGTTGGAAGCAGGATCAATCATGAAACAGCTGGAAGGCTGGTGTATGCAGAGCATCCATTAAACTCCCTCTGATCATTGAAAGCTGTATAGCTTTCACTTTTCTGGTCACCTTTGTCCCCTTGGACTGCCCTCTGCTCCTCAATGTCATGGTAACATTGTCTTATGCTCAGCTAGCAAGTATCTGAAGCCTGTTTGATAGGACTATTGTCCTCAGGATCTTGTCCACTGTCTCCTGGAAGTTCCACCTATCTTCCTGATGAATGGTGTGACCTCAGAAAAAGATCCAGAAATTCCACCAGTTCCTGACACAGTTACTGATTGTCTCTGATTTGCATTCCCCCTCAGTGATAGTGGCGATGGGTGGTGGGTGGAGAGAGCAGAGCAAGGGAAAGGAGTAAAAGAGAAGGGCAGGCAGGGGACAGAAGTTGGGTGTGAGTGGGCTGTGAATAGGAATGGTCTGATTTCCTCCTGTGTTTAACCTATTAGGATGTACCCAGTGGTTCCCAGTAATTTTCGTACCTTGGAGACTGATATTGTGCTGGGCGGCTACTACATCCCACGGCAGGTAAGTGAATCTTCCAAAGACCAACTGGAGCAAAACCAGAGTTTGACTTTATACATACATTGAATTGGGTTGGGCACAGTAAGAAGTCTCACAACACCATCAGGTGAGTCACAGTCACTCCAAAAGCTCATGATTCTAAATAGATCTATTGGACTTTAACCTGATGTTGTAAGACTTCTGTGCTATATACACAGCCTGAGAGTGACACAGTGCTGGCTCAGCACTTACTGTGAGAGTAACAGAGCCCAGAGCTTCTACAGTCACTGATTACTCTCTCCCTGTGTCTGTCAACATAAACACCAGCCACATCTGATGAGATACACAGATTCACTGCTGTATATTATTTAACTTTTCAAACAGAGCGAGATTGTTAATCACTTGCACTGACTGGTAATGTCTGTAACTGACCCATGGAGCTCAGTTCTCTTTTCTGCAGACACTGTTTATTCTGTGCCACTACGCAATGTCCCATGATGAACAGGACTTCCCCAATCCTCACCAGTTTCAACCAAATCGCTGGATCCGTGGAGCAGAAGGACTCAAACATCATCCCTTCAGTTCAATGCCATTTGGATATGGTGTCCGAGGCTGCCCGGGGAGAAGGATTGCTGAGCTAGAGGTGCAACTGACACTAGCCAGAGTAAGTATTGCTGTTACCCAGAGTAAATCTTGGTGTTAGAGTAAACATTAGCTTTAGCCAACTGAGAGCCAGTATTAACCAGAGCAGCATACTCTGTCTGTCCATTCTGTGTAGTTCCTCATTGTTTGAAACCTCTTTCCGATTGCAGTTGCTGAAACAGTTCCGGATAAAGCTGGATTCTGAAACAAAGGAAATTCCAGCGAAGACCAGGATTGTTCTCGTGCCTGAGAAACCCATAAATCTGCAGTTTGAGGACAGGGTGTGACATTCCAGGAGCATAAACGAGTGATCAGGCTCAAGTTCATCACACTCCCTCAGATCATGCTTGACCTACCTTCTCTCTCATTATTTTCATTCAGTAATTGTTCTGTCCCTAGCCCAGTTACACTCCTGTTTTTAACAGCATTCGACAATGACTCATCTCAGCAATGGACTGTCCCATTATCAATGTCTCACCTTATCCTGTGGGGTTTGAACCCTTGTGAATTACCTCCTCTAGAAGCTGCCAGCATCACAGGTTCAAGTCTTCCATTCACTCCAGGTGGAAATAGCTGAAAGCTGTTTCTGCCTCATTAGGCCAGAAACATAATCAAAGAAATTCTTCTGAGCACCCTCCTGTTTGTATTTTACAATATAAACATCCCAGTGTCTATTCAGATAACCTCCTTCATTAGCATCATATTATTGCCTCTCATTTCCTCTATCATACTGTGAATATGTCCAAAAAAATCTTGTAGCTATTCCCACCATAGATCTGACTGGCCGAATGGCCTCCTCCTGTGGAGTAACATTCAACTGGACGAAGAGCATCTGGTAATACGTAGGAACGGGTAGGAAAAGAGGCAGCCTGTCTATCAGGCCTGCAGCATCGTAATTGGGCATCACAACCTCACAACTAAGGGTTGCTGAATGGATATATTCCTGTAAGCTTTGTGACAAACAGTTCCAATTATCCGATGGTCCTGCCATTAGCTGCTTAACATGTCCATAGGGTCATAGAGGTTTACAGCATGGAAACAAGCCCTTTGGCCCAACTTGTTGACGCTGTCCAGTTTTTTTACCATTAAGCTAGTCTCAATTGCCCAATTTTGGCTCATATCCCTCTATACCCATCTTACCCATCCTGCAGCACTCTGCCATCCCAACCAATAAGAAAGATGAAAAGGGGACTTTTCATAATACAATTGGATATTGCTAGGCTGTGGGTCAAAGGACACATTTTCCCATCTGCAATTTTAATTAATGGAAGTGTTCAGTGATAACAAAGGAAACACTTGCAATATCCCACTGGTTTATCTCCTAGATTTTGCTTAGAATGGTCTTCAGTTTCTGGAGAATCGGTCATCCTAAATTCCTCTCTGTGTTTGATCAAATCCAGTCAGGGCATCACACAGACCAAGTGATAAAATCTCAACCACAGAATCCCTACATTGCAGAAGGAGGCCATTCAGCCCATTGAGTCTGCACTAACCACAATCCATCCAAGCCCCATCTATCCTCATGTATTTACCCTGCAAGTCCTCCTGACACTAAGGAGCAATTTAGCATGGCTAATCCACCTAACCTGCACATCTATAGAGTGTGGGAGGAAAGCAATACAGACACAGAGAGAACATGCAGACTCCCATAGACAGTGACTCGAGCTGGGAATCAAACTTGGTCCCTGATGCTGAAGCAGCAGTGCTAACCACTGTGCAGTCCATGATCATTATGATGACATTAAACAATGATATGATGGGATCTCTGCTCCAGGAACAACCTCAGAGAGGGTCAGCAGCCATCAACATGAGCTGAGACCTGTCCAACTCTGTGCAGTACAATTCTGCCAGAGTTTAGATTCACTTTTCCTCGTCCACTCACTCATTAATAGGGATGCTATCCAATACGTTTAATTACCTTATAACCCTCTAGCAGGTCACCCTATAATGCAACATTGCACTAAGTAAGTAGACTGAACTCCTTGAATCTATCTAAAGTTCTTTAATGTGGGGACTATTGTGGAACTGCAGTCCTTACTAACCAATACCCGCTCAGTAAGGAATTCCAGGGTGATGATAACAGTCATAAAGCTTACAACACTGAGAGGCCTTTCAGCCCAACTATTCATGCTGTCCAGTTTCTCAGGGTGCTCTGGTTTCCTCCCACATTCCAAAGATGTGCTCTTAGGCTAATTGGCAAAACAAATTCTCCCTAAATTGTCTCAAATTTGGTTTTTAATCCATAGATCTATAAACATAGACAGGGATCACGGGTAGAAGTGGGAACATCGGGGTGGCAGCGCGGGCTCGTTGGGCCTGTTTCCCGTGTTTTGTTCTTTCGTTCAATTGTCTGTATCTTCCCCATATCCCTCTATACCCATATAATTGTCTAAATGCTTTTTAAAAGTCAAAATTATACCCGCCTCTACTACTGCCTCTGGAAGCTCATTTCAGACACCATCCTCTGTGTGAAAAAAGTTGCTCCTTTGACATTTTTGTATCTCTCTCTTCTCACCTATGCTCTTTAATTTTAGATTCCCCTACCTTTGGGGAAAAGATATTAACTGTCTTGCTGATCTATGTCCCTCATTATTCTATAGATCTCTATAAGATCATCCCTCAACCTCCTACGCTCCAGAGAAAAAAATCCCAGTCTATTCTTATAACTCAACCTATCAAGTCTCTGTAGCATCCTAGTAGATCTTTTCTGCACTCTTTCTAGTTTATTAATATCCTTTCTATAATACACCAGAACTGTACACAGTATTCCAAGTGTGGTCTTACCAATGTCTTGGACAACTTCAACAAGATGTCCCAATTCCTGCATTCAATGTTCTGACCAATGAAACCAAGCATTCTGAATGTTTTTTTCATCCTCTAAACATTTGTGATTCCACTTTCAATGAGCTATGAACATATACCCCTAGATCTCGTTGTTCTGTAACTCTCCCCAGTGCCCTACCATTAACTGAGTAAGTCCTGCCCTGGTTCAATCTCCCAAAATACAACACCTCATACTTATCTAAATTAAACTCAATCTGCCATTTATCAGCCCACTAGCCCAATTGATCAAGATCCTGTTGCAATCTAGATAACCTTCTTCACTGTTCACTATGCCACCAATTTTGATGTTATCAGCAAACCTACCAACCATGCCTCCTATATTCTCATCCATATCATTAATAATAGTGGATTTAATAACGGTGGATCCAGCACCGATCCCTGAGGCACACTGCTGATCACAAACCTCCAGTTTGAAAAACAACTCTCTGCAATCACCCTCTGTCTTCTGTCATCAAGCCAATTTTGTATCCATCTGGCTACCGCATCTTGGATTCTGAGAGATTTAACCTTACGTAACATGTGGTACCTTATCAAAGGCCTTAGTAAAACCCCCATAGACAACATCAACTACACAGCTCTCATCTATCTTCTTGGTTACTCCTTCAAAAAACTCAATCAATTTTGTTAGACATGATTTCCCACACACAAAGCTGTGCTGACTGTCTCTAATTGGTCCTTGTGTCTCTAAATGCCTGTAGATCCTGTCTCTAGAATAAGGTGATAATATTCCAATCTGGGGCAGTTTGTAACTTAAGGAGAAATTCAAAAGTCACCATGTAGCCCCTTCCAACCGGGCTCCACCGCACTGCGCCTTCCCACTGGGCCCCACTTCACAACTCCTTAAGCCTATCTAAAGCTCTGAGTCCGTACAGATTCCCAGCTCTTCTCTACTTACTGACTTACACTAATAATAATTTGAATTTAAAATTCCTTTCCATGTTTTCAGATCCTTCCAAAGCCTCACAGCCTCTATCTCTGTAAACTCCTATAATCCTCTGAGATCTATGTTTCTCCCACTCTTCTATCTCCTGTTTCCTTCTCCCTGTCAGTGATGGCCATGCCTTCAGCTGCCTGGGGTCCGAGCTCTAGAATTCCCCACCTAAACCATATCTTATCTAAAAGAATAAATTTTGAAGGAGAAACTTTGCTTGTGAGCGTATTGCTTAACCATCAGTGGCTGCATTCATATCAGGTTAAATATTGAATGCCAGATGTTGAGTCTCACATCTTCCAGTGACCGTTCCTTCCCAGTGTCAAGCCATGCAGTGATGGTCACAGACTGTGGAAGGCATCACACATCAATATCATAATGTAAATGATACAATGGCCTTTATTGCAAGATTAGATTACAAGAGTTAAGGAAGACTTGCTACAATTGTCTGGGGCTTTGTTGAGAGCACAGCTGGATGCACTGTGCAGCTTTGGTCTTCATATTTAAGGATATACTTTCCTTAGAATTGTGACAAAGGTTCACTAAATTGGTCCCTGGGATAAATCATAAAATCCCTGCAGGGCAAAAGGAAGTCATTTGGCCCACTGAGCCTTCACTGATTCTCTAAAGGAGCAACTTAGGTCCATTCCCCACCCTATCCCAATAACCCTATGCATTTACTCAGGCTAATCCACTCAACCAATGCATCTTTGTACACTAAGGAGTAATTTGCCATGGCCAATTCACTTAACCTTTGGACTGTGGGAAGAAACCTACACAGACATGGCAGAACATCAAAGTCCACACACTCACTCAAGACCAGAGTTGAACCTGGAACCTGGATGCCGGTGTTGAGAGGCAGCCGTACTAACTACTGTGCCACCAATGAGGTGTGATGGAAGACCGAGTAAATAGGGTTTATATTCTATGGAAGTGAGAAGAACGTGTGGCGATCTGAATGAAACATCCAAGATTATGGAACAGTTTGACAGGTAGATTCTGAGAGACTGTTTCCACCTGGCTTGGCATCTGGAGCATGAGGGTACAGAGCAGGGAAGGAGGACAGCTGTTTAGGGCCCAGATAAATAAAAGATTTCTTCATTCAGGAAGCTGTGAAGTTCTGTGGAATCCTCTATCACAGAGCTCTCTGCATTCTGAATCATTTGGTATATTCAAGACTGATAAATCTTTGGACTCTGAGAGAATCACTTGTTATATAGATGGGACAGGCTCTTACTGATTGGCAGAGCTGCTTTGATGGCATGCTGGCTTCTTCCAATCTTATTTTGTGCAAGCCTCAAGACTCACCTCTGAAAATGATTATTTCTTGAAATGCAAGTATTTATTAGCTGTTGTTGTTTGAGTCTCTCTGACACTGACTGGGTAACGTTCCATCGTAAGAAGTCTGACAACACCGGATTTAAGTCCAACCAATTTGAACTTGGTGTTGTCAGACTTCTTACTGTGTTTACCCCAGTCCAACGCCAGCATCTCCACATCATAACATTCCATTATCCAGTTAATCTTGAAGCTTCAGTAATTTCATCTGGGGCCCTGGGTGGTCAAGGTAATTAAACACAATCCTGGAAAGCCAGGGGCCTCCGATCCACCTAGATAGGGGACAGGAGTCACAAGCAAACGACATGATTCCTGGAGTGAGTGCAGCACAGGTTCATCATGTGACTAAAACATTAAATTTTGAGAAATGATTGCAGAGAATGGATTTGTACTGCCCGAGTTTAGAAGATTTCATTTTTAAAATAAGTTTCTTTTGGTCACAAGTAAGGCTTACGTTAACACTGCAATGAAGTTACTGTGAAATTCCGCAAGTTGCCACACTTCGATGCCTGTTCGAGTGAATGCTCCTAATCAGCAAGTCTTTTGGACCGTGGAAGGAAACCTCAGCACCTGGAAGAGACCTACGCGTACACGGGGAGACAGGGACCCAGATTCAATTTCCAGCTCGGGTCACTCTGTGTGGAGTTTGCACATTCTCCTGTGTCTGCGTGAGTTTTCTCCCAGTCTGAAAGACATGCTGGTTAAATGGATTGGTCACACTAAATTCTCCCTCAGCGTACCCAAACAGGCACCGCAATGTAGCGACTAGAGGATTTTCACAGTAACTTCATTGCAGTGTTAATGTAAGCCTACTTGTGACTAAAAAATAAAATTTTAGTGAATCTTTGCTACAATCTGAGCTCAGTTTAGCGCTGGCCCAATGCTTAGAACTTACACCTCCCAATCAGAGATCAGGAGTACAGGCTTTCATGCGAGGGACTAGAACACAATATCCATGAAATAATAAATACCTGAGTGATGATTCAGGCCCACTCTCCCAAACTATAGCTGTGGAGGCACCATCTTAAACAAAACTATCACGGGTGGGTACTGAAGATTTTAAGAAGACCATTTTAAGAAGAACTGGGGTAATGATTAAGTAATACAGAACTTGACCGTTCCTGAAATAAAAGATATATCCTCACCTGACACTCATTGCGACAGATTCAAGAATACCAAATTTCAAAGCGAGCAACAATTTATATTGCATGAGAAGAGTGCTAATTGGTTCAGCCAGAATTGATTAGCAGAATAATTAATATCCTTTTTTCATGCAATATAAATTGTTGCTCGCTTTGAAATTTGGTACTCCTGTATCTGTTCTGATGGGTGCCACATGAAAAGCTTCCACCTCATGCCTTTTTTCTGCAATATTGCAGCAGGGGCATCCTTCCTGCTGTCCTGATCAGTATTAACACTGTAGTAGTCATTGGTAACTTACTCTTCACATTGTTTTCCTTCTTCTACCTGCGAAGGCATCACAAAAATTTCAACACAGCAAGATCCCATAAAGCAGAAACACGTGATTAAAGGCCAATGTTAGCCCTCCATTCAGGGCAGTAAACAAGGGCATCTCTCCCCGCACATAGAGCACTGAGGATAGTAATCACATTGAGGTTTATTTCCAATAAATAGAGCATTGTTCTTCAGTGCTGGGACATCTGGTCCCCATTCCTCTCCCAGACGCTCCTGTCTATCACACGATGATCTGCTGGATGTCCTCAATGGCTTTGAGGGGTTCCAGTTTATACAGCAGGAAATGTCCCTGTACCTGGGCGGCACTGATCCTGTCGGAGAGAGACAATGCTCTCTCTGAAAACTCATCCGCCATGGTCACTGGCTGCTCTGGGTAAAAGCGCTGGAACATCTGGGATAACTGCCAGTGGGAGCAGTAGCCAACAAATTGCTTGTGGTCCACTCGTCCAGGACGGATCAGAGCAGGATCCAGCCTGCGGAGAGAGACAAAAACGTGAATCATTATCCATGAGGAATGGCTCTCACTGCTGGCCGGGGGGGCGGCAAATCTAACTTGCAATTGTGGGATCAAAATCCTACTTCCGTAGTACCTTTAACGGAACAAAAGATTCCGAGACATTTCACAGGAGTGTTACAAAACAGAACCTGACATGCAGCCACATCAAGACACATTCTCCATTAAAAAAGAGACAGGTTGTAAGGAGCATCTTAATCATTTAGGGAGGTAAGGCAGCAAAAGCGTGTGACTACTTACAGCGCCAAGGACCCAGGTTCACTTCCTGGCTGCGGTCATTGTCTGTGTGGAGTTTGCACATTCTCTCTCATGTCTGTGTGGGTTTCCTCTGGGTGCTCCAGTTTCCTCCCACACTCTGAAAGACGTGCTGGTTAGGGTGCATTGACCCAAACACGCACCAGAGTGTGGCGACTTGAGGAATTTCACAGTAACTTCATGCAGGGTTACTGTGAGCTGACTTGTGACTAATAAATAAACTTTAGTAGCGATGGTGGAACAATTAAAACTGGAGATCTTGGAGAACTGGAGGAGTAGAGGTGAGGACAGGAGGATGTGGATGCTGGGATAGGAGAAGGAAGTTACAATCAGATCAGCCACTATCTTGATGAGAGTGAATAAAGGCTCCTACCTGTCCAAGTAGTTTGTGGTCATAAACACCAGTCTGGCCTCAGCTGACGCCACGCCATCGAGAGCATTTAACAAACCGCTGAATGTTAGCCGGCCCATTCCTTGGTACACTGTAGGGTCTGAAATCACACATCAATCAGTGTTTAATATCTCAGAGTGCGCACAGACTGCAGGACCTGGGGCCCAGCTTCACTCCAGACAATCCAGGCCGAGAGAGAGAGCTGCCTCCATCCAGGTGAAACATTAGCCTGAGGTCCTAACTACCCTCTGGGGGAATATAACAGATCACAGGACACTATTCAAAGAGCTGCTGAGTTCTTCTCAATGCCCCATTTATCCCCCAACAAATATCACTGAAACCAAGCATATCTCATCGCTGTGTGTAGGATATTGCTTTACACACACTGGCTGCTGCATTTCCACCGTTACAACAGTGAGCATACTTCAAAAAAAATAGCTGTAATCGCCTCACCCCTACCTTCCCCAGCCAGCGTCAGAGTCTGAATCAGCTCTTTTGGGCTTCGATTAAAGGTGAAGATACAGAATTGGATCTGGGTTTATTTCAGGGAGCTTCATCAGAATATCATTAGAGAAACCTGAATTTCAGTGATGGACAAGATGGGCAGAGGGGGCGAGGGGGGGAAAGGGGCAGAGGGGGCGAGGGGGGGAAGGGCAGGGGGGGCGAGTGGGGGGAAAGGGGCAGAGGGGCGAGGGGGAAGGGCAGAGGGGGCGAGGGGGGGAAGGGCAAGGGGGCGAGGGGGGGAAGGGGCAGAGGGCGAGGAGGGGGGAAAGGGGCAGAGGGGGGAGGGGGGGAAAGGGGCAGAGGGGGCGAGGGGGGGAAAGGGGCAGAGGGGGCGAGGGGGGGGAAGGGGCAGAGGGGCGAGGGGGGGAAAGGGCAGAGAGGGGCGAGGGGGGGAAAGGGCAGGGGGGCGAGGGGGGGGAAAGGGCAGAGGGGGCGAGGGGGGGGGGAAAGGGCAAGAGGGGGCGAGGGGGGAAAGGGCAGAGGGGGCGAGGGGGGGAAAGGGCAGAGGGGGCGAGGGGCAGAGGGGGAGAGGGGGGGAGGGGCAGAGGGTGCGGAGGGGGGGAGGGGCAGACACAGAGGCAGAAAGAGGCTGACAGAAAAAAGCACCAGCTTCAACTGATGAATCAATGTTCCTCCACGTTAAACACCACTTGGGGGAAGCACAGAGGCTGGAAAGGATGCAGAATCTACTCTGGGTTTCAATATCACTCTCTCTCTGTCTCAGTTATAGTGTGTACCATCTACAAGATGGGGAACAGGAACTCACCAAGGCTTCTTAGCAGCACCTTCCAAACTGAGAGGTGATGGCCCAATGGTATTATTGCTAGACTATTAATCCAGAAACTCAGCTAATGTTCTGGGGACCCGGGTTCAAATCTCACCGTGTAAGATGGTGGAATTTGAATTCAATAAAAAAATCTGGAATTCAGAATTTACTGATGCCCATGAAACCACTGTCGATTGTTGGAAAAACCCATCTGGTTACTAATGTCCTTTAGGGAAGGAAATTTGCTGTCCTTACCCGCTCTGGCCTACATTTGACTCCACAGCCACAGCAATGTGGTTGATTCTCAACTGCCGTCCAAAGGCAACAAGGGATAGGCAATAAATACTGTCGTTGGAAGATTCTGTCCCTCTCTCTGTGTCCCTCTGTCACCATTGAAAGACATCTTACTGTGTTTACTCTAATCCAACGCTGGCATCTCTCCATCAATAAATACTGGCCAGCCGGTGAAGCCCATGGCTCATGAATTAATAAACAAAAAAAGAGACAGAGTGCTCACAAGGTTGAAAGAGCAAAATTGAGGGCAACCGAGAGAGAACTCAATGAAATGTTATGACAGATTACATTAAATAACACAGTGAAACATCTCGAGTGTTTTAAAATACTGTGTACAGAGAGAGATCTAACAACAAATGAATTACAAGAGCCACAGGAGCGTAGCACAGTGGGTAGCACTGCTGCCTCACAGCACCAGGAGCCTGAGTTCAATTCCTGACTTGGGTCACTGTGTGGAGTTTGCACATTCTCCCCATATCTGTGTGGGTTTCCTCCCACAGTGCAATTTTACATGTTGGTTAGATGCAGTGACCTGAACAGGTACCGGACTGTGGCAAGTAGGGTACTTGCACAGTAACTCCATTGCAGTGTTAATGTAAGTCTTACTTTAAACTTTGGTTGTGTGGATGATGAGAGCGAGGAACGTGTACTCACTTTCTTTGGCCAAGTCTCGGTTGACGAAGGCTGCGTCCACGTCCTCCAGAAGGACGATGCTCTGCTGTGGTGCCACACTGAGGAGGTGATTGAGTCGGTCATCAGTCAGGCTCCTGTCACTCAGGCTCATTAGACAGATGCTGTATTGGAGCTCCCCAGCTAGCGCTGTGCTGAGGGCATGGGGAGGAGAGAAAGGCAGGCATTAGTGCAGTAACAGCAACATTGTCCCACACACACACACACACCCCTGTGGCCAAGTTACAGATTCCCCTGGGCTCACAGGCTCCAACTCCAGTATCAGTTACAGTGTCAATGTTTGGGACAATGGGTGACTTTATCCAAAATTATGTCTATAGAACCAAGAAACAAATAAAACACTAATAATTCCAGCCCTCCTTTCACACAGCAAGTCCTGGGAAACAATCGATCAGTGAGGAATCTCACCCTAACCCCAGCACAGGAGTCTCTGCAATCAGTCTAACTCGCTCAGAGATATAGAACATTAAAACGCCCCAAATCTTCATAAACCAAATCACTTTTCACCGAATGTAGAATTGTTTGTGTTTTTGTAGGTAGTACGAGGCTGACACTACCTACATAATACTGAGGGATTGTTGCATTGCTGGAGGAGGCAGATTGAGGGAGAGCTGCACTGTCAGGTGTACTGTCTTCTGGATAAAACATTGAACCAACGTCTACTCTGCCCTCTCTGCTGGGTGTCTGATTTTGATTGTCACATATATTAGTATATAGTGAAAAGTATTGTTTCTTGCGCGCTATACAGACAAAGCATACCGTTCACAAAGAAAAAGAGAGTGCAGAATATAGTGTTACAGCCATAGCTAGAGTGTAGAGAAAGATCAACTTAATGCAAGGTAGCTCCATTCAAAAGTCTGACAGCAGCAGGAAAGAAGCTGTTCTTGAGTCGACTGGAATGTGACTTGAAATGTATCTTTTTCCTGACAGAAGAAAGCAGAAGAGAAAATGTCCAATATAAAAATTTCACTGTCACTATTTCGAAAGAGCAGTGGGCAGTTCTCCCCGGTGTCCTGGGGCCAATCTTTATCCGTCAACTAAAAGCAATCAATTTGGTCGGTCACGCAGCTGTTTGTGGGATCTTGCTCTGCATAAACTAGCTGCTGCATTTGCAACAGTAAATACACCTCATCATATGTTACATTCAAAGTCATGAAACATGCAACAGAAATAGAAGTGAGGTCTGTAACTTGACTGGTGCTGGAAGAAGGGAGGTTGTTGCTGGCCTGACAATCCACCCACACACAGTTCAACATCATTCAGATAGATTTCTCTTTCTCAATGTCTCACTGACTGGCAAAACGCACGAGAATCGCCCTCCTGCCCCCGTTTAAATACTCACATGAAACTGCTCTTCCCACATCCAGGAGGTCCGTACAGCAAATACCCACGGCGATATGGAATCCCTGTGGAAGTACCACTCAGTTACATGATAGGTAACATACAGTGTCATCAATGAACTGCCACAGTGATTGTCTGGCTGGAGGGTGGGGAAAGGCAGTAAGATAACACTCACAGATCCAACCTAGGAGACTGAAACCAGAGAAGCTCCCATTTCATTTTAAATTATTGAGCATCAACACTGCTCCTCTCGACGACTCAACAGGGTCACTTCCAAACCTGCTGCCTCCCGGGACAGCAGCAACAATTCTATGGGAGAATCATCACCGACAAGGCACACACTACCCCGACTACAATCACCGTTCCTGCACTGTCAAAATCCTGAAACTCCCTCCTTAACAGAATGTAACTACACCACAGGGACTGCAGCAGTTCGAGAAAGCAGAGATGCATCACCCCCTTCCTAGGGGAGATTAGGGATGGGCGATAAATGCTGGTGTAGCCAGCAATGCCCACATTCTGACTGTGAATGCCGCGTTACCTTGGTCACAGTTGCTGCTCTGTTCCTTACCCCGGTCTGTGTACCACTTGGGATTCCCGATGAAATCTTTGACATCTTGTACGATTTTCTCGGAGATCCCTTTCTCCAGCACAACGGAACTGAGTGGACGTCTGCGCCGTGGGAATCCAAACTGCCGCCATTCTGCCCCCATCGCTGTGTACATCACTGTCTTCCCTTCCTGTTCTTTGAGAGCCAGGGTTTTTGCTGAGATGGGGATGGTGAGAATGGAGGAAGAAAAGAAAAGGCCAGGTAATGCTCTCAATCAAATATTACAGAAAAAAATAATAGCCCAGGCTCTTCCCTTTGCCTCCTTACAAAAAGAGGCCATTTGGCCCATTTGTGCCTATGCTAGCTCTTTGAAAGAGCTTTCCAGCTTATCCTTCTCTCTTGCTCTTTTGCCAGACCTTGTAATTATTTCCCTTCAACTACTTATACAATTCTCTTTTAAAAATTCCTGTTGAATCTGCTTCTACCACCCTTTCTGACAGTGCCTTCCAGATCACAACTGTTCACTGAGTAAAACAAAATTCTCCTCATTTCCCCCCAAACCCGACTCAGTTCTCAGGTCTGTCTCCTTCTCATTACCAAGTTTCCTTATAAGATAATGGGGGGCACAGATCAGCTAGATACAAGATCTTATCCCAAAGGTAGGGGAATCCGAAACTACATGGTATAGGTTTAAGGTGAGAGATACAGAAGTGTTCAGAGGGGCAATTTTTTTCCACACAGAGGGTGGTGAGTGTCTGGAACGAGCTGCCGGAGGCTGTAGTAGAGGCGGGGAAAATTTTGTCTTTTCAAAAGCATTCAGACAGTGCCAAATGGGCCATGGGCCAAATGTGGGCAATTAGGATTAGCTCTGAGGTTTAAAAAAAAGGGCTGCATGGACAAGTTGGGCTGAAGGGCCTACATGCTGTAAACCTCTACGACTCTATTAAAACCCCTCACCATTCTGGATGTCTCCATTAAATCCCCCTTTCACCTGAAAAGTAGAATTGTGCAAAGTTACCAAAAGAAACTTGTACCTTCAGTCAGAATATCAAAGAAGAGCTGTCGGTTGCTGCCCAGTGAGGTGAGGGTGACTGTTTCCCATGGGGTGCCTGTGTGCAGGTCAATCATCTGCTTCTCCCGGTTTCGCTCCACCCGAAGCCATTTGCTGTTGTACCTGTGGCAAATTCAGCACGTTGTTAACACCCAGAACTCTCAGGCTTTGCACAGCAGTGAAGCTGTGCTGTTCAGAGTCCTTGTGTTTAAACTCTGACTGCAATCCCAGAACTGGAATCTAAACCTGGAGTACGCACGAACCAGCTGAGCAGCTGTGACAGCTCTTGTCCCCACTGCCCAGTTCCAGTTTAATCTGTGGGAAGGTTTAAGGAAAGAATTTACCCGACATCCCCATCAAACACACCCAGGACAGGTACAGCACGGGGTTAGATACAGAGTAAAGCTCCCTCTACACTGTCCCCCATCAAACACTCCCAGGACAGGTACAGCACGGGGTTAGATACAGAGTAAAGCTCCCTCTACACTGTCCCCCATCAAACACTCCCAGGACAGGTACAGCACGGGGTTAGATACAGAGTAAAGCTCCCTCTACACTGTCCCCCATCAAACACTCCCAGGACAGGTACAGCACGGGGTTAGATACAGAGTAAAGCTCCCTCTACACTGTCCCCCATCCCAGGACAGGTACAGCACGGGGTTAGATACAGAGTAAAGCTCCCTCTACACTGTCCCCCCATCAAACACTCCCAGGACAGGTACAGCACGGGGTTAGATACAGAGTAAAGCTCCCTCTACACTGTCCCCCATCAAACACTCCCAGGACAGGTACAGCACGGGGTTAGATACAGAGTAAAGCTCCCTCTACACTGTCCCCCCATCAAACACTCCCAGGACAGGTACAGCACGGGGTTAGATACAGAGTAAAGCTCCCTCTACACTGTCCCCCCATCAAACACTCCCAGGACAGGGACAGCACGGGGTTAGATACAGAGTAAAGCTCCCTCTACACTGTCCCCCCATCAAACACTCCCAGGACAGGTACAGCACGGGGTTAGATACAGAGTAAAGCTCCCTCTACACTGTCCCCATCAAACACTCCCAGGACAGGTACAGCACGGGGTTAGATACAGAGTAAAGCTCCCTCTACACTGTCCCCCCATCAAACACTCCAGGACAGGTACAGCACGGGGTTAGATACAGAGTAAAGCTCCCTCTACACTGTCCCCCCATCAAACACTCCCAGGACAGGTACAGCACGGGGTTAGATACAGAGTAAAGCTCCCTCTACACTGTCCCCATCAAACACCCCCAGGACAGGTACAGCACGGGGTTAGATACAGAGTAAAGCTCTCTCTACACTGTCCCCATCAAACACCCCCAGGACAGGTACAGCACAGGGTTAGATACAGAGTAAAGCTCTCTCTACACTGTCCCCATCAAACACTCCCAGGACAGGTACAGCACGGGGTTAGACACAGAAAAAAGCTCTCTACACTGTCCCCATTAAATACTCCCAGGACAGGTACAGCACGGGGTTAGATACAGAAAAAAGCTCCCTCTACACTGTCCCCATCAACCACTCCCAGGACAGTACAGGGTAATAATGACTTTTTGAAATTCCCTATGCCAGAGAATGTTTGGTTGTTGAGAATATTTTAGGCTGGGTTTGACCTTTTTCAGGCAACAAAGACTCGAGGGTCAAGGTGGTATCCTCCTCTGCTTCAACAAGCACTGTTTTCCACATCAGCCTCCCTGTGCAGCTGAGTGTCTGCATTTGTGAATATGGGTTGATTAGCTGGCAGTCACTTCCTGCAGCCACAGACTGGGGCGGGTGGGATGGGAGTGGTGGTTTTTTTACATCCCAGAGGTGTACAGTGTGTGTGTTGCCAAACTCACCAGATGAAGTGGTTTCCTGGGCTGGGAACAAAGGCGAAGGTTGTACTGATCCTGCCACTATCATGTTGGAAGTAAGAGGTCTCCACACTGAGATGCTGCGTTCGTTGGGCCTGGTGCGTAATCCAGCTGAGGAGCCAGTTGTAGCTCTTGTCTCGACTGGTCACCTCCAGCGTGATCATACAATGTCTCCTGAAAGCCACCATCCCCAACTGGGCCCCCTTGCGAGCAAGCGCCAGCGCTGTGCCCACCCCCACCAGCCCAAATCCGGCCCCAAAGTACGGATTGTCCTTCAGGGCCACAACAAAGTCTGAAAGAGGCATTTTTGACCAGTTCACCGGTGCCTGGAGTACATGGTGTCAGCAGCAAGATCTACACAAGAAAACACAACAACAAAAACTCAGTCGTTAACAGCAGAATCTGTGATTATAGGAATTAGTGCTGTGTGTGTGTATGATACTGAAAACAGCTCCAATCACTTGCATCAATCACTCAAGCATGATATTGTATCTTCATCAGTTTCACAAGATTGAATCAAGCACCGGGAATGGAGGAGTACAGAATACAAAGGAAAAACTTTATACCAGGGACAAGACGGCAGGGAGGCGGGAGGGCAGATACTCATGTCAAAATCAGAATAAGGCAGATACAGTGAGGGTATGGAGCTAGAGGGGCAGATACAGTGAAGGTATGAATATATAGGGGACAGGTACAGTTATGATGTGGATAAAGGATGCAGATACAGTGAAGATGTGAATATACAGGGACAGATACAATGAGGGTATGGTAACAGTGAGGATGTGGATATAGAGGGGGTAGATACTGAGACCTCCCCTGTCAGTGTCTATACTATGAGCTATGGAAAAGATTTGGATTTTCTTTCACACTTGGCTCCTAAATTTTGAACTTCTCAACATCAAGATGATACTAAGTTAAAAGCAAAATTCTGGAGATACTGGAAACCGAAACAAAAACAGAAACTGATGGAAAATCTCAGCGGGTCTGACAGCCTCTGTGGAGATAGAATAGAGCTGATGTTTCTGGTGTGGGTGACCCAGAGGATATGAATGCATCTGTTTCTGGAGGAGTGGCAGTGATTAACACTGCTGTCTCACAGGGACTCAGCTTTGAATCCCAGCTTGGAGGAATGAGTATGTGTCGGGGTTCACTCCCCCTGGTTGTGTCACTGTCTAACCACCCCCGGCGCCCCTCTGTGGGCTGCCTGTGTGGAGTTTGCACATTCTCCCATGTCTACATGGGTTTCCTCCCACAGTCCGAAAGATGTGCGGCTTAGGTGCATTGGCCGTGCCAAATTCTTCTTTGGTGTACCCAAACAGGTGCCAAAGTGTGGCAACTAGTGGAATTTTACAGTAACTTCATTGCAGTGTTAATGTAAGCCTGCTTGAGAAACTAATTAATAATAAACTTCAAACCCACGCAGACATGGGGGGAATATGCAGACTCCACACGGACAGTGACCCGAGGCTGGAATTGACCCCGAGTTGCTGGTGCTGAGGGGCAGCCGTGCTAACCCTCTATGCCGCTCTGTTCTGGAGTGTCCCCCATTTCCATCCATCGCTGCCGGGGTCCCAGACTCTGGAATTCCTCCCCCCCAAACCCACTCCCTTCATCCAAGTTTTGCCCCAATTCCGCCCCTCCCCAGAGGCTCAGGGTGGATTTCTATTGGCTGCCATTGGAGTGAAGATCTCTGGTAAAGAGGGAGAGGCAAGGCGCCACATCAATGTAAGTTGTTGTTGTAGTCTGGTCTGATTGAGGGGCGGCGGCGGCGGTGGTTAGACAGTGACACAACCCGGGAGGGGGTGAGTCAAACTTCCCCCCCCAACACACACACACACACACACACACACACACACCCTGACACAAACCCTGACACACTCACTCTCTCACACTCAGGAATCCCGCCCGCGCTACCGTTCCCGCTTCTGGTCCCCGCCGCTGTTTCCGGTCCGCCGCTCCCTTTCCTCCGGCCGGAAACCCCCGGTAGCCGCGGGAAGGTTCCGGTACAGGGGCTAGTCTCACTGCCCAGCCTGATAAAGAATGGCCTCCCCATCCCCACCACCCCTGGGGCACATCCCAAAACCCATCGCTCCAGGGGGTCTAAATTCAGGAATTGGGGCAGCCAATTTGTACATAGCAAGATCCCACAGACAGCAATGTGATTCTGATCTTACTCTCTGTGGTTCTGTATCGACTTTATACACAACCTCCCAATGGAATATTTTATATTCACCCTCTTACCATCCCCCACCACGTCCTCCATGGGGGTATATAGGGCCTGAGAAGATCATATCCAAAAGGTAGCACCTCTGACACTGCAGCACTCCCCCAGCACTGACCCTCTGACAGTGCAGCACTCCCTCAGCACTGACCCTCTGACAGTGCAGCACTCCCCCAGCACTGACCCTCTGACAGTGCAGCACTCCCCAGCACTGACCCTCTGACAGTGCAGCACTCCCCCAGCACTGACCCTCTGACAGTGCGGCGCTCCCTCAGCACTGACCCTCTGACAGTGCGGCACTCCCTCAGCACTGACCCTCTGACAGTGCGGCACTCCCTCAGCACTGACCCTCTGACAGTGCGGCGCTCCCTCAGCACTGACCCTCTGACAGTGCGGCACTCCCTCAGCACTGACCCTCTGACAGTGCGGCACTCCCTCAGCACTGACCCTCTGACAGTGCGGCACTCCCTCAGCACTGACCCTCTGACAGTGCGGCACTCCCTCCACTGACCCTCTGACAGTGTGGCACTCCCTCCACTGACCCTCTGACAGTGTGGCACTAGTAGAGAGCGCACACCTCAGTACTGACCCTCTGACAGTGCGGCACTCCCTCAGCCTGACCCTCTGACAGTGCGGCACTCCCTCAGCACTGACCCTCTGACAGTGCGGCACTCCCTCAGCACTGACCCTCTGACAGTGCGGCACTCCCTCAGCACTGACCCTCTGACAGTGCGGCACTCCCTCAGCACTGACCCTCTGACAGTGCGGCACTCCCTCAGCGCTGCACTGGGAGTGTCAGCATCAATTAATTATGCTCAATTTATGTTAAGTATTTTAGAAACCTCTCACATTATCACACTCTCTCAAATGGGCTGCCTACATTATAACAGTAACACCTCCTCATTAATCTTGACCACCAAATCTATCAGTGCTTATGGAATGGAAGGTTGCAGATTGAGACATGTAGATTATCACAGTGGATTAATATGGAATTTCCTGAAGGAAGTGCAGGAAGAAGGTCTTCTTCATTCAGCCTAGTGTACAGCATGGAGTTATACCATTCTAAGACATGGCAGATTCAATGCATCAAAGAAGAGTAAAGAATAAAAATAATTACAGCACAGGAACAGGCCCTTCAGCCCTCCATGCTGCCTGACTTAACTAAAACCCCTACCCTTTTGGGGACCATATCCCTCTATTCCCATCCTTTTCATGTACTTGTCAAGACGTCCCTTAAAAGTCACTACCATATCCGCTTCCATAACCTCTCCTGGCAACCAGGCACCAGGCACCCACTACTCCCTGTGTAAAAATCTGCCTTGTACATCAGTTTTAAATCTTCCCCCCTCGCCCCTTAAACCTATGCCCTCTGGTAATTGACTCTTCCACCCTGGGAAAAAGCTTCTGACTATCCACTCTGTCCATGCCTCTCATAATATTGTAGTCTTCTATCAGGACTCTCCTCAACCTCTTGCTCCAATGAGAACAGATCAAGTTTTTCCAACTGCTCCTCATAACTAATGCTATCCATACCAGGCAACATCCTGGTAAATCTTCTCTGTACGCTCTCCAATACCTCCACATCTTTTTGGTAGTGTGGCGACCAGAATTGAACACTATATTCCAAGTGCAGCCTAACTAAGGTTCTATGAAACTGCAACATGACAATTTTTAAACTCAATATCCCAGCTGATGAAGGCAAGCATGCCATATAACTTCTTGACCACCTTCTCCACCTCCTGTGCACCCAGATCCCTTTGTCTATCAATATTTCCTATCTGTATTAGACCTTCCAAATGCATTACCTCATATTTATCTGGATTAAACTCCACCTGCCATCTCTAGGTCCAAGTCTCCAACTGATCTATATCCTGCTGTATTTTCTGATAGTCCTCAGCACTATCCACATGTGTCATCCACAAATTCACTAATCAATCCATTACATTTTTCTTCAAGTCATTTATATATATTACAAAGATCCCAGCACACCGATTTCTGAGGAACTTTTCACAGCCCTCCATTCAGAAATGAACCTTTCCACTGATATCCTCTGTCTTCTTTGATCAAGTAAGAAGTCTCACAATACCAGGTTAAAGTCCAACAGGTTTATTTGACAGTAAACTCACCAGCTTTTGGAGTTTGCCCCTTCATCACGTGAGTGTTCCGATCTTTGAACACTCCACTCACGTGACGACAGGGCAAAGCCCAAAAGCTTGTGGGTTTACTATCAAATAAACCTGTTGGACTTTAACCTGGTGTTGTGAGACTTTTTACTGTTTACCCCAGTCCAATGCCGACATGTCCGCATCATTCCTTGACCAAGCCAGTTTTGTATCCAACAAATCTTTGTCTCTTCTTTGGACACAGGTGAGGTCCCAGAGGACTGGAGAATAGCTAATGTTGTACCATTGTTTAAAAAGGGTAGAAGGAATAGCCCTGGGAATTATAGGCTGGTGAGTTTGACGTCAGTGGTAGGGAAGCTGTTGGAGGGGATTCTTAGAGATAGGACATATAGGCACTTAGACCGTTGCGATCTAATTAGGGATACGCAGCATGGATTTGTTAAGGGGAGGTCGTGCCTTACGAATCTGGTAGAATTTTTTGAGGAGGTGATGAAAACGGTGGACGAAGAGCAAGCTGTTGATGTCGTCTATATGGATTTCAGTAAGACGTTTGACAAAGTCCCTCTTGGGAGGTTAGTTGCGAAGGTCAAAGCTAACGGAATACAAGGACAGGTAGCTAGATGGATAAGTAACGGACTTAGTAATAGGAGACAGAGAGTAATAGTGGAAGGGTGTTTTTCTAGCTGGAGGTCGGTCACTAGTGGTGTGCTGCAGGGCTCAGTACCGGGACCTCTTCTATTTGTAATATATATAAATGACTTGGAAGAGAGAGTAAGTGGAGTGATCAGCAAGTTTCCAGACAATACAAAGATGGCTGCACTTGTGGATAGTGAGGAGCATTGTCAGGAGATGCAGCAGGATATAGATAGGCTGGTAGCTTGGGCAGACAGATGGCAGATGGAATTCAATCCTGATAAATGCGAGGTGATGCATTTTGGGAGAAAGAATGTAGGGGGGAGGTATATGATAAAGGGTAGACCTATTAAGAGTATAGAAACGCAGAGGGACCTGGGGGTGCAGGTGAACAAGTCTCTGAAGAGCAAGTGGAGAAGGTTGTGAAGAAAGCATATAGCATGCTAGCCTTTATAAGAAGGGGTATCGAGTACAACAGCTGGCCTTTAACGTTGCAGTTGTATAAAACGTTGATTAGACCTCATTTGGAATACTGCATCCAGTTCTGGTCACTTTACTACCGGAAGGATGTGGAGACTCTGGAGAGAGTGCAGAGGAGGTTTACCAGGATGCTGCCTGGTATGGAAGGTCTGAGTTACGAGGAGAGATTAGGCAAATTGGGATTGTTTTCCTTAGAAAGACGTAGACTTAGAGGAGATCTAATAGAGGTGTACAAGATAATGAGGGGTATAGATAGAGTAAACAGGGTTAAGCTTTTTCCTAGGATGGACTCAAATAGCACGAGGGGTCACGGGCTTAGGGTGAGAGGGGTACGGTATAATTTGGATGCTAGAGAGAATTTTTTCACACAGAGGGTGGTGGGGGTATGGAATGCGCTGCCAAGTAGTGGTGGAGGCAGGTACTCTGGAGTTATTTAAGAAATAACAAATGGAGTTTAATGTGGAAAAGTGTGAGGTAATGCACTTTGGCAGGAACAATAAATGTGTAGAGTATAGGGCTAATGGTAGGGCTCTTAATAGTGTTGAGGAACAGAAGGATCTTGGTGTATGTGTCAATAGATTCCTGAAAGTAGGCAGTCAAGTGGATAAAGTTGTTAAGAAGGCATATGGAGTCTTAGCTTTTACTGGTAGGGGGATTGAATTTAGGAGCCGCAGCATCATGTTGCAACTGTACAAAACTCTAGTGCGGCCGCACTTGGAGTATTGTGTGCAGTTCTGGTCGCCACATTATACGAAAGATGTGGAGGCATTGGAGAGGGTACAGAGGAGGTTTACCAGGATGTTGCCTGGTATGGAGGGCAGGTCCTATGAGGAGAGGTTGCAGGATTTGAGGTTGTTTTCGTTAGAAAGGAGGCGGCTAAGAGGGGATCTTATTGAAGCATATAAGATGATTAGAGGTTTAGATAGGGTGGACAGTGATAGCCTTTTTCATAGGATGGAGAAAGCTAGCACGAGGGGACACAGCTTTAAATTAAGGGGTATGAGTTATCGGACGGATATCAGAGGTAGGTTCTTTACTCAAAGAGTGATTAGGGAGTGGAATGCCCTGCCTGCAGCTGCTGTAGATGCGCCAAGTTTGGTGGCGTTTAAGAGGTTAGTTGATAAGTATATGGAAGAGAAGGGAATGGTTTAGTAGGAGGGGCATTGCTTTTTATTTTGGTCGGCACAACATCGAAGGCCGAAGGGCCTGTTCTGTGCTGTATTGTTCTATGTTCTAAATACTTAGATGGGCACATGAACAGAATGGGAATGGAGGGCTATAGAAAACTGATTTAAAATAGGGATCATGAGCCTTGGGAGTCCCTGGGAAGTGTGTAAATAGATGCTGATATTGATGTACTTGTTTTTATCCTACAGGTGCTTTGGTCCACCTTGTTGTCTAACGAGGGGCATACACGCGATGGGTCGTGTGAGGACTGCTCTTGGATCTTTTTTGAGAGTATCCTACTGCTTCACATCGTTAGTGTACGCTTGACCTGGACCATTTGATGGGCAACACAACAGCTCAGTGATTATCTCTGTGCTGTGCAGATACGTGGATTTGGGCCTGTGTCTGTGGGAGTTTGCGCATTCTCCCCGTGCTTGCGTGGGTTTTCTCCAGGTGCTCCCAGTTTCCTCCCACATCCCAAAGATGTGCTCTTAGGCTGATTGGCAAAACAAATTCTCCCTAAATAGTCTCAAATTTGGTTTTTTAATCCATAGATCTATGAACACGGACAGGGATCGCGGGTAGAAGTGGGAACATCGGGGTGGCGGCGCGGGCTCGTCGGGCCGAAGGGCCTGTTTCCCATGCTGTTTTGTTCTTCGTATCACTTGGGCTTTATGCGAAGTTCCAGATTTTCACTCCCTGTTTGAGGGTAAAAATGGTTCCTGATGTCACTCCTGAATGGACTCACTCCAACTGTACGGTTATTTCACTCTTAACGTGGACGGCCCTGCCTTCACGTCAAAGGAGAAGGTTTCAAAAAGCCAAATGTGTGTTATTTCCAGTGTAGAATTTCCCTGTTTATAGATTCTAGCTCGATTAAACTCGAATGTGCAGGATCATGGTTTTCTGTTGTGGGCTGATGTCGATACAACAGGACTGGAATTCATGCACAATTCTCTGGCTACCACCACTGGATGGAGCCCAGTTCTGAGCTTCGGAATGCCAGAATTGTCTGACAAGGCAGTAAAATTTCTGATGCCCGTTCTTACAACCTGCCTTTTGCAATACCTGATTCTCAGAGCTTGTCACGTTGAAGACCAAATATCAGAATGAACTTAGTGTTGAACCAGATTGAGACTGTCATCCCTGGAACCGGACACCCCATGTTTGACATCTGTGAACCAGCATCAATTTCTCATTCAGGGAGCATTATCTGTTACCACTGGTAGGCTTACTGCAGGTAAATGTGTTGTGACAAGTGCAACATATTTGAGTGTGCATCATTAACTATTAGAAATAGCTGTGTTTCTAATACTTGTTGATACATGGGTGGCATGGTGGTTAGCACTGAGGCCTCTCAGCGCCATTGACCAAGGTTCGATTCCCAGCTTGGGCCACTGTCTGTGTGGAATCTACACGTTTTCCCTGTGCCTGTGTGGGTTTCCTCCAAGAGCTCCAGTTTCCTCCCACAGTCTAAAAGACATGTTGGTTAGGTGCATTGACCCGAACAGGTGCTAGAGTGTGGCAACGCAGGGATTTTCACAGTAACTTCATTGCAGTGTTAATGTAAGCCTACTTGTGACACTAATAAACAAACTTTAAACTTTAAGTTTGATTCCCTTCAGCTATATGCTATGCAAAAAGTATTAAAACGACTTGCATACATTGTGGTCCGCAAAGCTTTCACTGACCATCTAGTGGTCCATAAAAAGGAAAAGAATGGGAGTGTCCGCTCAATTCCATTAGTAATGAATGCTGAAATTCCATTGGTCTTCCCTATTAGCAGCGGCACCTGGATACAAACATTCTGTGATGCCCAGATCTGCACTGAAGCATTCTGAAGTTTCTCTCCTTTTACATAATCATTTGCTTTTTATTCCTTCAGATCAAAGTAGATAACATGACAATTTATCCACATTGAACCCCATCTGCCAGATTTTGGCATGGAATGTCCAAATTATTTTAGGATTGTGGGTTTTTACACAAACAGAAAATAGATATGGTTTGCACATGTAGATTCAAAATAACAGGTGAAGAGTGGTTAGCACTGCTATCTCACAGCGCAAGGGACATGGGTTCAATTTCCAGCTTGGTCACTGTCTGCATGGAGTCTGTACTTCTTCCTGTGGGTTTCCTCCTTCTGCTGCCACAGTCCGAAGGACATGGGTGTTTAGGTGGATTGACCAAGCTAAATCGCCTCTTGATATCCTGATGATTAGCAGGGGAAATATGTGGGGTTATGAGGATAGGGTTTGGTTGGGATTGTCATCAGTGCAGACTCGATGGGCTGAATGGCCTCCGTCTGAACTATGGGGATTCTACAAACATTTATTCAAGATGTTCTCTACAAAGAACAAACTAAAACCACAGTCTCTGCAAAGATATCACCTTAATGATATCACCGTTAAATTAAATGTTATCATCTCTTAAAACAACCTGCAGCCCTTTTAAATATATAGCATCGCCCACACACCTTAACTTACCCATATCAATTTGTAAATTTCTTATTTCCTCATTGCAACTTGCTTTCCCATATAGATTGTAAATAGTTGAGGGGGGTGAGGGCTGAACATTGTAGCAGACACTAGTTATAGTTTGCCACCCAGAAAAAGACCCATTTTTCACCATTCTCTTTGTTAGCCAATCCAGGGCATGATCCCCACTCTCCCCCTCCTCCTTTAAAAACATCAGACAAGCAGAGAAATAAGTGCTAGACTTGACCACCAGGTTTTTAAAACAGAACCATCTTTTATTGTCACAAACCTCTGTGTGGACTGTTTAGAAGAAATCACAGGGGCAGCAGCAGCAATCGTCACAGGCAAAACCCATCTGCTAAAACACAGAGAAACACCTCAACACACACAAATGCTGCTTAGTTACGCTCGAGGGAAAACTGCAATAGATTCTGAGCGCAGCAAGTTAATCGCACCCAACAAGGGGCGACAGGTTTTGTGGACAGAGCCCTTTTGTCAAAAAGAAACGTCACAACCCACGTGAGAATCATACCTCCCTCAGACATGAAATTAATTTCATTTACACACATAAATATCTGGATATATATTATATAAATACAAGCAGTCATACGGATGTCCTCCAGCCACAACACGGGCCAGAATAAAAATAAACAAACAGGCTCACCGCAAACTTTGGGAATTCAAGCAGCTGACCTTCGAATGTGCCATCCCTAACAGTAACTCTGCTGCCCGCCTCTGAATCTGCACCATGGAACCAGGGACAGTGCTAAGTATCAGCAGCTCCATTTCACTTGGTGCCTGGGCTGGGTTCTCAGCTCTGCCAGTTCAGTGGCCAGGCTAGTGAGCAGGTAGCACACCTAACCAGTCCTGGCACGCAAACAAACTCCCCAACAGTCCTCAGAAAAACCCAAGAGCCACTGATCCTAATCTGCTGATTATTTGTAGAGAGACACTGTCCCTTTCAGCTGCCCTCTCTCCTTCCAGCATCACCCAATATTGTAAAAGGTGTTGATGGTTTACATTTTAGAGAATCCTGCCTTCTTATTATCTGCAAAGGAACTGAAGTGATTGGTGTTAATGATGCTGCTTCCCTGGCTCTGAATAGTCCATGACAGAAATCCTGAGTATGCAGATATTGGTGACAGAGATATTCAGCAAATTCCCCATCTGGAAATAGCAAGGAGCAGATATCCCCTAAGGGAGGATTCAGAGAAACCCAGGGTACAGATAGAAGGAGAATAACTGAGAACAAAACAAATACACGAGGACAGGAGACTGAGGATGTAAGTTATGGATGAGAGTAGAGGAAAGGCGATGCACCACCCAAGGGGAATCTCCTCAGAATAGCCAGTTCCTAGAACATAATTTGCAATCAGCATCTGTACAGCGCAAGGGAGGGTAGGTGGTGTTTGGGAGGGGAAGAGTGTGTAGACGAAAAGAAATTGGGAGTTGGCAGCTCTGTTCACTGTTAAAATAGTTAATCTCCCTGTTTTTTTGACTTGGCAGCTGGAAGCAGGGAGAATCTCAGCGTTTTTCCAGAGTGGGGAAAACTCAAGAGAAAACTCGGGCATCTGTGGGTCAGTGAGATTCTTTCCCAGATCCCAAGCTCTGGATTTTAGGAATAGACGGGTAAAGCCATAAACAAACTGCATGAACCCAGCTGCTCAGTAACAGAGTGCAAGTCAGCACCCTGAATTTGCTTCCTAATTACCAGGCTCCTTCATCTGCTGGAAAGCAGCTCCTCTGTCACTGAGGCTCCAATCAAATGTAGCAGCAGGGATAAGGGTGAAGGGAGTGAAGACAAATCCCGGCTTCTGTGAACCATACACACCATAAGTCTCACAAAACCAGGTTAAAGTCCAACAGGTTTATTTGGTAGTAAATGCCACTAGTCTTTGAACACTGCTCCTGCGTCAGGTGAATGGAGAGTTCTTGTCTCAAACAGGGCACATAAAGGCACACACTCAGTTTACAGAATACTGATTAGAATGCAAGTCTTTACACCTAATCAAGTTTTAAAGGTGCAAACAATATGAATGGAGATAGCATTAAGTATAGGTTAAAGAGATGCGTATTGTCTCTAGACAGGACAGTAAGCGAGATGTTGCAAACCCAGG
Source organism: Sphyrna mokarran (assembly GCA_024679065.1). Taxonomy (NCBI): domain Eukaryota; kingdom Metazoa; phylum Chordata; class Chondrichthyes; order Carcharhiniformes; family Carcharhinidae; genus Sphyrna; species Sphyrna mokarran. Next base: position 91,046,181 of record JAGIQG010000011.1, read on the forward strand.
CAAGTCATGGGGGTTACAGATAGTGTGACATGAACCCAAGACCCCGTTTGAGACCGCCCTCGTGTGCGAAACTTGGCTATCAGTCTCTGCTCAGCGACTCTGCACTGTCGTATATCGTGAAGGCCACTTTGGAGAACGTTTGGACTGTTGGCAAACACTTCAGCAGTCACAGGCATTCGGCCTCTGATGTTTGGGTAAGCATTCTCCAAGGCAGCCTTCACAACACACGACAGCGCAGAGTCACTGAGCAAAAACTGATAGTCCAGTTCCGCACACGAGGACGGCATCAACCGGGATCTTGGGTTCACATCACACTATCTGTAACTCCCATGACTTGGTTGGACTTGCAAAATCTCACTAACTGTCCAGTCCGGAGACCATACACATCTCTTTAACCTGTGCTTAATGCTATCTCCACGTGCATTGTCTGCATCTTTAAGACTTGATTCAGCGTAAAGACTCACATTCTAATCGATATTCTGTAAACTCTGTGTCTTTATATGCCCTGTTTGTAATCAGGACTCCCCACTCACCTGACAAAGGAGCAGCACTCAAAGCTAGTAGCATTTACTACAAAATAAAACTGCTGGACTTTAACCTAGTGTTGCAAGACTTCTTACCCCAGTCCAACGACAGCATCTCCACATCATGACAACCATATCCACCATCAGGATTTATTAAAAGCAGAAAATTGGTTGTTCTGCATGTGGAGTCCATAAACAGAGTGTTCTGAGAAGAGTTGCAGGGCTGCTGCACTCTTCCACACTGAGTTATGGGTGCAAGGAATTGAACAACGAGAGACTTCATCTGACAGGAACCTTGTTGGGGCTTAAGATTATGAACCACCAGAATTATACCGTTCCTCAAGGGACAAAGCAATGCAGCACCATCCTCCACCTCCGATGGGCAATGAGCCATCTCCTGAGGGTCAGAATGGCTGTGCGCTGAAACGCTTTAACCACCACTCCCCATCATACCCACAGGGGTAAGTAAGCCCCTTTCCTGATGCTGAGTTCATATCACAAGCAGGGAAGTCTAATTGGGATTAAACACTTGCCAGCCTTCCCAGAAACAGAAAGCACCTTCTGCTGACCCCAGCTCTTTGCCCGAGATTTGGGGGGCAGGGGTCTTTACACCTTGTCGATTCTTGGTACTGATTGCTCTCCCTGTTCCTGTGTAATCTCTTTGTGTGCCATTCTGTTCCTTTAAACAAAGAACAACTTTGCAGTTACAGTGCTCAAGCAGCGAACCTAAAGGTGTGGTAGCTGCAGTCACATCATTCACTAGAGCACCAGACTCTGGCCCACCCCCAGCACCTGCCTGGCACCAGAGACCTGACCCCAGCCCAGCCCCCAGAGACTGGATTAATAGCTAACCAGACCCTAGCCCAGACCTGGAGACCTGGTCCAGATCCTGGGGCTAGGCCGGGGTCCCGTCTTAAGTGACTAGATTAACAGTGTTATAGCAATCAGCTGACTGGAGCAGCAGAAGCAATAGCAGCCACAGGCATCAACATATTGGAGCAATGAGGTTTGAAAGATGCTGATGGTGGGCAAGAGTCCTACCCACTGGAACAGAACCAGCTGTGCCAGGCTGTGGGGCAGCACCAGGGTCAGGGCCATGGTTACCAAGACAACAGCAGCCTCTGTGGGATTAGATTGTGAACTCTAACCCTTGTCAGAACAGCCAAGGCAGTAGAGACAAATGCTGTAATTTTACTGCCTCATTTGGCGGACGCCCAACGGAAAATGCCGCTCTGCGAGCTTCGCCTGCCCCAATTCTGGGAAGGACATGCCAGTAAGTTTCCAGCAAGAGTCTCAGTGGTGACTGGCAAAGATTAACAATTACACCACAAAAATATAAGATTACTTTCAAAAACTCAATAATTTATTCAACACTTTAATTGTACAAACACTGCACCCAACTGTGTGAGATAGAGACAGTCTGCTGTGGAGCTCAGGCCTCCAGTGAGGACAGCCCTTCTCACTATTATCGGCATATTAAGCCACCCCTCACTGACTGAGCAGATTCCGGGTGCCAGTCTCTGGTTGCTTCAGTCTCACTTCGGGAAGAGTGACAGTAGGAGAGGTAGTGTATGAAGGGATGGTTTCCAGTGCACTGACCTCAAGATGCAGCAGAGTGGGAAAATAAAGTGCAGTATAACATGGTGAGCTGAAACTAAGGAATCTCTCTTAGCTTGACGAAGGGAAAGGCAACCAGTCACTAGCCGCCCAAAGACCTTAGAAACTGCCACAGAACAGAGAATAATCTTACACAGGCCTCCTCGTTGAATAGGTTTAGTTACAGATCGAAACACACTCTGCACGTACTTGGGCTGTTTCACATTTGGACCAAAGTTTCAACTCCGGTGCCTCTGACACCGCAGCAACTTAACATAGTCTAAGAGTGATTCAGGGAAACTTGAAGCCTGGTTTTCTATGGAGCAGCAATCTTTGCAAAAACCACAGGCACTCTTGTAAGAAAGCACAGGATAGGAAGGTTGGAGGTGGGGGGTTGCGCTTAGTGTAGGGTTCTGACAGGACAGAGAAGACACAGAAACTGGTTGCAGGAGAAAAGTTCAAACTTTGTCTGTTTCCCCTTTAGAAAACAAAATATCTCTCACACCCCTAAGAACATGTAAATACAATGTTAATGCTCTGAGCAAAATAATTCTTACTTACGTTTTACAGCTTGGCTATACAAACCAAACCTAAACCCGCTGTCTAACCCTAGCTATTCGAGTGTCACGGACATGCTGAGGTTTCCATCCACGCTCCTTGTTTAGTTGGCACATACATACCTTGCCAAGGGAAGAACAGAAATTTTAGAATCATATATTATTTTTGTTTCTTAAAAAAAAACAAAAAACCCCTCATGTCTAACAGTCTCGTGATACAATTCCAACTCGAATTCCTTGAAAATCTTTGGAAATAGTGACAGATTGACATCAGTACTTGTCCGGGACTCACGTAAAAATGTTCAGGTGCTTGTCCATACGAGGAATAAGCTCACCGCGCTGTGATCCCGGAGCTGCATCTTTTAGCACCACCATCTGCCTCCACAGACCAAACAAATGAAGGCCCTGTAGTCTGGCGAAGATCTATCACTATTGTAGGAGGTATTTATCCCAGGACTTGCTGTAAACGGCAATCGGTCCCTGGTAGCAGAGTGCTAGCGTGAGGAGCTCCAATGCTATAGTCTGCATGTCATCACAGGGGCTGCAGCACTGGCCTGCTGGAGTCCAAACCCATCGGCTGCGAACATTTCTCTGCCTCCACCAGCTCTTCAAACACTTCTCTGTGTTGTAAAGGAGAATGGAAAAGAGAGATTTGAGTTATAAGAGGAGGCTGGATAGATTGGGACTATTTTCCTCTGGAGTGTAAGGCGGCTGAGGGGTGATCTGAAAGAGGTCAAAAAAAAGAGGGGCACAGATCAGCTAGATAGTCAATATCTTTTCCCAAAGGTAGCGGGGTCTAAAACTACAGGGCATAGGTTTAAGGTGAGACGGGAGAGATACAAAAAGATCCAGAGAGGCAACCTTTTCACTTAAAAAAGATGGTGAGGGTCTGGAACAAACTTCCAGAGGTAGTAGTAGAGGCGGATACAATTGTCTTTTAAAAAATCATTGAGAGATTTACATGAATACAATGGATATAGAGGGATATGGGCCAAATGTGGGCAACTGGGGTTAGCTTTGGAGTTTAAAAAAAGGACAGCATGGACAAGTTGGGTCGAAGGGCCTATTTCTACACTGGAAACCTCCGTCTCTGAGATTAGAAAAAAAAAAGAAAGCCCCAATTCAGCAACAGGCGGAAAGATTGGCCCCTCACAGGCAGGATGCTCCAACCAGCACCAAACACACATGCACCACTGTGCTACAACACAGGGCTCACACCAGCAGCATCACATCCACAGGATTGTTAGGAGAGATGTGCTACACAGCAACAAATGGAAGATATATCAGTGTGGGAGTGGAGGGGGTACGTGAAAGGACACAGATACAGGATATCAGTGATACGGACATGGAATAAGGATGTGGCCAGACATACAGTTACATAGGCATGGGATCAGGATAGTTAAATACAACACACATAGCCCATACACAATCTCTCCCTCAATCTCAACAAAAGGAGATAATCAACAACTTCAGGAAGCATAGTGGAGAGCATTCCCGTCTAATCAATGGGAAAATAGAAATGGTTGAGAGCCTCAGGTTTGTCAGTGTGCAGTTCACCAACAACCTATTCTGGACTTTCTATGCAGAACTATAATTACGAAAGCTCATCAACACCTCTACTTTCTCAGGAGATTAAGGGAATGTGGCACATCCAACTGCCATTGTTAAAACTCTCACCAACTTTTACAGACGATGCACCATGGGAAGCATTCTTTCCGGTTGTATCAGAGCTCCTGCTCTGCCCAAGACCACAAGGAACTACAAAGGGTCGTGAATGAAGCTTAGTGCAGTACGTAAACCAGTCTCCCATACATTAACTCTGTCTACACCTCCCGTTACCTTGGAGAAACAGCCAGCATAATTAAGGACCCATGCACCCCGGACATCTTTATCTTCCCTCGGGAAAAAGATACAAAAGTCTGAGATTACGTACCAACCGACTCAAGAACAGCTTCTTCCCACTACAGTCAGACTTTTGAATGGACTTACCTTGCATTAAGTTGATCTTTCTCTACACACTAGCTATAACTACAACACTACGTTCTGCACTCTCTCGTTTCCTTTCTATGAACAATATGCTGTCTGTATAGTGCACAAAAAACAATACTTTTCACTGTATATTAAGACATGTGACAATAACAAATCAAATCAAATACACATACACACACACACAGACAGAAATCCAGCTCTTACTTGTGCATGTAGAAGAAGATGTAGCCACTCTTGTCTCGTTCTGACTGTACAGTGCCCTCCATTGTTTTGGACACCTCCAGATCATTATATGTCAGCCAGGTCTGCTTCTTTATATCGTATACATCACTGATGTAATGCCCTATACAAAGTAAAAAGTCACCAAGTGATCAGCCAGGTGTGTAAGAAATACGAGTCACTGATTGTTCAGCTTCTTAAGCCTGTTCCTCTATTCAGTAATATCACAGACCATCTTGTACATCAATGCCTGGTCCCTGCCCACTCCCTGGCTCCCTGTTAACCTGATCAGCTAAGGAAGAACTGGAGCCAGACCGTCATTAACATCAGCTATTCTCAGCGTAACTAAAAATAAAAGTACAGGCCAAACCACCCCATCCCCTCCAATCTCACACATGGGGTTTGTGCCCTATCACTTCCCCAATTAACATTATTAGCTGCTTTTTATCACTATTGGATAATTGCATTCAACTGTCACAGTACCTGCACCATTAACATCACTTAATTCACTGTGTTCCCCAAAAAACTAATATCCCTCCCACCAGAAAAAAACCTAGCACTTGGTTTTGATATATTCAACTACTGAGCGGCCATCACATTCCAGAGATTCTCAACCCAGACTGAACCGGTTCCTGATCTCACTCCTAAGTGGCCGTCTCTTTATCCAGAGATCTCTTCGCCCCAGACTCTCCAGCTGGGAATCCAGTCAGGTCCTTTAAGAATTTTATACGTTTCAGTGTCACTCTTCATTTTCCTAAATGTTAGAGAATAAAGGCTGATTTTATTCAATCACTCCCCAGATGCCAGCCCACTAATTGCAGGAATTGATCTTGGCTCAAACGTAAATATATCTTCCCTCAGGTAGTGAGACCAAAACTGTACACAGGAAGGCAGATGTGGTTTCAGCAAAACAGTCAGAATATTACAGTGTGGAAGAGGCACTTTGGCCCATCAAGTCTGCACATGAAAGGTGCTGACCTGCCCACCTAATCCCACTTGCCAGCATTTGGCCCATAGTCAAGAATGCTTTGTGTGCCAAGTACTCATCCAGGTACTTTTTAAATTATGTGAGGCATCCCATCTCCACCCAACAATGCCAGGTGGCACAGAGATTAGCACTGTGCCTCAGTACCAGGGACCCAGCTTAGGTCACTCTCTGTATGAAATCCGCATGTTCTCCCTGTGTCTGTATGGATTTCCCCCAAGTGCTCTGATTTCCTCCCACAATCCAAAGATGTGTGGATTAGGTTGATTAGTCATGATAAATGGCCCATAGTATCCCTGAATGTTAAAGGGATTAGCACAGTAAACATGTGGGGTTGTGGAGATAGAATCTAGGATGGGATGTTGTCAATGCAGACTCAATGGGCTGAATACCCTCTTTATGCATTGTGAGGATTCTATGAAACTGTGGCCACACATTTTTGTCAGATGCTTCCTTCGTTTCTTGGGCAGCAAGAGGCATACAGGTCCAGAGTCAGGAGGAGCTGGAAAGAGCTACAGAGATAGGGAGCCACAAAGGGATCGGTTAGAATAGAGAATTTTATATTGGAGCCTGAGAGCTAATGTAATTGATTAGTGAGTACTGGAGTGACGGCATTCAGTAGGACTTGGTACAGAATGAAACCACAAGCATGTTTAACTATGGCACATTCAACACCAGACAGTGTATCTGACAGTGGACAGCTGGGTACCAGTGTGGAACTGCACTTCATGGTGAAGATACTTGTGTAACTTCAGACTCGCAGGCAGCAAGGACATGAACTATGCACTAAACAACTTTATCCAAAGATTTTTCTACAACAAATTGCAGTTTCCTTCTCTTTCTCAATTAGCTTCAAAATCCTTCCAAAGAGTTGACAAATCCAAATTTCAGATTATGTTTTATTATCCTCAATGCTCTGTAGGCAGATCATTTAACCCGGCCACAAGCAAGGAACTTCCAGCCAGGACAAGAGCAGCAGATACCTGGGAACACCAGCACCTGCAGGTCCCTCTCCAACCTACTCACCATCCTGACCTGGAACCTTTATCACTGTTCCTTCACTATGACTAGAACTCCCCTGCCTAACAGCACAGTTGGTGTACCTACAGCAGTTCAATGGAGAAATTAGAGATGAACAATAAATGTTGACCTAGCCCGTGATGCCCCACATCCTATGAAAGAATATAATTTTTTTAAAAAACGACAGTATCTGGTACATACCGGAGGAGGAGGAGCTGCCAATGTGGCTGACGACACTGATTAGTCGGTAAGAATGCGCAAGCTCGCCTGTCTACAAGAACAGGAAACCAGTCAGTATAAAGACTCAACACCCAACGTGATAAACATATACAAGAAACCCAAAGGTAACAGGAGAAAAACCTTCTTTTATTCCCTTTTAAATGCAGCGAATGATTAAGATCAGGAATGCACTGCTCTGAATATGGTGTATATGACTTTCAAAGAGGAAATGAATCATTATTTGAAGGAAAAACAAAGTGGAAAGTTTGGGGTGGTGGCACTAGTGAAGTTAGTCCTGCAGAGAGCAGAGGCGAGCCCTGAGGCCACAATGCTCTATCAACGCGCCTCCCGCACTGATCAGTGATTTCCCAACAGCGCCACAGCAACCTCTAAACACCACTGGCTTGCACTCTCCTTCACCTCACCTCTGCATTCCTTTTCAACTCCTCAGCTTCAGCCTCACTGTAATCCATGTCCAAGATTTCCTCATTACCGGAATCTTCATCCGAACCCATGAGATCACTGATAGAGTTATTGAACTCTGCAAGGAAGTGTTCATAGAAGAACAATTAAAATGGAGACTACTTTATCACGAAACCAAAATGCAGCAAGTCCCACAATACTCTCCTTCACATAGAACTATTCATCACACGCGCTGCTTTCCCCGAGTTCATCTCCTTCACGTGGAGACCCGCAGTGGAGATGATATTTCATATTCATCAGAAAACCAATATTAAAAATGGCAAAAGAAGCCACTACACATTTTAATGCATCACTCATTACAGGATGAATGAACTGCCTCACATTGCTCCCATGATAGCACACAGAATCCATTTTACCCTATCATATCATTATGAAAGAGCTATTTAATTGGTCCTTTTCCACTCCTGCACCCTCTCCCTCCCTTCTGCAGTAAACTATGGAGGCAGATTTAACATGACTCTCATAAGGGTATTGGATAATCACTTGAAGAGAATGAAATCACAGGGCTATGGGGAAGGGCTGGGGAGTGAGACAAGCTGAGCCTCCCTTGCAGAGTGCCAGAACAGACATGATGGGCTGAACGGCCTCCTGCCCATTCTTGCCAGCCCTCTCAGTCAATGCATTCCACATAGCAACTGGCTGCATAATATATATTCCTCACCTACCCAACCCAGTTCTTTGCCATTTACCTTAACCCCATGCCTTCTGGTTACTGACTCTGCTGCCAGTAGAAAATGTTTCACTTTATTTGCTGCATCAAAACACTTCGTAATTTTGAACACATCAATTAAATCCTGCTGTAACTGCTGCTGTGCTGTACAGGGAAAAAAAATCTAAGCCTCTCTAGTCTCACCATTTAAGTGAAGTCCTACGTTTTTGGCATCATTCTCTCTCTAAGACCTTCACATCCTTACTGCCCAGAACTGGATACAATCACTGGAACCTCTTCACCATTCACACCAATGGGATCTTCTCATCTCACCGCAGAGAACAGAGATTTGGCTGGCCATCAAATTCTCCGACTTCACTGCAGCAGGCACATGGCGTGAATGGTTCCCCATAATTTCTAACAACTGGCAGCCAAGGATCCTCCAAGATTCCTTAACCTCTCTCTCACCTCTCCTGCCACCATCCTCTTCAATGCTTTTGTTATATTCGAGTTTCACATCTGCAAATGTGCCTTTCATACCCAAGATTAGGTCACTTTATATGTATCAAAGAAAAGTGGTTCTAAAATGACTCGCAGTTAGGTCACGGGATGAGATTTTAGGATCATGAGCTTTAAGGCTGCAATGACGGCCGTGGAGGTTGGTCTGAGCTTTTCGCAGCTGTAAGATCTATTCAGCATTTTCCTTTGATGAAAGTGGTCTAATTGTTATTCTCTCAAGCATCAATAACCACTACAACCTGTAGGCAGACGGATCTTCACTTATTTTCAGGATAAATCCAACAGCTTTAAACCACCCCCACCCTGGTCAACAACATAACGCATCTCTCCCCCCTCCCAAACCGTTGCTACAGTAGACATCACAATGGGATCACATCGGGAAACAGTTTGGGAAGCACTGCTTTAGCCAGTTTGATATCTACGTTGAAACTGTTGCTATGGATTTGAGCCCTACTACAGCACAGGATACGCTAGCAGTCCTGAGAGTACAGAGGAGTGCTGCACCATTGAAGGTGCTGTCCCTTTGGGTAAGGCATTAAACCAAGGTACCGCCTGTGTGTTGCAATATAAAGGTCCCACAAATTTATCATTTCTCCAATCTTTCGCTCACTCAATTGCATTAAAAATACGATTTGTGAATTTGTCATTTACTGGTTGTGGGACTCGTGTGGAAAATCACTGACACACTTGCTCACAGAACAGGAAATGCACTTAAAAACTTCTGATGAACACAACCCAAGCAAGAAATAGGAAGTAGTCACCTTACCCAGAGTGCAGAACATACTACAACACCATTAATGCTGACTAGTGTCTTACCCTGAATACTCAGCTCTGTGGCTCTCTTCAAATCATCATCTTCTTTCAACTCCCGGGCCTCCTGATGGGTCACATAGAGAGAAACTCTTTAACTCTGTCTCAATTTAGCAATAAGATTCACTTCCACATTCACCATTATCAAGTGTCACAAATGTGGCAAAGAGTGGGACACCCTGGATTGGAAGGACAGCAGAGGGTCCAGGGCCAATTCCAGAACTTGAGCATGTAATCGAGCAACACTCATTTTGCTGAAGGAGTGCTGCGCTGCCAGAAGTGCCACAACACTCATCGTTTGTAAAGGCAAATACCAAAGTTGCAGTGGGAGTCTCATCAGGTTGGCTATGAGGACATGATCAAATGAAAAGGCTATTTCTAAAAACAAAATCCAAACCCATCTCCTGATCAATTACACCCATCCTTCCAGCACCCAAAAGGTCGACTCTTCCAAGTGCTGACCTGTTCCTGAAGACTCTGGGCCAGTGCTTGCTGCAGCTCCTGTTCCTCACGCTCCCTGTCTAGGTCATACTGCTGCATCCAGTCCATCTCACACTGGGAACCATCTGGGGTTTTATTCTCCTTATTCTCATCAAAGTCTTTCATAATTTCAGCAGGCTCTACGTAATAAAAATAAAAGTTTAAGCTGTCAAGGGGAATGAGTGTGTTAAATAGAGAGAAAATGACATCAGTTATTAAATTTAGACTAGAGATTGACAGATTTTGTTAACCAAAAAGGAAATGGGTGGGTATGTGGGGTAAGATCATGTCAACTATGATCACACTGAATAGTGCAACAAGCTGGAGGGATTAAATGGAGTGATTCTTGCTTGTGTTTTCTGCTGAGCTGTCACATTCAGTGGGGGGTGATAATCGCTATTCAACGTCAGCACACAGCCCAACAGTCCCCCAACCTCCATACTCCACAATGACATGCCGACTCTAGGCACCTACCTGTTTCCATGCTGGCTCGAGACCCCTCCATTTCCGCAGCCTCATGATGTTCCAGTAACTCCTGGGCTTCATCATCACCGAAGCCGGTATCGGGGCTGCTGCTTGGCTTCTCGTGTTCCTCCTCCCCACCAAGCGAGAGACATGTTTCTTGCTTGCTGATCTCCAGCACGGCTGCCAGCAGCTCATCTTCATTCATGTTATCAAAGGCTGGGTCTATTACTGTGGCTGAGGCAGAGCGCTCCATCTCCTGCCTGCTTGCTTTAAGTACCTGATGAAGGAACGAACAGTGATCATAATTCGCAGCAGAAGTAGAATTGGATTACCAATCCAGTGACAATATCACTATGCTATCAATTTCCTGACTGGCAAGGAAACCTAAACGGCACACTATAATCTCCTTGAGGCCGTTTCACATCCTTCTCACCATTCACCCATCTAATCTTGTATCATCGGCAAACTTGGAAAAATTACATTTGGCTCCTATTATATATTTAAATGGTTGCACGATTGTTAAGAGTGGATGGTGATCTCTTTCAATAAACGTGTTATATATTAGCTGGAATTTACATGAGCAAACCAGGTCTTTTTCTGTAAAAACCCAAAGCCACAAACGTAGCTAGAATATCCAAATCATTGACTTATAGTAAATTGCTGGGGCCCAAGCACCGATCTCTGTGGAACTCCACTAGTCACGCCCTGACACTCCAAAAAAGATCCATTTATTACTATTCTTTGTTTCCTGTCACCTAACCATTTCTTAATCCGTGCTAATATGTTACTCTCAATCCTGTACACTTCAAATTTGCACACTAATTCATTAATCCAAATAAGCATCCACTGGTTCACCTATTCTGCTAATCATATCCTCAAAAACTTCAAATTAATCAAACATGATCTCCCGTTCATAAATCCATGTTGACTTTGCCTAATCCTGTTGATATTTTCTAAATGTCCTTTAAGCACATTCTTTATGATAGATTCCAACATTTTTCTTATTACTGACATTAAACTAATTGGTCTGTAATTCTCCATTTTCTCACTCCCTCCTTTTTTTAAAATGGTAGGCTTACATTTGCTACCTTCTAATCTGTTGGGTCTATTTCAGAATCAACTAAAGTCTGCTGATATCTCCCACAAGTGTTTTCTGTCCCTTGTTGCCTCTTAGCTGCACCCAGATTGATTCTACATCCAGATTTTCTGAGCCAACATCCTTTCTCATTATTGCACTGATTTCATCCATAACCAGCAAAGCCACCCCATCCACTTTTCCTTTATGCCTGTGCTTCCTTAATACTGAGTACTCTTCGATATTCAATTCCAAGCCCTAGTCACCCTGCAGCCATGTTTCTGTAACTGTATCACATACCTGTTTACATGCGTTATGACATGGAGATGCCGGCATTCGACTAGGGTGGGCACAGTAAGAAGTCTCACAACACCAGGTTAAAGCCCAACAGGTTTATTTGTTGCACAAGCCACAAGCCTTTAAAGCACTACTCCTTCATTAGGTGAGTAGGAGTGGTGTTCACAAATAGGGCATATAAACACGCAAACTCAATTTACAAAATAATAGTTGGAATGCGAGTCTTTACAGGTAATCAAGTCTTAAAGGTGCAGACAATGTGAGTGGAGAGAGGGTTAAGCACAGGTTCAAGAGATGTGTATTGTCTGTAGCCAGGACAGTTAATGAGATTTTGCAAGACCAGATAAGTCATGGGGGTTACAGACAGTGTGATATGAATCTAAGAACCCATTTGAGGCCGTCCTTGTGTGTGGAACTTGGCTATCAGTTTCTGCTCAGCAATTCTGCGTTGTGTTGTAAAGGCTGCCTCGAAAAACATTTACCTGAAGATCAAAGGCTAAATGCCTGTGACTGCTGAAGTGTTCCCCAACATGAAGAGAACAGTCCTGCCTGGTGATTGTTGAGCAGTGTTCATTCATCCATTGTCATAGCATCTGCATGGTCTCCCCAGTGTACCATGCCTCAAGCCATCCTTTCCTGCAACGTATCAGGTAGACAATGTTGGTCAAGTTGTAAGAGTGTGTACCGTGTACCTGGTGGGTGGTATTTTCACATGAGATGATGGCATCTGTGTAGATGACCCAGCACATCCTGCAGAGGTTGCAACGGCAGGGTTGTATGGTGTCGCGGTCACTGTTCTCCTGAAGGCTGGGTAGCTTACTACAGACAACAGTCTGTTTGAGGTTGTGTGAAGGCAAGAAGTGGGGGTGTGGAGATGGCCTTGGCGAGATGTTCATCTTCATCGATCACATGTTGAAGGCTCCAGATAAGATATTGTAGTTTCTCTGCTCCGGGGAAGTACTGGATGACGAAGGGTACTCTGTCCACCATGTTTGTCTTCTGAGGAGGCTGGTGCAGTTTTTTGCTGTGGCTCATCAGAACTATCAAGCAATGAGTCAAGCACCATATCCTGTTCTTGAGGCATCTTTCAGCGCCTGAAGATGTTTGTTGCAATTCTCCTCATTGAGCAGATTCTGTGTATACAGAGGGCTTATCCATAAGCCTCAACCAGGATCTTCGGTTCACGTCACACTGTCTGTAATCCCCATGACTTGCCTGGGCTTGCAAAATCTCACTAACTGTCCTGGCTGGAGACAATACACATCTCCTTCTCTCCACTCACATTGTCTATACCTTTAAGACTTGATTACCTGTAAAGACTCGCATTCCAACCATTATTTTATAAATTGAGTTTGTGTCTTTATATGCCCTGTTCATGAACAGAACTCCCACTCACCTTACAGCATCACAGAAACCCTACAGTGCAGAAAGAGGCCGTTTGGCCCATCGAGTCTGCACCAACCACGATCCCACCCAGCCCCTACCCCCATATCCCTACATATTTACCCATTAATCCCTCTAACCTACGCATCTCAGGACTCTAAGGGGCAATTTTTAGCATGGCTAATCAACCTAACCGCACATCTTTGGACTGTGGAAGGGAACTGGAGCACCCAGAGAAAACCCATGCAGACAGGGGGAGAACAGGCAAATTCCACACAAACAGTGACCCAATCTGGGAATCGAACCTGGGTCCCCAGAGCTGTGAAGCAACAGTGCTAACCACTGTGCCGCCTCAACCAGGATCTTGGGTTCAATCTGATGAAGGAGCAGCACTCAAAGCTTGTGGCTTGTGCTACCAAATAAACCTGTTGGACTTTATCCTGATGTTGTGAGACATCTTAACGTCCATGTTAACGTTATTTGAAATAAGGCTCTATTTGCTGCTCGCCCCGGTTTCCATTGCCTTCCCCTCTTGCTTTCTAGTGTCGCCTTCCATTGTCACCTTTGTTTTCCTCTCATGTCCTTCTAACTCAGTTTCCCATCCCCTGCTACTCGAGGTTAACCCCGCCTCACAGTGCTAGCAACACCCCCAACAAGAAAATTAGCCCCGGTCCTGCTGGGTTGCAACCTATCCAACTTGTACAAGTCCCATCTTCTCCAGAATCAGTCCCAATGTTTCAGGGATCTAAATCTCACCCTCTTACCCTCCAGTCACAAATCAGTCCACTTCCCTACTCTTGATTTCACCAACACGTGACACTGGGAGTAATCTTGGAGATTACTATCTTTGAATCCTGCTATTTATTTCCTAACTCCCTATATCCTACTTTCAGGATCTTATCCTTCTTTGTGAAAAGTGTCATAAATATGAGGTCTTCCTTCCTGGGGGACAGAGACAGATCAGTGGCTTCCAGCCAGACTCACGAGTTGCATTTCTTCTTCTTCCTGCTGTGCCTCGCGTTGAGCCTGGTCAGTCATCTGCCTGCTGTTCACCATTGCTCGTTTCACCTGCTCCTCCTCACTGTCAGAATCCAGGATAACAATTGCAGACTTGAAGCAGTACTTCCTGAGGACCAACACTCCGGATTAGACACAGGAAGCAGTCAGCCGCAAGATAAGGAGGCAGAAATACATCTTATACCCATTAGCAAACATTTTCCATACACCCTGCACTTACATTGTTACAGCTAATTCCCTCCCCTGCTGTCCTGCAAGTTCCAAATCTGGCTGGGACTAAAGTTCCATAGCATTGTCCTCCTGTTAGAATTTCTGAGCTAAATACCGCTCAGATATTCCCAACATGGACAGCAAGTCAAAGAGAAGTTTGCTGCAGAGGTCGCTCAACTACACTTTGTAGCAGCTGCTCAGCACGGAGTTTTACAGCATAAAGGAGGCCCTTCGGTCCAACATGTCCGTGCCGGCCAACAAACAGCTATCTTCTCTAATCCCATACTTTAACACCAGTCCATAGCTTTGTATGCTGTGGCGTTTCACGTCATCTCAAATCAGTCAAACCCCAATTACAGTTTCGTCTTTGAGCTGGAAAACATTGGGGCCAATCAGAGGCACCAAGAGGAAACTCTTTGCCAAAATTCTTTGACAAAACATCCAAATGATGTTCCTGCCACTTTGTGGTCACTCGTACGCACTCTCAAATTTTGCACCAGATACTTCCTATAATCTAAGTTCCCCTTATTTCCTGCCTCAATGCTGGAGTCCTGCATTTTACTGTCACATTATTCACTGCATCCCACATTCCTCATCTCATCTGCCATGTCTATTCCACTGTGTTTTGCTCCCTTTCCTGCATTCTGCACGCCCCAGGTTAAGCTACAATCAGACCTGATTACTGCAATAACTCACCTCCCTAGTGTGGACATGGAAGTTGTCGAGTTCACTGACTGCGAGGTTTTGAGTGGTCGGGACCTGTGAAATTCAAATGCAGCTGGTAATGTTGAATGTTAGAGACTGTACATTACCCCGGAAGCAAATTGGCTATTTCCCTGTCAAAAACATTACTGAAACCAAATCTCCCTCAACATACTGAAGCTATGCATTTGTAAAGTATTGCCTATTTTGTCTAATAATTCTTGGACCACACACATCCTAGGACACTTTACAACACGAAAGACAGATTGTTGTTATATCAGAAGGCTATCCGACTGCAGGATGATTATAGCTGAGGTTTATCCTGATCACCCATTCACTGTCTGTCAAATACTTTGCCACTGGGGCTTACTAAACCCCAAATCTACACTGTGAACCTGACTACAATTTAACCTACAATCAGCTGTACGCAGACTGTTGGAACAGAAGCTGAATAAAGAGTGAGCCAGAAGAATAGGTCACTTTGAGCTGAGTTGAACCGTCTATCACCTCAAACCACACTGCAGCATGGGAGGTCATCCAGGCTTTTAAGAAAGGAAAAACTTGTATTTCACAGAACACAGAAAAACTACAACACAAACAGGTCCTTTGGCCCACAAGTTGCACTGATCATATCCTTACCTTCTAGGCTTACTTATGACTCTCAATCCTATTAAGTCCCATGTACTCATCCAGAAGTCTCTTAAAAGACCCTATCGAATTTGCCTCCACCATCAGTGACAGCAGCCGATTCCACTCACCAACCACCCTCAGTGAATTTCCACAGCATCGTTCACTCTCTCAGAATACCCCAAAGTACTTTACATTAATACTGCAATAAAGTTAGTTTGAAAATCCCCTCTGTTGATCCTAACAATCCCCTCTCATTTCACTTACATTGCAGCTTGCGTGTTCCAGCCCAGTGAAAAGGGTTGCCTTGTGTTCTCCGTGCAGTGAGCTGCCAGGGTCAGGTACTTTGGGATGATCACCTGCTGACCAAGCTTGTTATTCAAAGAGAGCTGCACATTAAAACTGTACCGTTTCAAATGGAGTATCAGGACCCTGAAAGAAGAAGTCAGTTAGCCATTACACACAAAGCAATTTCAACATACGTGAGCAGGACTCAGGGTCAGGCACAGATTTAACAACCTGAGCAGGTACAGGATGGTGCTAAATACAGAGTAAAGCTCCCTCTACACTGTCCCCCCCATCAAACTCTCCCAGCACAGATACAGCATAGGGCTAGATACAGAGTAAAACGCTCCCTCTACCCTGTCCCCTATCAAACACTCCCTGAATAGATACAGGACAAATACACAACAAAGACCTAACATTTGGAGAGCAACCAAACGCACACTTTCTGCTGTGCCTCAAGTCTTTGCTTTGTGGATCAATCCCATCTGGAGCCAGTTGAGACTGGCACCCAAATCAGGCAGATTGGAACATTCATCTTTCATTTCTGCACTTGATCTTGAGTTCAGAAGATACAAAGAGGGCCTAGCATTTTATCCATCCCATCCCCACAGGTACTGACCTGGGCAGCCTGCTGAACTTGTGAGTCACGACTGCAGTTTTGCCATTGCATTTCTCACAGGAATATTCAATTTCTTCAGCCTGAAGCAGAGGAGATAAAGTGATCAATAAAACCCAATTGTACACCTTCTGAATATCAAGACACAAATGGATAGTCCATCACCCACATAGGAGGGGACATCATACAGATTAATCAGGGCCTCCACTCAATGTCTCATCCAAATGACAGTGCCTCTGAGAATGCAATACTAAACTAGGAGGGTCAGCCAAGATATGTATTCAAGAGTCTATATCAGGGTATGAACCCATGACTCCGTGACCCTCCTCAGGTCTTTCATTCATCACTTTTACAGCAAAAGTAAAGCAAGATGGTGATACAGTGGCAATGTACTGCACTAAGCTAATACTCTGGGTAGAGGGGTTCAAATTCCACCATAGCATTAGACGGAACTTAAATGAATAAAGCCGAAATATAAAGCTAGTCTCAGTAATGCAGGCCATGAAACTAGCATCCACTGTCACAAAACACCACCTTTCTTCTTTAGGCCATCCTTATCTGGTCTGGCCTACATAACTCCAGGTCCATAGAAATGTGGTTGACTCTAAATTGCCCTCTGAAATGGCCAAGAAAGAAACTCAAAAATTTGGAATCAGCAACAAATTCTGGCCTTGCCAGCAATGCCCATATCCCGTGAAAATACAATTATAGCAACAAGTGCTATCACTCCCACACACGTAGAGAGAAAAGCAGAGTTACACACCCTGAAGAAGAGATCAAGTGAGTCCTGGATAGATCTTGGGGGCAGAAGCTTCTTCCGTCGGGGGAGATCGATGGAAAGGTCGTTGAATTGTTCTCGTTTTGTAACACTTTCACAACAGCTGCAAGATGAACACAGCTCGAGTTACCACACAAAACAACGCATCCCTTTTGCAGGCTGCTACGCAAACACAATACAGAATAGATTACATTGCTTTCAAATTTGAATTCCCTGTGGAAGATATTCACACAGTACTCCAGGTGAAAGCACTCCTGTGCGATGCAGGGAGAGATGCATACCCTTCCTCAGATCCTGCTGACCCTCTGGCCACCTTTTTAGGTAATGGACAGGATTAGGTCACAATGCCCAGGTCCTTTCATATCACACAATCTGGCTGCAGCAGGAAGAGCAAGGGATCTTGCCAGGTGTTACACTAAATAGTGCTTGGAATCCCTGGACGATGAGGGTAAACACCAGTTTAAGTCCAACCAACTTGATAGTAAACTCACAAGCTTTCGAGGCTGTCCTCTTCGTCAGGTGAATGAGATGTTCTGGTCTCAAACAGCGATCATTTTTACCATCAATGAGGGTAACACAACACAACTCAAACGTGGGCATCTTTTCTTCCCTCTGCTTCCGTACAGAACAGTGGCACAAACAAGCAGGGGTAGGGTACAGGAGTGTACTACACAGAATTCTAGCCTGGCACAGCAAAGCAGGAGGTGCCCTGGTAGATGTTCCCCAGTAAGAAGTTTTATAACAACGGGTTAAAATCCAACAAGTTTATTTGGTAGCCAACACCATTAGCTTTCCTATTAAAGCTCCACTACTTTGCTACCAAATAAACTATTTGACCTTAACCTTGTGTTATAAGACTTCTTATCGTGTTTACCCCAGTCCAGTGCCCGCATCACCCCATCAGATGTTTCCCCATCATGGTCCTGGGATTATGATATCAGCTGGTTCATCAATAGCAACAACTAGCCGACCCTATATGGACTGGGGTCTTCACTACATAGGCAGCAGACTTGGTTAAAGGAATCATTCTGTGCGTGAATGGCAAATACCACATAAAATGTGCCTCACCGCCAACGTACATTTTACAACCAATGGTGTGCTGAACCTCAAACTCCACGTTGGAGACGATGGGGCAGGTGTAGACCCTCGCAGCACCTGCCTCATGACATGCCCGAGCAGCTGGAGTGTCCTCACCTACCACCGGCTCATTCTTCCAGGTCTTGTTCAGCTTTTCCATGTCTTCCTTTAGCTGATCCAGGCACTGACTGAGGAACTCATGGGCATCCTAAGGTGAAGGGGTGAAGAAGAGAATTATCCAATTAGCATCACTCTTCCTCATTTTCCCCTATGATCTGCAAATTTTATCCAATTCACTTGACTCCGTTTCCCTGAGTGAAAAAAAATCTTTCACCCCCACCTGGTTCTTTCGCCAATCACCATCAATCTGTGTCCCTCTGCTTACTCACCTTCCTACCACTGGAAACACTCTCCTTATTTACTCTCTCAAAACCCCTCATGATTTTCAACATATCTATTAAATGTCCCCCACAGACCACCAGACATAGGAACAGAATTAGGCACTCGATCCATCGAGTCTGCTCTGCCATTCAATCATGGCTGATATTTTTCTCATCCCCATTCTTTTGCCTTTTCCCCATAACCCTTTATACCCTTATTAATCATGAATCTATCAATCTTGTTTTAAAGACACTCAATGACCTGGCCTCCACAGATTCACCACTCTCTGGCTGAAGAAATTTCTCCTCACCTGTTTTGAAGAATCATCCCTTTAATCAGAGGTTGTGCCCTCTTGCTTCCAGTTAACCATCTCCGCTTTCAAGATGGTTTCTTGGTTACCCATTTTAACAGGGCTTTGACAAAGGATCATCCAGACTCAAAATGCTAGCTCTATGCTCTTGCCACAGATAGAGACTTTGTTTTCTAAGAGTTTCTCTAGTCTCTCCACCCAAGCCCTGATGGCTCTGCATTTTTTTTTCACCTTTAAGTATCAATTCAATTTATTTTTGGAAGTTATTATTGAATGTGCTCTCCTTTCAGGGATTGGATTCCAGATCACAACAGATTGCTAAAAACATGTCCCGTCCTCCTGCCAATCATCTTAAATTTGTGTACCTTCTGGTCAGTAAAGTCTGGCAACACCAATTTTAAATCCAACCGATTTATTTGATAATAAATCTGCTAGCTTTCAGCCTTTGTAGCCTTCGTCAGGCGAATGAGGTGTTCTGGTCTCCAAAAGCGCACATATCAGCACAGACAGTTTACAGGTTGCTGATTCCCTTCTGGTCACCAGCTCTTCTGCAACCGATAGCAGTTTATTTATTTATTCTGGCAAAAACCTTCATGATTTTGGACACTTTCTTAGCTACTGTCCTCTTGACCTTCACTGAGAATTGAGAACAACCTTCAGCTTCTCCACGGAACCTAAGTCTGTCATACCAGGTCCCATTCAGTAAAACTCCCTCTGCATCCTCTTCGAAGCCTCAACATCCTTCCTCAAGAATGGTGCTGAAAATGTGATACAATATGCCTAACCAATGACCAATAAAAGATTTACCATAACTTCCTCACTTTTAAACTCCCATGCCTTCATTCATAAAAATCATTCGAGGTCATGATGTTGTGTCAGCAATTTACGCCCGATGACTGCAAGGACTGTGATTAAGTTTTAATTCTGTTATTAGTTACTGATTCCAATTTGTGATGCTAAATTAATGCAACAGTGGGCAAGTACAGAACACAGCACCCTCTCATGGCAGAGAAGCACTATTGTAGCACTCACTGCTCCAATATATTAGAATCGTAGACTCCCTACAATACAGGAGGCTGCCATTTGACCCATCAAATCTGCACCAATTTTCTGATAGAATATACCACCCAGGCCCTATCTTGTAACACCAGATATTTCCCCCTCTAATCCTCCTAATCTACACATCTTTTGACAGAGGGGGCAATTCAACATGGCCAATCCACTTAACCTGCGCATCTTTGGAGTATGGGAGGAAACCCATGCAGACACGAGGGGAAACTCCCCAGTCACCCAAGTTGGGAATCGAACGTGGGACCCTGGCACTGTGAGACAGCAGTACTAACCACTGTTTCACCGAATTCAAAGACAAATTTGCATTTATTCAAACCTTAAAAGTGAGGAGACACTGGCAGTTATTAGTGAAGACAGTTCAGAAATCTCTGATGTGTGTTACATTTCCCTCTCCAGCTTCCTGCCTCCATTCTTTCAGTTCCTCAGCTTACTCTCCATTTCCTTCTCCTCTGCCTTTGGTAAACGAAAATCAGAGGAAGGACCAAGATCCACCTCGCTTACCTTCAAATTCTAGACCGCCATTCAGATGTTAGGCTAAGGTCCTGTCTTCCCCTACCAGCGAGTGTAAAAGCCCCCATCCCATCTTTTACCCTGGTGTCTTGTTCAATACCTCTCTGTCAATCAGCATCATCACAAAGATTATCCAGTCATTATTCTTCTTGTGGGAGCTTGCTGAGAACAAATGGGCTACTGAGTTTCCTGTATTAGAACAGTGACTACAAGTACTCAATTGTAAAATACTTTGGCTGTGGTAAAATTGTGAAAGGCGCTTTATAAACGCAGAGTTGTTCTCTCTTATAATAGTGTTACTGACTAATCTCAGTGATCAATCTTTTATCAATAAGTCTACGCAGACTCTGACGAGACAGTGAAAATCCCCAGTGGAAAACTGGGTCCAAATTTACCTGTCTCTCCAATGCGCACTGGACACATCATCTTTGTCTGTCGTCACACTGTTCCCATCTCTCATCCAGCCACTAAATTATTTTCCTCAGAATTCCTCACTCCCTTTCCTTACAATCCAAAAATCACTGCCACCTTTGTTCCCAATGCTTAACCTCCGTATCCCACGGGCAGAGATTTCCAGCCCTTGACAAGGTTTATCACTGGCAAAAAGTACAGCCGCAGGTTTTAGTTACCACCAGGCCATTTGCCCAGGCAGTCCTTACGTTCTGCACGTATCCAGAGAACCTCTCAGCAGTGGTCGAGATAGCATTCTTCACTCTCTTCAGTAACTCTTTCTTCACCTCTGGGCTGCAGTTATCCTTCTTGGCCAGAAGGTGGGCAAATCGTCTGCCGGGGTCAACATGAGAGGGTTAGAACTGACATTACTAATACATTGCCAAAATAATTTTATCAGTGCAGACTCTCAGTTGGAATTTTGCGTCGCAAATCTGAAGTACTCACTTGAGCAGAGCATTTCCTGGGATTTTCTTCCATGGGATGCCCTGTTTCAGCAGATCAATCGCCAAAGATTGAAGTGAAAACAGAGACTGCAGAATGGCATTCATATAACAGGTATTGCCAAGGTTGGAAAACCTTCAGTCAGAGAAAACACATCCCATTAGACAGGCCATTAGGATTAGCTAAATAATATTAGGATAGAGTGGATGCGGAGGGGGCAGGGAAGAGAAGAGAAAAATAATACTCTAATGGTGAGTGACTCAACTCCAACCGAGTGTGAGAACAAACAAAGAGGAGGGCTCAAGAGGTGAAACTAAAAAGCCCCGGGGATTTTGCAATGCTTAACTTGAGCTGCCAATTCAGTGACAAGGGTTTGATAAACATCACAGGCTACTCCATCTGCAGTGACATGTCCAGAAGGATATGAAGGAATTGGGGCAACAAGAATGGCTCCAGGCAAGAGGAACTGCAGTTATATATAGATTGGAGAAGTTGGGATTATTTTCCTTGAAAAATTGAGAAATTTAGGGAGGTATCCAAAATCATGAGGGATCTGGACAGAGTACATAGGGAGAAACTATTCCATTTGGTGAATCGATTAAAGATTTCCAAAATAGGCAAAAGCAGCAATGGTGACATGAGGAAATGTTTCTGTCAAAGTAAGTGGCAAGGATCTGGCATACTTTGATCGACTGTGATGGAGACGCATCCAATCATGATTTACAAAAAGAAATTGGATTATCACAAAAGGAGAAACATACGTGGCTATGGGGAGGAGAGTGACATGAGGTGAATTGCTCCTTCAGAGAGCCAGTACAGATGAGGGGCCAAATGGTCTTGGGATGCTGTAACCATTGGTCAGCACTTGTTTCTGGTGGCTCAGAGAGGCACCCGAGTGTCATGTTTACCTGGTGAAGAGGCTAGTTGGTTTCTTACCCCTGTAGCTGCTGCGGGAGCTGGGTGGCATGTCTGGGAGGTCTGTTCCATCCAGTATAATCCTGATTTGTGCGCAGTTTCTTCACTGACTGGGGAACTGGCTGAGGTAAAAATCCTAAATTCCTTTTAGCTGACGGAGTTTGGCTTGTGAGACTGGATCTGTTAAAAGTGAGGGGGAATAATTAAACACATTGAATTTATAAAAAATGCAGGCTGTTTAGTCCAACAGGTCTGTGCCCGTGTTCAATCTCCAAACCTTTACCTAATTAATTTTCTTCATTTCACCCTATCAATATACAAACAATTTGCAATTATACTACACCTTCACTCTAGTAAAACAGCTTCTGCCTCAAGTATTTATTCAGTTTCCAAATTCCTCTACAATCCTCCCCTTCTCTAACCTCCCGCAGCCTCACAACCATCTGAAATTGCTATGTTTCTACAATTCTGGCCTCTTACTTCTCCCCAGTTTTAACTGTTCCACCATTATTGATCATACCCTTAGATGCCTTGACCCTAAGCTTTGTAATTTCACTTGGTGAATCTATTAAAAATTTACATAATAGGCAAAATAAACAATGGTGACATAATGTTTCTTGACAAATCTCCCCATAGAATTCCTGCAGTGCAGGAGTCCATTCAGCCTATGAAACCTTCACCAACAAGAATCCATCCAAGCCCCATCCCCAAAAACCCTTATATTCCCCTGCTAATCTCCCTGACACCAAGGGGCAATTTACCATGGCCAATGCACCTAACCTGCACACTTTTGCACTGTGGGATGAAACCAGAGTATCAGGAGGAAACTCACGCAGACACGGGAGAGAACATGCAAACTCCAAATATAGTGACCCAACGCTGGAATTGAACCCAATTTCCTGGCACTATGAGATAGCAGTGCTAACCACTGCACCACCCTCTTGTTTTCATCTCCTTTAGGATACTCAGTGATAGCACTAGAGGACATCTTGCTATTAAAGTGGGGTTCAGTACGTAAAATATGCACACATAGTCCATACTTACCTGTCCAGGAATGAATTTCCAGGAGAGTAATCCTTAGAGGGGGCTCTGCTTCCATAGAAGCATTGCAGCGGCATGGGACCTGCAAAGAGTTGGACAGGCATTGAAACACTACAGAACGAGGTCCAACACTCTAATATACCCTAGCTGGATGTACCCCCAAACAAGCTGTCCACTATCCCCCATACCATAGGCTCACAATGAAAAGCTATCTCACAAACATAAGGAAGCAATCAGATGGCATTTATCAATGGGTTTTAACCATAGCTTTGTGGATCAGCCATCCATTTTGGCAGATCCTGCATTTGGGATTTGAAAATGGAATAGGAATTAAAAACAAAACAATATTGTATTAATTATAAGGCAAGGAACATTATCAAATGGGCCAGAGATGGTATCAAACACTCCTCAGGCAGGTACATTCAGCTACAGAGTACTGCTCCCCCTACACTGCCCAAACAGACCCAGACTGAGAGCTCGCCATGAACAAAAGTAGTGTGCTAACAAAGTGTATTAAAGTTACTCATTGGCTTGCAATAAAACTGTAACAAAGTCACTGTGAAATTACCCCAGCCGCCACACTCCAGCACTTGCTTGGGTCAATGCACCTACCCAGCACATCTTTCAAATTGTGGGAGGAAACCTGAGCAGCTGGAGGAAACCCGAGCAGCTGGAGGAAACCCACGCAGATATGGGAGAATGTGCAAACTCCACACAATGACCCAAGCTGGGAATCGAACCCAGTCTCTGGTGCTGTGAGGCAGCAGTGCTAACTTCGGTGCCACCCCAAGGTACGAAGTGTCTGAAAATCTTGTGCATTAGTTAGAGGAAGAGAAACCATAAGTCAAATGAACTTCCCTTGTAGTGCAGAACATTCATGTAGCACCTTCTACATCCCCGAATGCACCATCGTGCTTGGCAGCCACTTAATTACTTTGCATGGTCTTAGGGAAATGTAGAAGATGGTCTGCACAAAGTAAGGTAACTAGAACAAAATAAATGTCGGCATAATCAGCTTTAAATATTGGCTGAAGGATAAATATTGACCAAAGGATAAATGTTAACCAAGACACTGAGAGAAAGCGTTGACACAGACACCAGGTGTGAAAAGCATCCTCTTTCAAACAGGGGCTGTGGGATCTTTTACATTCACCCAGAGAACAGATGAGGACTTGCTTTAATGTCTTTCTCAAAAACCAACACTAACAGTACAGC
The DNA here is from genome assembly GCA_024679065.1 of Sphyrna mokarran. Taxonomy (NCBI): domain Eukaryota; kingdom Metazoa; phylum Chordata; class Chondrichthyes; order Carcharhiniformes; family Carcharhinidae; genus Sphyrna; species Sphyrna mokarran. Next base: position 91,071,100 of record JAGIQG010000011.1, read on the forward strand.
ACTCCCTTCTGCAAGGTGGAGCAACATTTGAGCGTTCAACCTTTTCTGCCCCAGGAAGCAGCGATGCCTCCAAACACACCTCTCAAACAATCAGTGGCGTTGCAGATATAACAGAACTTCCAAACCGCTGGTCAGTGAGAAATGCTTCTTGGTAAGTCCTTCAACTGCAAAGGGAGCAAAAGGAATTCTGTGATTCTTAGATTTCTTTCAAAAGATGAGACACTAACCAGAACTCCGGCCCTCCTCTGCCTGCTTCAGGTTGAGTTGCTTTTCTCGGTAGCTGGTCAGGAACTTGCGAGAAGGATCACCAGTCGCCTTGTTATTGCTGAAAAGATAGGTTGACATCTAACCATTCAATCATAGAATCCCTACAGTGCAGAAGCAGGCCATTCTGCCCACCGAGTCTGCACCAACACCAATTACATTTACCCTGATAAGCCCCTGACACTGATGGTCAATTTAGCATGGCCAATCCACTTAACCGTCACATCATGGTGGACCAGTGGTTAGCACTGCTGTCTCATGGCACCAGGACCCGGATTCAATTCTTGGCTTGGATTACTGTGCAGAGTCTGCACTTTCTCGCCATGTCTGTGTGGGTTTCTTCCAGGTTCTCCGGTTTCCTCCCATAGTCCAAAAGGCTTGCTGATTAGGTGTATGGGCAATATAAATTTTCCCTTAGTGTACCCAAACAGGCATCAAAGTGTGGTGACTAGGGTATTTTCAGAATAACTTCATTGCAGTGTTAGTCTACTTGCGACACTAATAAACGTTTCCTTTGGAGCGAGAGAGGAAACCAGAGCACTCCTAGGAATCCACACAGGCACAGGGAAACGTGCAAATCCAGACCCCTGGTGCTGTGAGTCGCTAACCACTGAGCCACCAAATCAATTTCCTGTAGAACCCTACCAGCCCACGAGTCACATTGGTCCCACTTCCTCTCCCAAAACACTGTTTCCTTTGCTAGTGCACACACCATCTTCCTCTTTACCTCCCCAAGATACTGACCCACTTCTCATTATCTGCCATTGACACAGGACCCTTCCAGTTCCCTTTGAAACACTGTTAAGATTCTAATTCAATGCCTTTGGTATTCCTACTGATACGCACCCAGCGGAGTCATTTTCTTTAGGATAATCTTCAGTCAGTTCCAAGTCTGGAGTCAACATCCTCTTTCTCTTCTCACTCCTTCACCAGAAAGATCATCAGAAAAGTAATCAACAGAAATGTTAAAGATGCTGTCCACAAGTATTTGAGAAGTTAGAAGTCAAAAAAGTCTGTTAAAAACATACAGCAAGAGACTATTCTGTCCTTGAGCTGCTTCTATCATTCAGTGAGATTGTGACTGATCTCCCTCCACCCACTGTGGCTACAAATAGTTTAATTTGTTTGCTAACCAAAACTCTAATGCTGAAATTACAACATGAAGAATCAGGTTGAGGTGTCTGCTGCTTTTTGGGGAGAACATTCCACACTTTTCTCAACCTGTGTGAAGAAGGGTGAACTCATTTTTTTTCTGAATAGCCTGACTCTGATTTAAGATTACTCCATAAAATATAAACATTATTGTCAAGGCCAATATTTGTTAACCATTCTTAATTGCCCTCAAGATGGTGCTGGTCTTCTTGAACCACCGCAGTCCATGTGATGTAGGAGCTGTTGAGGACTTTGGATCTGTATTTGTTGGGAGTTAGGAGGACGAGGGGGGATTTTATTGAAACTTACAGGATGCTACGAGGCCTGGATAAAGTGGATGTAGAGAGGATTCTTTCACTAATAGGAAAAACTAGAAACAGAGGGCACAACTTCAGGCTAAAGGGACAATCCTTTAAAACAGAGATGAGGAGAATTTCCTCAGCCAGAGTGGCGAACCTATGGAACTCTTTGACACAGAAGGTTGTGGAGGCCAGATCATTGAGTATCTTTAAGACAGAGATAAATGAGGTCTTAATTAATCAGGGGTTATGGGGAAAAGGCAGAAGAATGGGGATGTGAAAAATATCAGATATAATTGAATAGCAGAGCAGACTCGATGGGCCGAGTAATCTAACTCTACTCCTTTGTTTTATGGTCAATAAAGCATATAGTACTCTGAGCTTTATTAATTGGCACAGAGTACAAAAACAAAATGCTGAACTTATACAAGGCACTCAGCCGGAATAGGGTGCCACACAACAAGAAAGATCTGAAAACATTGGAGAGAGTGCAGAAGAGTTTACAAGTATGATTCCAGGAATGAGAAACTTCATTTATGAGGATAGATTGGAGAATTGGGATACTGGAGAGAAGGAGGCTGAGAGGAGATTTGATGGAGGTGCTTGATGTATTGTCACATGTATTGGTCTACAGCGAAAAGTATTGTTTCTTGCGCGCTACACAAAGCATACAGTACAAAGATAATGAAAGGAGACAGTACAGAGTGTAGTACTGCAATCATAGCTAAGATGTAGAGAAAGATCAACTTAATGCAAGGTAATTCCGTTCAAAGGTTTATTGTCAGCAGGGAAGAGGCTATTTTTGAGTTGATTGGTACGTGACCTCAGACTTTTGTATCTTTTTCCTGATGAGAGAAGATGGAAGACAATATGTCCAGGGTGCGTGAGGTCTTTGATTATACTGGAAACTTTTGAGGTAGTAGAAGCGTAGTCTGTGTCAATGGACGGGAGGTTGGTTTGCGAGATGAACTGGGCTTCGTTCATGACCCTTTGTAGCTTCTTGCAGTCTTAGACAAAACAGGATTCGTAGCAAACTGTAATACATCCAAAAGGGATGCTTTCTATGTTATGTCTGGTGAGAGTCATAGCAGACATGCTGAATTTCCTTAGCTTCCTGAGAAAATAGAGATGTTGGTAGGCAGGGGTGGGAGGGGAATCAGGACAGGTTATTGGTGATCTAGATATCTAAAAACTTGACTTGACCATTTCTACTTCGTTCCTGGGGACAGGGGCATGTTCTCCACTACATTTCCTGAAGTCGATGGCAACCTTCTTCATTTTGTTGATGTTGAGGGAGAGATTATTGTCACACCAATTACCAGATTTTCTACCTCATTCCTGTACTCTGTCTTGTCATTGTTTGAGATCTGACCCACATGGTGGTGTCATCAGCAAACCTGAAAATCGAGTTGGAGGGGAATTTAACCACATAGTCACAGGTGTATAAGGAGTGTAGTAAGGAGCACCAGTGTTGAGGATGATCATGGATGTGTTGCTGTCTATCCTTGTTGATTGTGATCTGTGAGTTACAATGTTTAGGATCCAGTTGCAATGGGAGGAGCCAAAGGCGAGGCCACAGAATTTGGAGAAGAGTTTTGTACAAATAAGGGTGCTGATGGCTGAACTAGTCAATAAATAAGAGTCTGACATGGGTGTCCTTGTTATCTAGATGTTCCAGGTTTCACTATAGGTCCAGAGAGACAGTGTTTGCTATGGACCTGTTGCGTTGGTAGACAAACTCTAGTGGATGCAGATAGTCCAGGAAGCTGGAATTGATTGATGCAATGACTAACCTTTCGAAGCACTTCATAATGATAGATGTCAGAACCCTGGGCAATAACCATTAAGATACGCTGCCTGGCTTTTCTTTGGGACTGGTGTAAAGAGAGCTTGAACATATCTGAATACTTTCCACCAGCTGATCCGCGCAGGATCTGGTACCCCTTCTGGAGCAATCGCTTTCCATGGGTTGACTTTCAAGAAGGCTGCTCTGACATCCGCAGTGCTGACTTCATAATGGTTCTTCTGAGGTTTGCAGGGTGGAGGGTGTGCTTTTGCTGACCTCTTGCTCAAAGCAGGTATAGAATGCATTGAGCTCATCAGAGAGGGGGATGTGCTGGAGCTAGCAATTTTCCTGCCTTCATCTTGTAGCCTGTTGCGTCATGCAAACCTTGCCGTGCTTGGCGGGAGTGCGTGTGGCTGGCCTGGGACTGTAGCTTGGTTTGATATTGTCTTTTGCATCTTCAAAATCAGAAGGGGATAGACGCATTAAATGGGGAAAAAATTGTTCCTGCTTGGAAAAAGGTCAAGAATGAGAGGGCACAGATTTAAAGAGATTTGCAAAAGAGGCAAACTAATGTGAAAGAATGCTCGGGTCTGGAATGCGGTTTGGGTCTGGAAATGTGGAGGAGGCAGGCACAATCGAAGCATTCAAGGGGACATTTAAATAGAAACAATGTGCAGCGTTGTAGGGAAAAAGCAGGGAAAAATCAGTGGCCATTTGAAGAGTTGTGCAGACATGATAAGCCAAATGATCTTCCTCTACGCCATAACAATGTTGTGACTGTGTTACGTCTCAAGAGCACAGTAAAACTGACAAAAGACATAGCCTCTATAAATAATCTCTTATTGGTTCTCAGACAGAACTGACCTGGGCAAAGTGTGTAAGGTAGGGGTCAGTGCTGTCCCCATACGGCTGCCTGAGGTACCACTTGTTTGCGGAGTTTTCACTCCATGCTGCAGGGAGGCTCGGCCTGGGCTGTTCAGTGCTTTCCGGCTCGGAGTCTCATCTCGTCTGGTCGGTGTCTAGAAAGAACATTTCACAGTCAGAAGCTAACATTATAAACACAACGGGGAGAGTGGGAAAGCTTGCAAATTTTGGAACAATTAGTAAACATCAAGACTGAAGTTGGTAAATTTCTGCACATTAAAAACACAAAGAGATATGGGGATAGTGCAGGAAAGGATGTTTAAGATGATCAGCCAAGTTGATACAGTGGGCTCAAAGGGCTGAATTACTTACTTTCAATCTAGCCCGTAAACTTATTACCTAAAATTCAGCTGCACTTGACTCAATTCAAGTTCCATTCCCATCACCTTGCGCTCGCTGGCTCCTGGTTTTGCAAAGTTTTAATTTCAAAATTCTCAGTTAAAGGTATTTTCCGGAGGGAAGAGTGACAAATTCTAAAATTCACTGAGTTTTGTTTTATCTCTGGAAGAAGTAGAGGATGGAATCGCAACCAAGCACCTCCCTGGTGGAGAAACCCATTCTGCAGAGACTAGAACAACGCGAGAATGTCACGTCAATGCACACTGAACCAATGATAACCCACCTGGTTCTCTATATTAGACCGCTGTCGGTTAGATTCTCTGGGCATAATCCGGTTTCCCAATTTTCCTCCAAAGTTGCTGGATCCTTGATGTGATTTTATCCCTGAAGTAGAATATATGAGAAACAGGAACAAATGATCATACAGCAGTGAACTGAAATGATTCAAAGAGCATTGTAACAGGCTGGATGTTAGGGGAGGAACTGGGTGATCCCTGTGTTTGCAATGTGAACTCTAACTGACTTCAAAATGGCTTATGGAAAGGCATCCAGAATAAAAGATCTGTATTCATGCGAGAAACCCTTAGAAGCCCTAGCTAGGATGGGATATCCCCCCCACCCCCGTAAAACTGAGATGGTTAAGAATTAGAATCATAAAATCAACAAGATGCATTCCAGAAACTCACCAAAGTTCTTTGGGCAGCAATTTCCAAACCCATGACCTCTACCATCTGGAAGAGCAGCATATGCCAGGGAACATCATCACCAGAGGTTCGCTTCCAAACCACTCACCATCCTGACCTGAAAATAAATCACCTTTCCTCCACTGTCACTGGCTCAAAATCCTGGAACTCCCTCCCTATCAGCACTGTGGGTGTACCTACACCACATGGACTGCAACGATTTAAGGAGGCAACTCACCACCACCTTCTAAAGGACAACTAGGGATAAGCAATGAATGCTGGATTAGCCAGCGATGCCCACATCCCGTAAAATGATTTTTTAAAACATTGGTACAGCACAAAGGGTTGTTGTTTGACCCATTATGTCTGCAATGGTTCTCCAAACGAGCATCACGACTTATTGCCATAAAGGCAGACAGGGTGTTAATCAGAGTAAATAAGAAACTATTTTCACTGGGGGAGGGGGGGGGGGGGGGGGGGGGGGTTTGCTGTCAAATCAATAAACAGAGGGACAAATTTAAGATTACTTGGCAAAAGGGGAATTATTTTTAAATACAGCAAGTTGTGAATTGGAATGTGCTCTCTGCAGTGCAAACAGATTCAAAAGGAAACTTAATAAATTGGGAAGAAATTTGCAGGAAATATTAGGAGAGTTGAACTAGCTGGATAATTCTTTCAAAGAGCTAGTACAGACAATTTAAGTTGAATAGTCTCTTCCTCAGAGATTTTACTAAGCCAGACACCACCAAAGCTGACAAGGCAACATTTAAGTCAAGGCTGAGTAAAAAGGCCTCAGCAATCCTCCAGAACTTCCAGGCGTTTCCATTGGTGAGAAGAATTTAGATCCTATTTTTTTCTCTCTCTATTCATTCCTAGGTTGGCATTTATTGTCCATCCTCAATCGCCCTTGGAGGACATTTAAAAGCCAACTTGGAGTCACATGTCGGCCAGACAAGGATGACAGATTTTCTTCCCTAAAAAGGACGTTAATAAACCGATGGGTTTTTAAGAAAAACGACAATTCAAGATTCTTATTGAATTCAAATTTCACCATCTGCCATGGTGGAATTCAAAATCAGGTTCCCAGGGCAATACCTGGGGTCTTTGGATTACTAACGCGCTGACAGTATCACAAAGCCAATGTCTCACTGACAACCTGCCATAGCCCAGCCATGCCTTTCCAGAGCAGCACTGTATAGTGCTCTCCTTGGGCTATTCTCAACTGCTGGAAGATGTTTTATTGCCCACCTTTCCCACTAATAAGTCACAAAATATTTGTAAGCAGGGACAGAAAGTAATTAAGATTAATGGAATACTACCGTTTATTAGGAGAGGAATCAAACATAAAATTAAGGGTCTTATATTTCAATTATAGAGAGCATTGGTGAGACCATATCTCAAATATTATCAGCAGCTTTAATTAAAATCTCCTTAGTTAAGGAAGGATTAAATGCAATGGAGGAGATTCAGAAGTGTTTTACTGGATAGATACTCAAAATGAACGAGTTGTATTCTAAGGAAAGATCAGACAGGCTGGATTTGTTTCTACTGGAGTTTGCAGGAGTGAGGGATGACGAGAAATATACAAGATCCTGAAAGGACAAGTTGGACATGGAAAGGGTAATTTTTTTCCTGTGGGAGAGTCCAGAACGAGTGGGCTCTTTTAAAAAAAAAATTAGGAGTTGCTCTTTTAGGATAGAAATTAGGGTTTCTCTGAGGGCTGTCTGATTCTGTCTCAAGGCAGTGGAGATAGGGTCACTGAATATTTTAAGGTGAAGATGGATAAATTCTTTTTTGATGAAGGAATCAAAGTTTATCAGGGTGGAGGGGAATGTGAAATATAGAACACAAACAGATCAGCCGTAATTTTAATGAATGACAGGCTTGCGGGATCAAATGGTCTACCTGTGTTCTTATTTTGTATGTTCATAATACTGTGTGGCAGAGAGGGTAGAGAAAATAATTTAAAATCAGTTTAAAACTCTCAAAGGCCAAATACTGAATTACTGTGGCAGTGTGGCTGGAAGAGAGGGATGTTGCCCACAACATATTTCAGAGGAAATCACAGCTCTGCATAATGATCTAACTAGAGCCTCCGGGTTTTTCTTTCATAACTATAGTGACCTTTATGACACAATATTCCCAGAGGAAACATTCTCTCCATATCCACCCTGTCAAGACCCCTCTCAGGATTTTATATGTTTCATTCAAGTTTGTTCTTACTCTTCTAAGCTCCAATGGATACTAGCCCAGCCTGTCCAACGTTTCTTCATAAAATAACCCAGCCATTCCTGCATTAGTCTGGTAAAACTTCTCTGAACCACTTACAACACATTTACATCTTTCCTTAAATAAGGAGACCAAACTTGTACACGTTACTCCAGATGTGCTCTCACTTGTGTCCCATACAACTGGAGCATTATCTCCCTATTTGTGTATTCAATTCCCCTCACAATAAATAACAATATTCTATTAGCTTTCCTAATTGCGTGGGGGTGTACCTTTGGTGATTCATGCTCTTGTACACCCTGTAACTTAGAGTTCTTCAACGTCTGTTGCTGTAAAAGAACAGCTATGATCTACTGAACAATGGGACAGGCTTGACAGGGTGCATAGCCTACTCCTTTCTATGGTGTCCTGGTTACTGCAGCCTGCATTTGCTGATGGGCACCTGCTAGCACATGTTCCACCGTGAATGCAGTACTCACCCCCATGGTTCAGACTCTCCAGGTAGTCCTTCAGGATCAGTGCATCAGTGTTTGGAGCCTTGTCAATTATCAGGCTGCTCTTGTCCTGCAGCGTCAGCAACAGTCGACTGTGCTGCTTTGAGGGGCTTATTTTCACCACCTTCACATTGTGGCTCAGCTGTGCAGACAGGAGGAAAAAGGGAAACAACTTGGTACCAGAGAAAGGCATCCCGTCTCAGCTGAAAAACTTTTAAGTTTATTTATTGGTCATAAGTAGGCTTACATTAACACTGCAATGAAGTTACTGTGAAAATCCCCTAGTCACCACATTCTGGCACCTGTTTGGGTACACAGAATATTTAGCACGGTCAATGCATCTAGCCAGCACGTCTTTCAGACTGTGGGAGGAAACCGGAACATCCAGAGGAAACCACGCAGACACGGGCACGCTATCCACTAATTTCAGTTTCTTTTTAAGACAAGAATTAAAATTATCCAATAAATTGAAACTGAGTATCATTTATGATGGGAATTTTGTACTTCCTTTTGACTGGAAGATCATTTGAAATAAGTGACATTCAGATTAGGGTAGATTACAGAATTAAAACATAACTACAACTCCAGAAAAGAATGCTAAACAAGGATCTGACCCAAATGACCAACTTGTATTTACATAGTGCCTTTAACATAATAAAAGCTCAGGGTGGAATTATAAAATAAATTATGACAGTTACATTAGTAGATATTAAGGCCAAAAGCTTGGACAAAGAGTTAGGTTTTAAGGAACATTTTTAAAGAGAGTGGCACAGAGGAATTTAGGGGAGGAAGTCCAGATCTTCGGGCCCAGGCAGCTGAAGACACAGCCAACAAGGTACTAAGAGCAACACAGCAGAGGAACAAGCCCTTCAGCCCACCAAGTCTGCGCCAATATGCGGTTTCTATCCCTCTGTTCGCCTCCCATTCACGTGTCTATCAAGATACATGCTGAATATTGCCAACATGCTTGGTTCCACCACCACTTCTGACAGTGCATTTCTAGTGAAAAATCTTCCCCATGTCTCCCCTAAATTTACCACCCCCCACCTTAAACCTATGCCCTTTTGCAGTCAACCCTTCCATCCTGGACATAGGTATTGTGGATACCCCCCGAATATCCAACCTATCTATGCCTGTCATAATTTTGTAGACTTCTATCAGGTCGCCTGCTCAGCCTCCATTTTTCCAATGAAAATTATCCGAGTTTATCCAACCTCTCCTCAGCTAAAACTAGGCAGCATCCTGATCACCTTTGCATCTTCTCCAAAGCATCCATGTCCTTCTGGTAGGGTGGCGACCAGAACTGCACGCAATACTCCGAGAGCAGCCGAAGTAAAGTTTTATACAGCTGTAATATAACCTAATATAACCTGTCAACTTTTATAATCAATGCACTGGCCAATGAAGACAAGCATGCTATAAGTCTTCGTAACTGCCTTATCCACCTGTGCTGCCATTTTTAGGGAACTGTGGACCTGCATGCCCAGATCTTTCTGAATGCAAATGCTCCAAAGGGTTTGGTCATTTACTGTATAATTCATAACTGAATTTGTTCTTCCAAAATGCATCAACTCACATTTGTCCAGATTAAACTCCATCTGCATTTCTGAGCCCAAAATGATTAAATTCGAAACAAGCAAAGGTGAGAATTAGAAGAGTGCAGATATTATGAGGGTTGTGGGGCTGGAGGAGATTAGAGATATGGAGGGGCGAGGTCACAGAGGGATTTGAAAACAAGGGCGAGAATTTTAAAATAAAGCTGTTGCTTAAGGATGTGGAAGTGCTTTCTGATGTCACCCCTGAACAACACGTCTAATTTTAATATCATTTCCCCTCCCCATCCAGGACCTGGTCTCAGTTCACTGCCCAGGTCCAGCAGTTACAGCTATAGCACCTGGAATGTCTTTGCGGGACCCCCTGAATTGAAGAGCACGACCAGAGAAGCTTTGTTGTCCTTCTCCATGATTTCGAAGCTGCCTTCTCTCCATTTGGTGGTGCCGGTCTGGATGCTGGTGATTCGAATTTGGCCATAAATTTTCATCAGTGCCATCGTGGAAAGGATTTACCAGGTTCCTAAACTGCAGTTGTTAAACTTCACCATCAAATCTGTAATCAAAAAAGAAATGTTTTTAAAAGGGATTAAGTTTATTAATTAGTGTCATAAGCAGGCTTACATTAACACTGTAATGAAGTTACTGTGAAAATCACACATTTTGTACAGAAACTAGTTTCAAGAGAAAATAAAAAGTGGAAACATTCTGTTTTCTTTAGATGAACATAATTTCTACTGAAGGTTTTTGGTAAGACATTCAACTACCCTTTTCCAAGCTCATGAGGTGGTGGTAATAGATAGACTCTTAGGAAATAGCACAGGTAATAATGCAGAAGCAGGAAGATAAACCGCTGACAGTGATTCTCTGACTGTGACTGGATTAGAACGGAACCAGTAGCAGCCCCACCCAGCTGGATATCAATGGAGAGGTGTTGGAGGAAGATGGTATGACCAAACCATGTCAAAGGCTGCAGACAGCTTGTGAAGCAAAAGGAGGGAAAGTTTCCCTTTGTCACGGTCACACAGAATATCAGTTGTGATTTTAGCAAGAGCTGTTTCAGCACTGGAATGGGGCAGAAACCTGATTGGAGGGATTCAAACAGAGTTCTGAGAAAGGTGGGAACAGATATCGGTAACGACAACACATTCAAGGACTTAGGAAAGGGAGACCGGAGATGGAATAATAGTTTACAAGGACAGTGAGGTCAAAAGTTGCATTTTGAGGGTAGTTATCAAAGTAGATGTAAGGCAGACAAGGACAACACCAGAAACGAGATTAGATACTTCAACAGAGAACAGAATTGTGCCAATGTAAGCAATGGAGTCTTAGGTATATAAGGAGTGTAATCGGGGGCTGAAGACACAGCCTTGTGGGGCACCGGTGTTGAGGATTATCATGGAGGAGGTGGTGTTGCCTCTTCTCATTGATTGTGGTCTGTGGGTTAGGAAGTTCAGGCCCAGTCACAGAGGGAGGAGCTGAGACTCTGGCCACAGAGTTTGGAGGTAAGTTTTATACTAATGATAGTGTTGAAGGTTGAGATGTAGTCAATAAATAGCAGTTTGACATAGATGTTTGTTATTTAGGCATTTCCAGGGTTGAGTGCAGGGCTGGGAAGAACGCAATTGCTGTGGACCTGTTGCAGTGGTAGGTGAACTGTCATAGATCCAGGCAATCCAGGAGGCCAGGATTGATTTGTGCCATGGCTAACCTTTCAAAGCATTTCATAATGATGGATATCAGAATTACCAGAAGATAGTCATTAAGACATGCTGCTTAGCTTTTCTTTGATACTGGGATGATGATTGTGCTATGTTTCTACGTCTTTTTGAAGCAGATAGGGATCTTAAATTGTTGCAAAGAGAGGCTGAAAACATTTGCGAATACTCCTTCCAGCTGATCCATGCAAGATCTGGGTGCTTGTCCGGGTATCCATTTGAGCTAGTCACTTTCCATAGGTTGACCTTCAAGATGACCATTCTGACCTCTGCGATGATGACCTCCGATACAGGTTCATCCAAGATTTCCAGGGTGGAAGGTATGCGCTCTGACTTCTCACTCAACATGCCCATGTCAACTGGCAAAGCATCGCACATTAGAATTCTCTTTAGGTCGAAATGGTCTAGCAAGTCTGAAGCTTGCAAAGCAAGTTTAATTTTGAGGGCTGGTTTTTTTTCCTGGGGATGATCTCGCCTGAACCAATAACATCCTTCAGAATTCCTGGCTTGTTGACCAGTTTTCTTCTTCTTCTGCCTTGCTCAGTGAGTTTCTGCTGTGCACTCTTCCCTTGCAACTTGTGCACCATAGCTGATCCCCCATGCCTGTATGCACGCACTAACTTGAGTACTGATCCCTGCACTCAATTTCCTGAATAGTTCCCATGGCTTTTTCAAAGGAAATCTTATCCTTTGCTTATTCAGATTTACACTGCAAACTAATCTCAAGGTATGTCACTTGCAATATTCCAAATATGCAAAACTTTGCCAATTTTCTTAGTCTTGCTGGGTATCTCACAATCATCTTCCCTGGGATCCTCACAGCAGAGTTAAACAAAATGCTGCATGATGATGCAGGATCTGGGGTTCGAACGATCCTTCAGCAATATTACAAGCTGGTCAAAAGACTTAGTATTAAGAGTTTCTAAGAAGTTAAATTTCTAATGAGATTAGAAGTACTGTAAGCAGAATGATTTTTTTCGTCAGCTTTTGTCATTTAATTCGCAATGAAGAAATAATGGAGTCTTTCAATGTGGTGAACCCAATGTTCAGGATCCAAGTCAAAAGGATCGATTTTCTCAAAAAGGGGCATTATTTTAATTACTGCTGTTGCAGAGACATTTAAAAACTTTAAAGACAGGCTTTTCCCTTCACTTCCAGGAGCTGATGATTATCTTCCCATTTATCTTGTTTCCTACGTAATAATTGATTTTGATTTATTATTTTTCACTATGAAGAAGTGTTGTTTCTTGTGTGCTACACAGACAAAGCATACAATACATAAATGAAAGGAGAAGGTGCAGAATGTAGTGTTAGTTATAGCTAGGGAAAAAGACCAACTTAATACGAGGCAAGTTCATTCAAAAGTCCGATGGCCGCAAGGAAGAAGCTGCTCTTAAATTGGTTGGTACTTGACCTGACTTCTATCTTTTTTCTGATACAAGAAAGTGGAAAGAGTTTGTCTGGGGTGCTAGATTATGCTGGCTGCTTTCCGAGGCAGCAGGAAGTGTTGACAAAGTCAATGAATGGGAGGCTGGTTTGCGAGGAGGTCAAGGCTTCATTTACAACCCTCTTAATTTCTTGCGATCTGGACACAGCAGGAGCCATATCAGGTTGTGATAATCCATAAAAAAACATTCTTTCTGGTTGTATCTGTAAAAGATGGTGAGAGTCGTAGTAGATATGCCAAATTTCGGAGGCCTCCTGAGAAGTAGAGCTGTTAGTGGCCTTGGAGTGTTGTGCAGCATGGAGGGCAAGGATAGGTGTCTAGATTACCAACAACCTAGAAGTTCTTGACCATTTCCATCTCGCCCCTACTGCTATGGACAGAGGCATGTTCTCCACTACTCTTCTGAAGTTGACGACTATTTCCTTTGTTTTGTTTGAGGGAACGATTACCGTATTCCGGCTCATCACTGGGGAAAGGCAATGGCCTGGTGGTATTATCATTGGACAATTAATCCAGAAACTCAGCTGATGTTCTGGGACTGGGTCTGAATCCTGCCAAGGCAGGTGGTGGAATTTGAATTCAATAAAAATCTGAAATTAAGAATCTACTGATGACCATGAAACCCCCATTGTCAATTGTTGGAAAAACCCATCTGGTTTACTAATGTTCTTTAGAAAGGGAATGTGCCATCCTTACCCGAGTCTGGCCGACATATGACTCCAGGGCCAGAGCAATGTGGTTGATTCTCAACTACTCTTGGGCAATTAGGGATATCTTTCAATACCAAACTCAAATAACTTAGGGACAAATTAAAAAGGACAATTCCCCAAAAGGAGGGGTAACAACTCAAACAAAAAACAAAGCTGAAAGGAAACTTAAAACATTAAATCACAATGTGATTTTCGGGGTTTGTAATACACTCAGCTCTTGCGGTGCCCTGAGGGCGCAGAAAGAGTCAACTGCGCCCATTGACACTGTGTGTTCCCTCTCCAGGGACACCTGGCCGTGAATCTAGCTGCGGTAGAGGGGCTGGTAGTCAAGATGGAAGACCCCATTGAGTGCCCACTGTCTGGGCCTGCTGGTACACCTCGCCATGCCCAGGAGCACAGTCACAAAGAAGTCGCCATCCCGACCCGCTGCCTGTAGATCAGCAGTATGGGGCTCAAGTGCAAACAAAACATCAATGAAAGGTTTTCCAGGTAAACAAAAAGGAAGTGCACCCTAACACACAAAATGTAGACACAGTTCACAGATTCCACAAGATCATAGAAGGATCAGTCTTGGGAACTCACGTACTGGAAAACCCATGGTAATACAAAACTGCTCTGTGCAGCACCCTCCACCACAGCTCCCCACGATAATTGGGGGAATCCCTCTACGGAGGCATCTCCACTGGGGATTTTCGTTGCCCAGGAGTAACAATGCCCGCCAAGGTGTATCTGGGCAACAGACGAGGACGCAGTAGTGGAAGGTACGCAGCAGCAGCCCATTCAGGAAATGCTTCCGTGCGGTGGAAAAGGACATGGAGGACATTTCCATGAAGCGGCACACTGTCCTAAGGTCTTGGATGGCTTTGGCCGCACACCAGACGGCCAACCCCCGCGCACTCAGCCAGCAAGTAGGTGCTCACCCAAAACGCCCCCGATCCTGGTCACCATGACGTCCACGACCTTCCTCTCCGCCAGCCATCTGAAGTTATATGGTTGGAGGCGTGGATTTCTGAGCAGCAGCTCTCACATGAGACCGCTACTCCTGACGGGGGAGAGCTGCATAGCGAGGCAACTGTGTTCCAGACAACAAGGAGATCGTGATAAAAGATGAGTAATACCTTCAAGGAGGTCGGAATGCACCCCAGATTTAAATGCAGGAGCCGAATGTCATAATTCAGGCCGTGCAAATGGTGGAAGAAATACGTCGCCAGAGCACACCATGTGTAGGAGGCTTGATATAAGGGTATCTCTGCAGGGTCTGGAGGCAGAAGATCGCTATTTGTGTGCGGAGATACATGAGACCTTGACAGCCCTCCCCAGGCAGGAGTTGCAGAACCTCAGCAAAGACCCAATGCAGTCAGTTGTCCTAAAAGAACCGCCAGAGAGTTTTCCAGATATTGGTGACAAAGCCAGGGGAAAGGGTCAAAGTGACCAGCTAGCAGCACAACATGGAAACAAACAGCTGGTTTATGATGAGAACTTGCACCTTCGGGCAATTAGGGATAGGCAATAAATACTAGCCAGCCAATGACACCCTATGTCTCACGAATGAATAATTGCTAGGCTCAAAAATCATTTAGCAAGTGAAAAGTAATAAAATGGTTTATTCAAACCAAACTTTGTGCCAAAATGATGGAAACCACTACACACAACTCCGAGGATCAACTGTCAGCCCTAAGTTGTCACTCTCCAACTGGTGCTACACAAGATATACTCAACTACCATGCTCTGATGTGCTCCCACAGATAGCTAAAGGTATGCCTACCAATGATGAACTAACTAAAAACAGAAATGTGAAGATTTGAAGGCTGCAGGGCTGGAAAAGGTGAGGGAAGAGGAGGCACAGGGCTATTGAGAAACATGAAAACAAAGCTTGCAGTTCTTGCACCTTTCACAATTTCAGGAAGTATTATGGGGCTCTACAGCCAGAAGTATTTGTGAAACACACAGAGTCACCATTGCAACGTAGGAATACACAGCGACCAATTTGCACACAGCAAGCTCCAACGTAACTAGAAAATCAGTTTGTGATATTGACTGAGCAACCAATATCAGCCAGCACACTGGGTTTACATAGAGAGAGATTACAGTTAACTTTTCAAGTCAGGATGATCTTTTGTCACCTGCTGAGATATGCCAGCATTGCCTGTTTCAGTTTCAGAGCCCACGGTATTTTTCCCTCATCACTTCCTGATTGGTTTGGAAACTTTGAGCAATCAGATAGGTGCTCAATTAACCCAAAGAGAAAACGCTGAAATACCTCAGCATTTTGGCAGCATCTGTAAGGAGAGAAAAAGAGCTGACGTTGAATCCAGGCGACCCTTTGTCAAAGCTCTCTTTTAGTTTCAGATTTCAGCATCTGTAATGGTAGGATTCTTAGTAGTCTAGATGAACAGAGGGATCTTGGTGTGTATGTGCATAGATCCCTGAAAGTAGGCAGTCAGGTCGAGAAGGTTGTTAGGAAGGCATATGGAGTCTTGGCTTTTATTGGTAGAGGGATTGAATTTCGGAGCCGCAACGTCATGTTGCAACTGTACAAAACTCTAGTGCGGCCGCACTTGGAGTATTGTGTGCAGTTCTGGTCCCCACATTATAAGAAAGATGTGGAGGCATTGGAGAGGGTACAGAGGAGGTTTACCAGGATGTTGCCTGGTATGGAGGGCAGGTCTTATGAGGAGAGGCTGAGGGATTTGAGGTTGTTTTCGTTAGAAAGGAGGAGGCTAAGAGGCGACCTGATCGAAACATATAAGATGATTAGAGGTTTAGATAGGGTGGACAGTGATAGCCTTTTTCCTAGGATGGAAAAAGCTAGCACGAGGGGACACAGCTTTAAATTAAGGGGTGATAGTTATAGGACGGATATCAGAGGCAGGTTCTTTACCCAAAGGGTGGTTCGGGAGTGGAATGCCCTGCCTGCAGCAGTTGTAGATGCGCCAAGTTTGGTGGCGTTTAAGAGGTTAGTTGATAAGTATATGGAAGAGAAGGGAATGGTTTAGTTTGGAGGGGCATTGCTTTTTATATTGGTCGGCGCAACATCGAAGGCCGAAGGGCCTGTTCTGTACTGTAATGTTCTATGTTCTATGTAGTAATTTCCTTTTATTTAGGCCCTCAATTAAATTGTCCTTTGCAGAACAGTAGTATTGGCAAAGTGACACTTCTGGTGCAGCACTGGACCGCCATCCTTCTGGTTCAACTGTCCGATTGTTACCAACTGCACAATAACTGCCATTGGTCATCAGAGCTGTTGAATGGGGATAGAGAAAAGAGATTTTGGGTCTGGATAGCTGAATGTTAGGTGATCTCTCACAGGAAGGCAGCCAAGAATGTGTTCGAATAGTGAAGTAACAAAGGCGAGGATTACCTCACTCAAAGAGTACTTTATACTTTAAAGAGCTCTGGGGCATTCCAAGATTGTGGAAGAGGGCATATAAATAAGTCTTTCCTTTATCAAGCAGAGTAGTTTTGTCCAAGATGATCTGAGCTTCTTGAGTGTTGTTGGAACTGCACTCATCCATGCAAGCAGAGAGCATTCCAATATGCTCCTGACTTGCGCCTGACAGACTTTGGGGACTCAAGAGGTGAGTTACTTGCTGCAGAATTCCCAACCTCGAATCCGCTCTTATGACTGGTTAGTTCAGGGAGGGTGGCCTTGTAGCGTCAGGGACCAAGTTCAATTCCCAGCTTGGGTCACCGTCTGTGCAGAGTCTATACCTTCTTCCAATCTCTACATGGATATTTTCCTGGCACTCCAGTTTCCTCCCACAGTCCGAAAGACATGCATTGACCCAAACATACACTGGAGTGTGGTGACTAGGGGATTTTCACAGTAACTTCATTACAGTGTTAACATAAGCCTTATGTATGACACTAAAATAATCTAAATACATTAGCACACAACGAAAAGTATTGTTTCTTGCCAGACAAAGTATACCATTCATAGAGAAGGAAAGGAGAGAGTGCAGAATATAATGTTATAGTCATAGGTAGGGTGTAAAGAAAGATTAGATGAGGAGAGACCCGGAGCCTGGGAGGGTGAGGGACAAACACACCTCCCACCTTAGCAGGGTAGGAGACAGGGACACACACACCCCACCCCAGGAGGGCAGAGCAGAGGAACAGGGTCAGGGACGGGCTCAGGGACAGACACACGCCCCTCCCCATCTCGGGAGGTGAGGGACAGGGCCACATACACACACACGCCTCTGGGGAGGCTGAGCTCCCGACACGGGGCCGCAGAGAGAGCGGTTCCCGGACGGTGCGGCTGCTCGGCCCCTCTGCCTGATGTTTCTCCCCGGGGAAAGGCCGCTCGGCCCCTCTCGCCGCCCCTAGTGCCCGGGGGTGGCCGCTCGGCCCCTCTCGCTCCCCCTAGCCCCCGGGGAAGGCCACTCGGCCCCTCTCGCCGCCCCTAGCCCCCACCCCCGGGGTTTACCTCTGCCCGTTCCCGCGCTCCGCTCGCGCCGCCGCCGCCGGTTCTCCGCCGCGAGATGGCGGGAAGCGCCGCTCCCAGAGTGCCCCGCGCGCCGGGCCCGGCGGGAAATCCAAACTCCCGATTAAATCATCCCCGCCAGCACCGAGTGAAGGCCGAGCAGCGGGCCAGGAGCACCGCGGAAACGGCACCCAGCCGGGCCCCCCCCCCCGATCCAAATAATCAGATAACCGATCCGTCCCCCTCCCCCCCCTCAGCCAACCCCGATCAAAATGGCGCCAAGCCACTCTCCCAGCATCCACCGCGACCCCACAACAAACCCCCTGAAATAATAAACTGTTTTTATCTTTTAATCCACATTCTCTCACAATCCATCCTTAATGATGTTTATTTTCATTTAAAAAATCGAAAATAATTCCTCCTGAAGCGCTTCTGCCTCAATCAGTCGTGAGGTGAAAGGGCAAAGGTTAGGGCGTCCCGACTAAAACGCGCAAAGAGCTGGAGATAATTGTTGCCGCCGCGGCCGGTGGTGTTTTATTGAAGAGGGGATTGTTATTGTGAAGTGGGGGGGGGGGAAACGGTGATTATTATTATTATTGTATTTGAGTGGGTTCGGTTTGCCGGGGTCGGGGGTGAGGGGTCAGAGTGCGGTGGTGGTGGCCCGGGCGCGCGGCCTCGGGGTGTCGATGTGAAGATTCCGGGGATCCGGCGGCGGGAGGAGCGGAAGATGCACAGCCTGGGGGCGGGAGCGGTGAGTGAGGCTCCGGGGAGAGGGGGGAGCCTGGGGGCGGGAGCGGTGAGTGAGGCTCCGGGGAGAGGGGGGAGCCTGGGGGCGGGAGCGGTGAGTGAGGCTCCGGGGAGAGGGGGGAGCCTGGGGGCGGGAGCGGTGAGTGAGGCCCCGGGGAGAGGGGGGAGCCTGGGGGCGGGAGCGGTGAGTGAGGCTCCGGGGAGAGGGGGGAGCCTGGGCACTGTGTGCGGGAGGGAGAGGCGCCGGGGCCTGGGGCTGGAAGTCGGGGTCGGGGCTGCCCTCACCTCCCTGGTCGCCGGGCTCCTCTCCCTCCCTGTCTGCCTGTATCTCAGAGCAGATAAACCCCCCGCCAGATCCAAGCGCAGACAGAGGCCGTTCAGCCCATCATGTTTGCACCAGCTATCCCAATGAGCAATTTATCTGCTATCATTTCGCTAACTCTGCGGGTTCCAGATAACAGTTTAATTCTGCTTCCACCACACACTGAGGCTGAGACTCCCAGTTCTTAACCACTCAGTGATTGAAAAGCTTTATCTTGTATCACTTCTGCCAGTTATTTTAAATCTGTGTGCCCTCTCGTTCTCAACCCTGTGACAAGTGGGGTCAGTTTCTCCCCATTAAGAGTTACAAGTAGGCTTACATTAACGTTGCAGTGAAGTTACTGCGAAATCGCCCTAGTCGTCACACTTGGGCACCTGTTTGGGTACACCAAGGGAGAATTCAGTATAGTCAATGCATCCAACCAGCAGGTCTTTCGTACTGTGGGAGGAAATTGAAGCACCTGGAGGAAAATCATGCAGACACAGGGAGAATGTGCAAACTCCACACAGACAGTGACCTAAGGCTGGACGTGAACCCGGCACAGTGGTTAGCACTGTGCAGCAGCAGTGCTAATCACTGTGTCATCCCTGCCAGGCCTTTAAGTGATTGTATTTTTTTTGTTGCAAGCTGTGCCCTGATAGACTACTCTCTGAAACCCAATTACTGCTGCTGAAAAATCTTTCAATCAGTATAGTTGTTATTTTTATTGAAGCAATAAAGTTTCTACAGTTGGGATCATAATGCAGGAATAATCATGATTATTTGGAATGACCTGTTGACACAGTGGTTAGCACTGCTGCCTCACAGCATCAGGGACCCAAGTTTAATTCTGGCCTTGGGTCATGGTGTAAAGTCTAAAGTAAAAGTAAAGTTTATTTATTAATCATAAGTAAGGTTTACACTAACACTGCAATGAAGTTAGTGTGAAATTCCTCTTGTCACCACACTCCGGTGCCTGTTCGGGTCAATGCATGTAACCGGTACATCTTCAAAACTGTAGGAGGAAACTGGAGCACCCGGAGGAAACCCACGCAGACCGGGGAAAATGTCTGTGTGGAGTTTGCACAGTGACCCAAGCTGGGAATTGAACCTGGGTCCCTGGCACTATGAAGCAGCAGTGCTTCCTCTACATGTTCTTCCCCCACTGTCTGTGTGGTGTTTGTGAGAATTTCCCCCGCGTGCTCCGATTTTGTCCCACAGTATGAAAGATGTGCTGGTTAGGTGCGTTGACCCGAACAGGTGCCAGAGCATGGTGATTAGGGGAATTTCACAGTAAATTCATTGTAGTGTCAATGTAAGCCCTACTTGTGATAATAAATAAACCTTACTTTAGGTTAGGTTGATTGGCTGTGTTAAATTGCTCATTAGTGTCAGGAGAATTAGCAGAGCAAACACATGTGTTTCCAGGGATAGGGCCTAGGGTGTGATTGTTTTCAGTGCAGGCTTGATGGGCCGAATGGCCTTCTGTGCTGTAGGGATTCTGTGATATGAAATAATGGGAACCTGAGTGCATCAATAATAGGATCCACCCATTGACTATGAGTTGTATGTGGGGCCGATGTTAAGCAAGAGTCCCTGTCTCTGTAGTGTCTTATGCGACCTCAGCTCATCCTGAAACAATATAAGGAGCAAATTTAACATATTGATGAGGGGCAAATAATGGTCAGGATAACAGAGTGAAACCACCACCCCACCCCTCCCTTAAAATGGGATCTTTTGCATGGAGCTGAGAGTATTGGCTGGATCTCGGTTTAATGTTGTAGCCAAAGATTGGGATCTTGTTGCTGCTCCCACATATCTGGTTCAGAACCCACCAACTATTGTGGATGAACTCTTGTTAATGTAACAAGTAGGCCATTCGGCCCTTCAACTTGCTGCAACAGTTGACCATATACCGCAGCTTTATTTTCTCATCCTTGATCCTTTTTGTGTCCAAAATTCAATCAATCTGTCATGAATGGCAACGTATTCACAGCTCTAGAGCAGAGAATTCCAAAGGTTCACAATCCCAGAATGAAGACATTTCTCTTTGACTAGACCCTTATCATGAGATCATGGCACTGTGTTTTGAAGTCTCCAACAAGTGGAATAGTCTCTTGGCATCTGCTGTGCTAAATCTTTGAAGAATATTTAATGTTGCAATGCAATTTACCCTTGGAGGTGTGATTCCTATAGACTCCAGCAGTCACTGGTGTCAGCTGGAGCTCTTGCTCTGTTCCTGTAACCAAGAGAATCAGCAACAGAAAATTCCACAGTGCTGCCAGAGGGAGATTCACAGCTGTTCCAACTCCGTGGAGTCCTGGACATACTAAAAACACAACATTATCCTCGCTAATTATTGTAGGGTGGTTAGCAAGTAGAGCCCAAAGGCATGCTTTGTGTATTGTAAGCAGTGCCTTGATAGTTGGTTACTATAATAGTGGCAAATAGTGTTGTCTGCCAGATATAGCCAACTGCCTGAGATCAGTGTGAATGGAGTAGGCATTGGGAACTGTGGATAAGACGCAATGGATACCAGAAACCTGGTTGCTGTCAATACACTACCTGAGAGTAATGGAGGCATATTCAGCCATGGCTTTTCAAAGGGAAATTGGATTGACAGCTCGAGAGAAAGTGTGGGATGAGTTGAGTTGCTGTGGCAATGGGACAGCACAGATCTGACAGACTGAATGGCCTGTTGTGCTGCAGCCACTTCTATTTGGTGTAATTCACTTGTCATGATGCTGATCTCCCTGTTGATTTCTCTCCTTGTTCTGCACACAGCCGGTTACTACGCTGGCTCAGGTGGATCGTGAGAAGATTTACCAGTGGATCAACGAGCTGTCCAGCCCTGAGACCCGGGAAAATGCCTTGTTAGAACTCAGCAAGAAGAGGGAGTCTGTGCCTGACCTGGCTCCCATGCTCTGGCACTCCTTTGGAACCATTGCTGCCCTCCTACAGGTAATGGTGCCATACATATCGAATCTTGTCATTTCCTCCCAGTCATGGGGTAGCGTAGAGCTTCAGCTGTATCTAACCCTGTGCTGTACCTGTCCTGGGAGTGTTTGATGGGGGACAGTGTAGAGGGAGCTTTACTCTGTATCTAATCCCATGCTGTACCTGTCCTGGGAGTGTTTGATGGGGGGACAGTGCAGAAGGAGCTTTACTCTGTATGTAAAAGATAAGGTATGCTTACCATTGTTCCTTTTGAGTGAAGAACTGGTGGTGATTTAACCTGAGGAATGCCACATCTCAGGCAAGGAACAAGGTTGTAAAGGTGGAGTGTTTGTGAATAACCCCAGCCAGTGCAGGAATTGAACCCACACTTTAGTTGTGGCTCTGTTTCATGAACCAGTGGTAACATTCCCAACATTGAAGAAGTATTTAGATGAGCACTTGAAATATCATAGCACACGCAGCTACGGGCCCAAATGCTGGAAAATCGGATTAGCATAGATAGGTACTTGGTGGCCAGCACAGAAATGATGGGCTGAAGGGTCTCTTTCTGTGCTGTGAAACTCCAAACTTTAAATAACTCTGGAATTTAAACGGAACAATGGAAATGACCATGATTGTATTGAGATTCAGCAATGTCCTTTGGATAAGAAAACCTGTTTCTCTTTCCCTATGTTGCTTGTAGCTGATTCCAGCAATGTGATTGAGTCTTGTCTATTTTGAAATGGCTTTACGTTCAATCTTACAGGCAATTGGAGATCGGTCATAAATGCTGACCTTCCCAGCAATGACTGAATACTGCAAAGAAATTTTTAAAAAATCCCTACTCCTAGTAACCTGTATTTGTTCAGTTTATCTTCTGTGACTTTGCTCCTATGGACATATGTACATTGAAACATATAAAATGATTAGAAGTTTAGATAGGGTGGACAGTGATAGCCTTTTTCCTAGGATGGAGAAAGCTAGCACGAGGGGACATAGCTTTAAATTAAGGGGTGGTAGTTATAGGACGGATGTCAGAGGTAGGTTCTTTACCCAGAGGGTGGTAAGGGTATGGAATGCTCTGCCTGCTTCAGTTGTAGATGCGCCAAGTTTGGTGGCGTTTAAGAGGTTAGTAGATAAGTTTATGGACGAAAAGGGAATGGTTTAGGTTAGAGGGTCATTGCTTTTTCTTAATTGGTCGGCGCAACATCGAAGGCCGAAGGGCCTGTTCTGCGCTGTAATGTTCTATGTTCTACAGTTTGGTTCCCTTTACTTGAGAAAGGATATACTGGCACCACAGGGAGTGCAGAGGTGATTCTGTCGGTTGATTCCTGAGTTGAAAGGGTTGGCTTATGAGGAGAGATTGAGTAGACTGGGACTATACTTGTTGGAATTTAGACAAATGAGGTGTTTGGAGGGGAGGGGGGATGGTGGTGGTGTTACTTGGCAGGTTCATTTGCTGAAGACAAATATTGTAGTCTCTCACAGCACTTCACTACCTACTTTGGGGTTAATGTGTTTTTTTTTTCTTTACATTTCTCTTTTCCAGGAGATTGTAAATATTTACCCTTCTATCAATCCTCCAACACTGACGGCTCATCAATCTAATCGTGTATGTAATGCACTCGCATTATTACAATGTGTGGCATCACACCCAGAAACCAGGTAATATCTCTGCTTCCACAAGTCCTTCCTGTTCTCTGCATTTTATTTTCTGCTGCGGTCTAAGACTGGGGAGTTTTGTGTTGAAAAAAGGTGTAAAAGATATTAAAAAGAGAATCGTCATTGCAGTTGGAATAGGAAGAGTGATTCCTGTGACAGGTTATTTGGCTCAGGTGGATTGTTTGTTTAACTTTGCACAGCTTTTGGTATAAGCTCTGTAGCTTTGAATCTGCTTTAGTAAACTCGACACTTTTATGCTCATTACCAAGTGATTTGTTAATATCTCATAATTCTTGGGTCTGAATTTAAGTGGGTGAGATCTCCAAAGTGAGGTTATAATCGATCTCCTTTAGTCCCAGTGAGATTCTGGTGAACTCAGTGGGGTAGTGCCTGAGCGCAAAAACTATTCTACGTAAGCTCTGTAACAAATTGTGTTCTCTCTTGTATTTCCAGGTCAGCATTTCTAGCAGCTCACATCCCACTCTTTCTCTATCCGTTCTTGCACACTGTCAGTAAGACAAGACCCTTTGAGTATCTGCGACTCACCAGCCTGGGTGTCATAGGTAAGCATTCTGCTTTCTGTTTGGCAGGATTTACTCTCTTTTGATTTGATTTATTATCAAGTAATTATTCACATCACTTTAAAGTGAAAAGTATTGTTTCTTGCACGCTATACAGAGAAATTCATAGAGGAGGAAACAAGAGAGTGAAGACTGTAGTGTTACAGTTATAGCTAGGGTGTAGAGAAAGATCAACTTAAAATGAGAGAGTCCATTCAAAAGTCCAATGGCAGCAGAGAAGAAGCTATTCTTGAGTTGGTTGGTACATGACTTCAGACTTTTCCATCTTTTTCCCGATAGAAGAAGGTGAAAGAGAGAAGGGCTGCGTGGGGTCCTTAATTATGCTGGCTGCTTCTGAGGCAGCGGGAAGTGTAGACAGTCAATAGATGGGAAGCTGGTTTGTGTGATGGACTGGGCTTAGTTCACAGAGTATAGTTTATTGCGGTCTTGGACAGAGCAGGAGCTATGCCAAGCTGTGATACAGCCAGAAAGAATGCTGGTTGTTCATGGTGCTGAAGTGTTCTGTGCTGTAGTTTCACTGAAACTGGAAATCCTCCATTCGTTCATTGAGATGGATGTCCTACGTGTAAAGTGATGTGAATCAGGAATTATAACCAGGTTGACTCTCCTTCGGCCCTTTTTCCATTGGCCAACACAGTCTCTTTCCTCCATCCATTGGCCAGACATAATCTTCATCAACGCCTGCTATCATGCTCTAAAGAAGATTCACATTGGACTCAGTGTAGGCTGGGATTCTCCAGCAGCTATGCCAGGGGATTCTCCAATCCTGCTGCAGAGAATGGAGATTTGACTGAGCACCAAATTCTCTGTCCTCTCTGACAGCGATGGCACAGCGTGAATGGCTGGAGTATTCCAGCCATTAACTCGTTCTCTCACTCCATGGATACTACAGGACCTGCTGATTTTTCTCCCCCAGTGATTTCTGCTCTTGAGATTTCAAATATCTGCAGTGTTTAGTTTTTATCTCTGTTTTTCAGTTTGGGCCAATGGACCATCACTGATATTCAAAAATGGCAGAACCTGTGGAGAGAGAAATAGTCACTATGATTCCACTGTGGGTCTGAAGGGAAGTAGAAATATGATCCTTCTACTATTTAAGGTGAAATGAAATGTCAGGTTGAACAAAGGGGAAGTTTGGCGCAGAGTAGAGGGCTAGGAGAGATTAAATGGACACAAGATGTCGTAGTACAAAGAGCAAAAGGAGTGGTAATGTTGCTAGTAAAGAATCAAAGCATTGATCCAGAGTAGGGGTTAATGATGAACAGGTCTATCTGAAAGCAAAAAGCTGAAAAGACGATGCAGACTGATACACGGCAAAAAGAAATCAAAATGGAGGACAGAAAACAAAGATTAGCACATGAGAAATAAGAGTGGATCATTGAGCCTATTTCACCATTCAATACAATCATGGCTGATCTTGGATTCCACTTTCCTGCTTTAATTTCCTGAGTGACCTACAATCTGTCTTTAAATGTATTTGACAACAGAGCATCTGCAAACTTCTAAAATTCAACACTAAAGAATGTCTCTTCATTTTTATCCTGAGACTGTGCCCCCATGTTTTAGATTCCCTGACCAGTGGAAATAATCTCTGTCTATCCTATCAAGAATATTGTAGCTTCCATAAATCACCTCTCATTCTTCTAAAGTCCAGTAAATATAAACTCAACGTCTGATTTTAGGACAACTCCTCATCCCAAATATCAATTTAATGAGCCTTCTATTGTGCTGCCTCCAATGCCAGTATACTCTCTCTAAAATGTGGAGATCAACTGTATATGGTATTCCAAACCTTGTACAACCTTGGGCAGCATGGTAACACAGTGGTTAGCACTGCTGCTTCACAAATCCAGGGACCTGGGTTTGATTGTCGGCTCGGATCACTGTCTATGTGGAGTTTGTACATTCTCCTTGTGTCTGTGTGGGCTTCCTCTGGGTCTTCCAGTTTCCTTCCACAGTCCAAAGATGTGCAGATTAGGTTGGTTGGCCATGCATGAATTGCCCCTTAATGTTCAAAGATGCTTAGGTTAGAGGGATTAGTGGGTAATAATATGTAGGGATATGGGGGTAGCACCTGGATGGGATTGTGTTCGGTGCAGATTCGATGGGTCAAAGGGCTCTTTCTGCACTGTAGGATTTTATGATCAATGATCTACAATTGCTGGATTAAAGGACAAAGAACAAAACAGCATGGGAAACAGGCTCTTTGGCCCAACGAGCCCGCGCTGCCACCTCGATGTTCCCATTTCCACCTATGATCCCTGTCTATGTTTATAGGTCTATGCATTGGAACCAAATTTGCGAGCCAATTTAGGGAGAATTTGTTTTGCCAGTCAACCTAAGAGCATATCTTTGGGGTGTGGGAGGAAACTGGAGCACCCGGAAAAAACCCACACAAGCACAGGGAGAATGCACAATTTTCTTCACTCTTGTACTTCAGTTCTCTGAACAGTAAAGGGTCATGTGCCATTTGTCTTTCATGATCTGAAATTGTTAAAACTGTGTTGAGTCAAGATAGTTGTGATGTACCTAATTGGAAGATTAGCTGCAGGAGAGACAAGAAGTGTCATAATATTATAATTTAAGTCAAAACCCCAAAGTGTTTTATGAAGTTCACCTGGATCATAAGTTTTGTACTTTGAATTTGGCTAGGATAAGCACGAGATGCTTCACTCCAGGTATGATTCAGCTGATGCACCAGGGAGCTTTTATCAAGCAAAGTTTATTTAAGAATACAGTTAACCTGGATAGAAAGAAAATTACCAATAACATTCATCAGTTATTAAATGTATATTACGTAGCCCTTAACAAATATAGCAAATGTTCCAGTCAAGCAGGCTTCCCTGTACAAAACCCTTGCCACATGTTTAGCACAGAAAACGTGAATGCTGACATGATGTTGGAACTTAGTCCTTTGGTTAGAGAATTCAAACTCTGATTTCCCAGCCTTCTAACTTCCAGCAGCTTCTTGATACACACACACAGAGCAACTTGAAGTCAGAAAAGCTTCCCAAAACACCAGGGGGAGACAGAGAGAGAGAGACACTCTGACCACCAGCAGCAGATTTTCCACTCCAGGAAGGCGGGAACCTGGTTTCCAGCTAACAGCAGAATTTGCAAAACCAGGGACAGTGAGAAACACTTCAGTCTGATGTCCACCCTCCTCTAAACTAAAACTGAAAGTATGCTGTTGAATTCTTCTAGGGAGGAACCACCTAATTTGTCAATCAATCTCCCCCCTAACAATGCAGAGTCATAAAAAAATCCTAGAAAGTGCCTAAGCAAAACCCCATTTAAATCATTGAAGCAGCAATAAAAGGACTTTTAACCATACAACCGACAACAATGAAAACAAAACCCAAAGCTTCTTAACCATAAGAACATGATTTAGAAAAAAATTCTCTTCTTAAAGATACACTAGTACCACGTACTCAACGTGATGTTAACTCTGGATAAAAGCAAATTACTGCAGATGCTGGAATCTGAAACCAAAAGAGAAAACGCTGGAAAATCTTGGCAGGTCTAGCAGCATCTATAAGGAGAGAAAAGAGCTGACGTTTCGAGTCCGGATGACCCTTTGTTAAAGCTCTGACAAACAGTCATCTAGACTTGAAAGATCAGCTCTTTTCTCTCCTTACAGATGGTATTAACTCTTTCTCTTCCCACAAAATTGCTGAGATTTTCCAGTACTTTCTGCTACTCAATACTGTGGATCCACAGTATTTTATGTAATACTGCACATGTGGTTTGAATAGAAACTGGAATTCCAGCTTCCTTCCCCATGCCTTAACCAATTCTCCTTCTAGCATTGCAGTTTGTGTGATGTTCTAGCTCTGTCGACTGCCTGCTGACTGTGAAGAAGAAACAAAGGAAATTAGACCCTTCAGCTCTCGAAGCCTGCACCAACCATGATGTCCAACTTAACTAAAACCCCTACCCCTCCGGGAACCATATCCATGTATTCCCATCCTATTCATGTATTTGTGAAGATGCTTCTTAAAAGTCACTATCGTATCTGCTTCCACTACCACCTCCAGCAACGAGCTCCAGGCATCCATCATCGTCTGTATAAAAATCTGCCTCGTACATCTCTTTTAAACCTTGCCCCTCGCATCTTAAACCTATACCCCCCAGTAACTGACTCTTCCAACCTGGGAAAAAGCTTCTGACTATTCATTCTGTCCCTGCCTCAAAATCCTGTAGACTTCTATCAGGTCTTCAACCTCCGTTGTTCCAGTGAGAACAAACCAAGTTTCTCCAATCTCTCCTTATAGCTAATGCCTTCCATACAGGCAACATTCTGGTAAATCTTTTCTGTACCCTCACCAAAGCCTCCACGACCTTCTGGTAGTGTGGTGACCAGAATTGAACACTATATTCCAAGTGCAGCCTAACTAAGGTTCTATAAAGCTAAAACATGATTTGCCAATTTTTAAACTCAGTACCTGGGCCGATGAAGGCAAGCACGCCGTATGCCCTCTTGATTACCTTGTCCACCTGCATTGGCACTTTCAGTGACCTGTGTACCTGTACACTCAAGTCCCTTTGCCTGTCAATACTCTAAGTATTCTGATATTTACTGTATATTTACTGTCTGTGTATTAGATCTTCCAAAATGCATTACTTCACATTTTGATTTGTTGTTTTTTAATCCGTTCCTTGTCCTCCTTTCTGCAGGAGCCTTAGTAAAAACAGATGAACAAGAAGTCATCAACTTCCTCTTGACAACTGAAATTATTCCTCTCTGTCTACGGATTATGGAGTCAGGAAGTGAATTGTCTAAAACGGTAGGTGCTGCTGTCTTGTGGGAGCAGGTGGGTAGGGAGATGGCAATGGTAGGTGTTCCATTATTACAGTTCTGTGCAGGTTTACATACATAGAACATAGAACAATACAGCACAAAAGGCCCTTCGGCCCACGAGTTGCGCTGATCACATCTACCAATCCACAGACCTATCTAGAACCCCCTATCCTATTCTTTTCCATATACTCATCCAGAAGTCTTTTAAAAGACCCCAGTGAGTTTGCCTCAACAAACTCCGACGGCAGTCGGTTCTATTCACTCACCACCCTCTGAGTGAAAAACCTACCCCTGACATCTCTTTTGTATTTGCTTCCCTGCACCTTAAATCTGTGTCCTCTCTTAGTGACCATTTCAGCTTGGGGAAATAATCTCTGAGAGTCCACCCTATCTATTCCTCTCGACATTTTATAAACCTCTATCAGGTCGCCTCTCAACCTACGTCTCTCCAGTGAGAAGAGTCCCAGCTCCCTCAACCTATCTTCATAAGGCCTGCCTCCCAATCCAGGCAGCATCCCTGTAAATCTCCTCTGAACCCTCTCAATAGCCTCTACATCCTTCCTATAATGAGATGACCAGAACTGCGCACAATACTCCAAGTGGGGTCTGACAAGAGTCTTATAGAGCTGCATCATTACCTCCTGACTCCTAAATTCTATTCCTCGATTAATGAAGGCCACTACACTGTATGCCTTCTTGACCACTTCCTCCACCTGCGAGGCCGATTTGAGAGTCCTACGGACCCGGACCCTGAGATCCTCCTGCTCTACAACACAGCTAAGACTCCTACCCCTTATATTGTACTCCTTCATCCCATTATTCCTGCCAAAATGGACCACTACACATTTATCTGCGTTGAAGTCCATCTGCCACTTCTCCGCCCAGTCTTGCATCCTGTCTATATCCCGCTGCAACTTTTGGCATCCCTCCAGACCATCCTCAACACCACCGACCTTTGTATCATCGGCGAACTTATTAACCCATCCCTCCACTTCCTCATCCAGGTCATTTATGAAAATGACAAACAGCAGGGGTCCCAGAACAGATCCCTGGGCACTCCACTGGTTACCGACCTCCATGCAGAACAAGACCCATCCACAACCACTCTCTGCCTTCTGCCGGCAAGCCAGTTCTGGATCCACGAGGCCAAAGCCTCTTGGATCCCATGCCCTCTCACCAGAAGCCTTGAAGCAGTATATACAGTTATATTAGACCCTTTTGCCCACCAAAAGAGAGAAGACTCTGGAAAATCTCAGCGGGTCTGGCAGCACCTTTTAAGGAGAGAAAAGAGCTGACGTTTCAAGTCCAGATGGCAATTTGTCAAAGCTGGTCAACTGGAGTCGAAATGTCAGCTTTTTCTCTCCTTAAAGATGCTGCCAACCTGCTGACATTTTTCAGCATTTTCTTTTGGTTTCAGATTCCAGCATCTGCAGTATTTTGTGTTAATTTTGTATTCATTGTCACGTACCAATCAACTCAAGAACAGCTTCTTTCCCACTGCCATCAGACTCTTAACTCATTAAATTGATCTTTCTCTATACACTATGCCATATAAGATGATTAGAGGTTTAGATAGGGCGGACAGTGATAGCCTTCTTCCTAGGATGGAGAAAGCTAGCACGAAGGGACATAGCTTTAAATTAAGGGGTGGTAGTTATAGGACGGATATCAGAGGTAGGTTCTTTACCCAGAGGGTGGTTAGGGTATGGAATGCTCTGCCTGCGGCAGTTGTAGATGCGCCAAGTTTGGGGGCGTTTTAGAGGTTAGTTGATAAGTTTATGGACGAAAAGGGAATGGTTTAGTTTGGAGGGTCATTGCTTTTTCCTAATTGGTCGGCGCAACATCGAAGGCCGAAGGGCCTGTTGTGCGCTGTAATGTTCTATGACCATAACACTACATTCTGCATTCTCTTCTTCATGAGTGGTACGCTTTTTACAGCTTGCAAGAAATAATACATTCCACTGTAGCCCAATACATGTGACAATAATAAATCAAATCATTGGGTGTCTAATTGTATTCAAGTGATGGATATTAATCTCGTTATAGGAACACAATTAGTTGATGCCCACCATCTCAATTAAAATTAAACGCCGGGTTAATATGTAATTAACAGACCTCTCTCTCAGGTGGACCATATAATGCAGCCTTTTCATGTGCCAATGAAATATTCTAGTTGAACAAGATAATGCTTAAATCCACTCTCTCAAACATCCACTCTCTGATACAGCATTAGCCCTCACTGATTAACCTATAAGCCCCTCTCTAATATCCCCACTGTCACTCCGCTGCCTTCAGTAGCTGCCATGAGGGTGAAACGTGTTCTGAGGGATCTCTGGTCGCTCGTATCCTTTCTGCTGGTGAACAGTGTGTTAGACTGTCTGACACTTTTCCCGGTGAACTGACATATTCTAGGCAGTTGACATGTTGTGGGCATGGATGCAAGCAGAGACCTTTACCCCTCCACAGGAAGCAGTACGTGCTTTCTCTCAGTAGCTGGCTTAGATGGTTTTGCTTTACTTTGTGTAATCTCTCTTGTTCTGGTCCCCAGGTTGCAACTTTTATCTTGCAGAAGATCCTGTTGGATGACACAGGTCTGGCTTACATTTGTCAAACATACGAAAGATTCTCTCATGTGGCCATGATTCTGGTGAGCTGAAAGAGTGGTCTGTGATGCCCTGTCTTGGGCTGATGTTGTGAATATTGTGAATATATTTTTTATAATAATGCCTGACATTTTACCTACACTTGCTTATTTATTCAGTCAGTCAGTTATTCATCCTTCTCTCCTCCAGGATATGTTGCTCATTCCTGGATGGCACAGTAGCACAATGGTTAGCACTGCTGCTTCATAGCTCCAGGGTTCTGGGTTCGATTTTCGGCTTGGGTCACTGTCTGTGAGGAGTTTGCACATTCTCCTCGTGTCTGCGTTGGTTTCCTCCGGGTGCTCCGGTTTCCTCCCACAGACCAAAGATGTGTGAGTTCGGTTGATTGGCCATGCTAAGAAATTGCCCCTTAATGTCCAGGGTACTGGAGGTTAGAGGGATTAGTAGGTGTTATGTGTGGGGGTGGGGTCTGGGTGGGATTGTGTTTGGTGCAGACTCGATGGGCCGAATGGCCTCTTTCTATACTGTGGGGTTTCTATGCTGAGCTCAGTGCGGTAATGGTGCTTTCTCCGTGCTGCAGGCAGCGGGCTGACGGGGTTCTCTCTGTGTTGGTGGATTGTGAGTTGAGGATTTTAGGCCCAGTCACAATGAAGGAAAGACTGATCCATGTCCAAGTGTGGTGCTGTGTGACTTGGAGGGAAGTTTGGAGTTGGTGATGTTACTGCCCTTGATAGCAGACTCACTGAAAGGCTGGTGCTGCTATTCTGACTTCTATGCATTGCTGCATTGTGTGTTGGCAGTGGAGGGATTGGATACTGATTTCAGTGGTTGGAGTGTTGATCCAGTGGACTATCTGTCCTTGGCGTCAGTGAGCTTCAGGGGAGGCTTGTCTCTGAACCAGTTGAGTGCCCCCACGATGTCCATGTAGAGGGAGCTGAGAGGCTGGTGTACCTGGGGTCTGAAACTTCAGTAAGGATGATGTTGGAAGGAGGTGACACAGCCTAACCAGCAACTGCTCGAGCTGCTCTAACATTATCTTATCTCCACACACACAGGGTAAGATGGTGCTGCAGCTGTCCAAAGAGCCCTCGGCCAGGCTGTTGAAGCACGTTGTCCGCTGCTACCTCCGTCTCTCTGACAATCCACGGTGAGTTCAGTGTATCCATGTCAGGAACCTCAGTCACAGGTGAAGCACAAAACAACACAAATAAAGCTGTGCCGAAGTGGCCCGTTCTTGAAGAGAACTTGTAGTAATTCTGGTATTATCTCCCCCATTGCAAACATTGTCGTTGGGAAACTGAAACCAGGGCTGCTCACACTTAGCTCTGTCCCTCTCAGGTAGCTTTATCTTTTAGTCATGGGATGCTGGGCCTGCTGGCTAAGCTTACACTTGTTACCCATCCATAACTGGCCTTGAACTAATGGCTTACTCAGTCACATGTAGGCCAGGCTGGGTAAGAATTTCCTTCCCTAAAGGGCGTTAATGAATCGGATGGGCTTTTACAACAATCAGTTAATAGTTTCATGGGATCATTCCAGATCTCCATTTAAATTTCAGTAGCTGCTGTTGTGGGATTTGAACCCAGGACCCCAGAGCATTATCCTAAATCTCTGGACTACTAGCCCAGTGATATGCTGTGGGAGATGGTGCTACAGCAGTAGTATGACTACTTAAGGGAGTTGTATTTTTAGTGGCCTGTGTTCATGGCGCTAACCATGAAGTGCCTCGGGGAGGATCAGAGGTATTCTTGTTGGTCTAGTTTGTGTATTGGTCATGGGCTATATGTTGGCTACCACCCTCTGGAAAGCCTTTTACCTAAGTTTTAACAAGATGGTGAGAAGGCAGGTCTTCAGCATTCAGAAGTGAAGTAAACTCAGTAAATTAGATGCCCATTGACCAATCTGCCCCTGAACCCATGCTTGGTTTTTGTGAAACAATTTTCTTCCTGCACCACTGCTTTGCATCCTGTCCCCAATCTGTATGTGGGGCAGGGAGCTAGACTAACAGTTAAAAAGCAAAGTACTGTGGATGCTGGAATCTGAAACAAAAACAGAAAATGCTGGAAAATCTCAGCAGGTCTGAAAGCATCTATGGAGAGAGAATGGAGCCAGTGTTTCGAGTCTGGATGTGCTGAGATTTTCCAGCATTTTCTGTTTTTGTTAATTGTTAACAGGACTGGCTGATGCATTGTTGGGACATTTGGACTTTCACTGCTGAGATCTGGCTTCAAATTCAGGCCAAACTGAAATGGGATAAAATGACTAAAGAGTATATAAATGTTCTGAGAAATGGAGAGATTTACAGGGCTATATGGAAAGGGTGGCGCAGTGGTTAGCACTGTTTCCTCGCAGTGTTAGAGACTCGGGTTCAATTCCAGCCTCAGGTCACTCTCTGTGTGGAGTTTGCACATTCTCTCCGTGTCAGCTTGGGTTTCCTCCGGGTGCTCCAGTTTTCTCCCAAATCCAAAAATGTGTGGGTTAGGTGGCTTGGCCATGCTAAATTGCCCCTTAGTGTCAGGGAATTAGCAGGGTAAATATGTGGGGTTGTGGGAATAGGGCCTAGGTGGAATGATGGTCAGATCATGGAAATTTATTGGAATTTATTGGAATTAAATGGAATTTAATCCGGATAAATGCGAGGTGATGCATTTTGGCCGGAAAAATGTAGAAGAGAGTTGTAGGATAAAAAATAAAACTATTCGGAGTATAGAGACACAGAGAGACTTGGGGGTGCAGGTTCACAAGTCTCTGAAGGTGTCTTCACAGGTGGAGAAGGTGATAAAGAAAGTGTATAGTATGTTAGCTTTCATAGAAAAGGGTATAGAATACAAGAGTAGGAGTTTGATGTTGCAATTGTATAGAACTTTGGTTAGGCCTCACTTGGAATACTGCGTCCAGTTCTGGTCGCCGTACTATCGGAAGGATGTGGAGTCCTTGGAGAGAGTGCAGAGGAGGTTTACCAGGATGCTGCCTGTATGGAAGGACTGTCTTATGAGGAACGATTAGATAGACTGGGGTTGTTTTCCCTTGAAAGACGTCGGCTTAGAGGGGATCTCATAGAGGTGTATAAGATTAGAAGGGGTATAGATAGAGTAAATGGAGGTAAACTTTTTCCACCTTTAGAAATGGATAGGACGAGGGGTCATGGCCATAGGGTGAGGGGGGCTATGTATAAGATGAATATTAGAGGGCAGTTTTTCACACAAAGGGTAGTGGGGGTGTGGAATGCACTGCTGACTAAGGTGGTGGGAGCAGGCACGCTAGGGCTGTTTAAGGGTCTCTTGGACAGCCACATGAGCGGTATGCAGATAGAGGGATATAGTAGGACTGTTTAACTATGGCTTTTTTTTTTCCACAGGTAATTCGGTCCAACTTGACCAACAAGGAGCATGCATTCGGCAGGTGGTGCGAGGACAGCTCTTGGATGTTGATTCATGGGTTGCATGGTGCTTCATGTCGTAAATGAGTGCTTTATCTGGACCATCTGAAGGGCACCATGACAGCTCAGTGACTATCGCTGTAGCTGTGCGGACACTTGGAATTGGGCCAGTGTCTGCGGGAGTTTGCGCGTTCTCCCAGTGGTTGTGAGGGTTTTCCCCGGGCACTCCGGTTTCCTCCCACATCCCAAAAATTCGCTCTTAGGCTGATTGGGAAACAAATTGTCCCTACATTGAGATTCTTCCATATTAGGAATAACCTAAAATTAGAATAGGATAATGGAATTGTTACTATATAGTTATGACGGCGGCGTGGGCTCGTTGGGCCAAAGGGCCTGTTTCCCGTGCTGTGTTGCTCTAAAAAAAAAGTCAATCTCAATAGGCTGAATGGCTGCCTTCTATACTGTTGGGATTCTATGAAAGAGCAGAGGCTAATTGGATAGCTTTCAAAAAGTCAACACAGCGAATGGCCTCCTTTATTGCTGTAGAGTGTGAATTCAGTTGCTAGTGAGTACAGTCCTTGATTCAGGGAGGGAAGATGCAGATTTTAGGATGTAAGTAATAAAATCCTGGTTCACTCTAACTTTGTTGTTTCTGCTCGAGTCTAATGCTGAGGATGAGAGTCCCTCCAGCTGTGAGAGTCGGGTATTGCTGTGTGTTTGTGTTTTGAATGGTGTGGTTTTATTCTGACAGGGCGAGGGAGGCGCTCCGACAGTGCCTGCCTGACCAGTTGAAAGACACCACGTTTGCCCAGGTGCTGAAGGACGACACTACCACCAAGCGTTGGCTGGCCCAACTCGTCAAAAACCTCCAGGAGGGGCAGGTGACCGACCCCCGAGGAATCCCCCTCCCACCCCAGTGACTGAAGTGACCCTGCCACCCGGTGAAGCTGCCAGCCTGCACCACCGCTGCCAGAACCTGGGTTTGGTGGGGTAGAGGGAGGGGAGGGCTGATCGAGGTCACCGCTGTGTTTGTACGTTTCTCTCTCTCTCTCTCGGTGGACCAAGCTGTTCAGGCCCACAAGGATCTTCTGGAATAATGAGGAAGTTTGTCTCATGAGAAGCTGGACAGTAAACTGCGGAGTGCAGCTGGACAACTCTTTGTCTTTTACCTCTGTCTCTCGCCGCTGCCAAACAGCAATCATTCTCCTTGTGGGGTGTGGATGAACCATGTCCCTGAACTTGTTCACCAAGACACTGTCTGGACAACATCAGCTTCCAGTCTTCAATTCCCACCTACTAGCTCCCACCCCAGTCATACTTGGTGTTCAATTTAATGAAGGTTTTGTACAGATTTCAGTGGGTCCAGGCTGTGTAGTGCTGACATTAGGAGTTGTCCTGGTTCCAGCTTATCTCTGCTACCTGTAGCCTTGCTGCATCATATACTGGAGAATAGTTGGGTTCAAATATTTGTTATTTTTCAAATTAATCCTCCCCCCTGCTATCACCATCACTTTCATTATCTTTCTACATAAATCCTTGTTAACGTGCCAATCCCTTACTCCCCGCATTGTCCTGTCGGGACACAATCTTCCCTACATTGAGGCATGCTGCCTTTATATTGGTCTCCCCGTGCACCCGCTTCTTCTGAGCTTTATTAAACCAAAAAGTCTCTCAGTGAAGCCGCACTGCTCATGTGGACTCTGCCTATCTCTCTGGTGTGTGGGTGTAGGAGTGGAGAATGTGTGAGTAAAACAGGTTTTTGGGCAGATGTTGCATGTACTTGACCACCTGGAGGTTAATCCTTAAGGATTTGAACTGTTTTCCTTCTGTGTATTCCATAATTATTTCTGTCCCCCCCCTCCCCCAGCCCCCCAACAAGTTCCAAGATTTGAGGGAAGCTATTCTCTTGTGCCCTGTTGTTGGCTGGCTGCATTCTACAGGCCGCCTCAGCCCTGCCTCAGATGAATCTCCTTTCAGCCTTCTTTCATCAGTGGGAGAACTTTCAGGTCCAACAGCACCTTGTGCAGCCATTGCTGGTCAGCAGCTGGCCAGTACTGGAGAACATCTACCCCAGCACCCTGAACTGCCTTAACATACCCCAGCCTGACTTACAGGAGACTCAGGGCCCCTGAGGTTCTGTAGCGCCTCCAGGACACACTTGCAGTAATCCCCTCCCTCTCCTCCTCCTCCTCTGACCCAATCCCATGGCACGAGAATGTCGATTCTGGGCCAATCCTTCTGTCCCAAGAGTTTTTTTTGGGGGAGATATCCAAAGTTAAATGTAATAAATATTTTTTAAATGCTGTATGTAAATCGCGCTGATCAGTGAATGTTTTGGAAAATGGTGCATTGAAAGGTGTTGACTGTGAGTTATATAACAGTCCTGAGCTGTTTATAATAATGATAGTTGCCACTTAACCCCTTGTCTGGTTTACCTGATTATTATTCTTCACTGCCGTGTCGCTAGCTAGGTGTTAAGTGGCCCATATTTAATGTTAATGTCTGGTATTCTGTGTCCACTTGGTGTCACGCGATACTAGTCACTGACTTCCCCAATGGTTAGCAAGTTTCTGTCGGTGTTTTTTTCCTGCTTGCACATTGTGGATGGAGGTTGATGCCTTCTCTGGCACGTTGGGTGGCAGGAGGGTGTCTGATGGGGACCCTGCCTCCATTGAGAACATGGTGAAAAGGTTCATGGTCAAACTTCCAGTTCCACCACCAATTCAGACCTTTAAGTCAGCAATTATTGTTCGCTTAAGGGCATGATCCAGCCCCAGTGGTGGGTGGGGAGGGGTAACTCACCATGCGGGGAGATCAGAAAAGCAAACTTTGTCAGGGCTTTTGCAGACTTCTGATAGGGAGATTGGGCATTGGGAAGGAGGGGGGTGTCCTTTCCGAGCTGTCTACTCGCCATCACGTGCCTGGCTCTGTTGGCAATCCTGGGCCTCAGTTTGGCTGCATCATCGACAAGACTTCCATCACCTCTGTAAAATACCCACTCTGTGCAGGGTGAAGTGTGCATGAACACAGAGGATAGAGGGTGGGGATGACTGTTACTGTAGATAATTGGAACAGTATTGAAATATAATAAAAACTCAAACATACTGGAAATACACTCACCAAATCCTGTTAACCTTCAGGGTAATTTACAGCAGAAATATTAACTTGTCTTTTCCCTTTACAGATTCTGGTGTGCATCTCTATTTCATATTGACAGTACCAGCAAGTTCACTCCCCCCTCAATCCCATTCAATCTCTAAAATACAAATTAAATAGATAACATTTAGAGATGTATGGGAATAATTTGAAACATGATTTTACCATTGCATTGTGCCCATTTTCGGGTGTAAGGCAAATAGTGTGATCTGTGCTGATCCCTCCTTTACAAGGCCTGAAAATGGCTGCATTTGGTACTGTGCCTAAAACAGGTGTGACACCAGTTTAAATGCGTTTAAATTGATTTAATGAGCTGGATGCCCGAACTTACTGACATTTCCCCCTTTGTCATTGCGTTCGCTCATCCAGATTTGGTGTGAAATCGACATGCTTGGAAAATGCTTCCGGAAGAAAAGAAAGGTGTACAAAAGGTTCAGAAAACTAGAAGATGTTAAGGATCTAGAGGAGTATAAGGCTCTAGAGTATAAGGATCTAGAGGAGTATAAGAAAGGAGCTTAGAAAGCAAATTAGGAGAGCCAGAAGGGGTCATGAGAAGGCCTTGGTGGGTAAGATTAAGGAGAATCCCAAAGCGTTCTATAAATATGTGAAGGGTAAAAGGATGAGAAGTGAAAGGGATTGGTCCTTTAAGAGGTGAAGGGGGAAAAATTTGTGTGGAATCGGAAGAAATGGCAGAGGTTCTTAATGAGTCCTTTGCCTCGGTATTCACAGTGGAAAGTGATCTGGGAGTTGTACTGCAAGTTTGCAGCAGACTGAAAAGATTGAGTATGTGGATGTTAAGAAAGAGGATGTGTTGAAACTTTTAAATTCTATCAAGATGGATGAGTTGCCAAGACTGGATGGGATGTACCGCAGGTTACTGTGGGAGGTGAGGGAAGTGATTGCAGAGCCCAGGCGATGATCTTTGCGTCATCAGTGGAGACGGAAGAGGTTCCGGAGCACTGGAGGATTGCGAATGTGGTTCCTATTTTCAAGAAAGGTAACAGGGATAGCCCGGGAAATTACCGACCAGTGAGTCTGACCTCAGTAGTTGGTAAGCTGATGGAGAGGATCCTGAGGGAGAGGATTTATGAGCGTTTAGAGAAGTTTATCTTGATCAGAAATAGTCAGCACGGCTTTGTCAAAGACAGGTCATGCCTTACAAGACTCGTGGAGTTCTTTAAAAATGTGACTAAATACATTGACGAAGGAAGAGCAGTGTATGTGGTTTATGTGGATTTCAGCAAGGCGTTTAATAAGGTCATCCTTGCGAGACTTCTTGAGAAGGTGAGAGGGCATGGGATCCAATGGGCTTTGGCCTTGTGGATCCGGAACTGGCTTGCCTGCAGAAGGTAGAGAGTAGTTGTGGATGGGTCTTTTTCTGCATGGAGGTCAGTCACCAGTGGAGTGCCCCAGGGATCTGTTCTAGGACCCTTGCTGTTTGTTATTTTCATAAATGACCTGGATGAGGAAGTGGAGGGATGGGTTAGTAAGTTTGCTGACGATATGAAGGTTGGTGGTGTTGTGGATAGTCTGGAGGGATGTCAGAAGTTGTAGCAAGACATAGATAGGATGCAAGTA
The DNA here is from genome assembly GCA_024679065.1 of Sphyrna mokarran. Taxonomy (NCBI): domain Eukaryota; kingdom Metazoa; phylum Chordata; class Chondrichthyes; order Carcharhiniformes; family Carcharhinidae; genus Sphyrna; species Sphyrna mokarran. The sequence continues at coordinate 91,110,866 of JAGIQG010000011.1, forward strand.
TGGGCAGAGAAGTGGCAGATGAACTTCAACGCAGATAAATGTGTAGTGGTCCATTTTGACAGGACCAATGGCATGGAGGAGTACAATATCAAGGTTAAGAGTCTTAGCAGTGTTGAGGAGCAGAAGGACCTGGGTTCACAGGACTCTTAAATCAGCCTCACAGGTGGAGGATGTGGTCAAGAAGGCATATGGTGTACTGGCCTTCATTAATCGAGAGATTGAGTTTAGGAGTCGGGAGGTAATGCTGCAACTTTATAAGACCCTTGTCAGACCCCACTTGGAGTACTGTGTGCAGTTCTGGTCGCCTCACTACAGGAAGGACGTGGAAGCTATTGAAAGGGTGCAGAGGAAATTTACAAGGATGTTGCCTGGATTGGAAGACATGTCCTATGAAAATAGGTTGAGGGAGCTAGGTCTCTTCTTGGAGAGACAAAGATTGAGAGGTGACCTGATAGAGGTTTATAAGATGTTGAGAAGAATAAATAGGGTGGATTCTTGGAGGCTATTTCCCAGGGCTGAAATGGTCACTATGAGAGGACACAGGTTTAAGGTGCTGGGCAGCAAGTACAGAGGAGATGTTAGGGTAAGTTTTTCACTCAGTGTGTTGTAGTGAATGAAATTGGCTGCTGTTGGTAGTGGTGGAGGTGAACTCGCTGGGGTCTTTTAAAAGACTTCTGGATGAGTTCATGGGATTGGGGGTTACAGATAGTTCTATGACCTGGTAGGTATGGGTGTAATTGGCGCAACTTGTGGGCCGAAGGGCCTGTTTGTGCTGTAGTGTTCTACGTTATAAAGGTCTGTTTCGGGCACTCCAGCTTCTGAAGAGGTAAGTTCAGAGATTCCAGCAGCTCTAACTCAGATTGGGTGGTTGGCCCGATCATAGGGGTGGCACGGTAGCACCACAGCTCCAGGGATCTGGCTTCGATCACTGTGTGGAGTTTGTACATTCTCCTCGTGTCTCTGAGTTTCCTCTGGGTGCTTCAGTTTCCTCCCACAATCCAAAAGTGTGTGGGTTAGGTTGATTGGCCATGCTAAATTGCCCCTTAAGTGCCCAGAGAAGCATAGGTTGGAGGGCATAGTGGGTAAAATATAGTGATAGAACCTGGGATGGGATTGTGGTCGCTGCAAACTGATGGACCAAATGGCCTCTTTATTGTAGGGATTCTATGATTATCTGGTGAGGGTGTGGAGGGGAAGAGGCCAGAATGTTCTCTGGTTGGGGTAGAGGGAGGGAGGGAAGGAAGAGGGCCAGGTAGATCTCTGGTGATGAGGTGGGGAGGGGGGTCCTGTTGCCACTCTGCGGGCAATCGGTGGTTGCGGGGAGAGATGTGGGGCAGGGATGGCCAGTGGGGCAGTGAATAAAGGGGAAAGTTATGTCGTGGATGTGGGGTGATGTCCGTGGGGGCCGTTGCTCCCACTTTTTGTGGCCCGGCAGCAATGTGATGGGAGCATTTTTCAAATTTTTCTACTGCGTATGCGCAGTTCCAAAGCTCTGATCAGAGCAGCAGTGTTTCGGGTGTGAAAAGCCCCATCCACAGCACAATTCAGACGCGTGACTTTTCCAGCTGAGCGCGGGGGCGACTGAACAGAGTCTGCAAGTCAGATCTGCAGCACACCCAGAATCAAAATGGTAAAACTGGGCCCGATATGGGCTGGGTGGCGGGTAACTTGGGGCAAACAGGTGATTTTGGATCGTTGGTGTGAGAGAGGGGTGGAATTTTTGGCTTCCTGATGGCGGGAGGCCCCAGTGGTGGGATCTTCTGGTCCTACTGGTGTCAATGGGATTGATTGTATCACTGGGAAAGCTGCGGCAGGATTCCAGCTGTATAACACACACTGTAACACAGCGATGCCTGTGTCCCATGAATGGATTAAAAAAAAGCAATGTTGAAGTTGGAAGCACGTACTACCCCGTGCTGGACTACAGCCTGATGGGTTTGTGAAGCGCCCAACTGCCCAGTTCTCAGTAAGCTCCACAGTAAATTCTCTCTCCTGGTATGTCCGTCCTACCCCCCCCCCCCCCGCCCCCCCCCCATTTCTATCACTCTCCCCTTTCTCCCCTACCCTCATCCCGCTACTCTTTCTCATTCTGCCTGCCTCTGCTTTTCTTTCAATCGTTCTGATTCTCATCCTTGTATATATCGCTCCCATCTCTCTTTTTCCTTCTCTGTTTATCTTTCTTTTCTCTTTGTCTCTTTCTCTCCCTCTCTCTCTTTCTCTGTCTCTCTATCTCACTCTGTCTGTCTTTTTCTGTCTCTCTTTCTCTCTATCTCCCTCTCTTTCTCTTTCTGTCTCTTTCTCTCCCTCTCTGTCTCTCTCTCTATCTCTGTCTTTCTCTCTGTCTATCTCTCTCTCTCTCTCTCTCTCCCTCTCTCTCTCTTTCTCTCCGATTGGCAGAACAAATTCTCCCTAAATTCTCAAATTTGGTTTCAATGCATACATCTATAAAATAGATAGGGATCAAGGGTAGAAGTGGGAAGATCGAGGTGGCGGCGCAGGCTCGTTGGGCCGAAGGGCTTGTTTCCCGTGCTGTTTTGTTTTGGTCTCTCCCTCTCTCTCTGTCTCTCCCTCTCTCTCACTCGCTCTCTCCATCATTTTTCCTGATTTTTGCCCTCCATCCCCTTTTTTAATTATGATGGCTCAAATGCTTTGGTAAAGTCTACAACACCCCTTTTCAGAACAGAGTGAGCTACAGAATATTCTTAGAGGTTTCTAATTGATATCATTAAGTGCCGGGGAATGCCTGTGTGGTCTGAGATTGCCATAGAGACTAAAAGCTAAGAAGTGAAAATGTAGATAGAAAGCTAATTGAGGTGGTGGTGTTGCAGACTGGCTGTCAGCAGGCAATTCAGAACACACACAGAATGGAACTGTGCATGGCTCACCATGAATGGATCCGTTTTCTGTTTGGAACAGATCCTGGTGTTGAAGCAGGTCTCTGAGAATATAACAGGAACTGTGTTACAGTGTGTGTTATACAGCCGGAAAGGACAGAATGCCAAAGACAGAAAGAGCAGGGGATTGTGGATTGGGCAAGGATCGCTGTTGCTGTTTGTGTTGCCAGGGACCCCCAGATCTGTGGGCCAAAGCGATTAATTGGGAAGTCAAAGGTCCCACATATAAGGAGGCTGGGGGTGAAATGACTGGGATTGCTCGTAGTGTCACACATCTGAGAAAGTGATGCCGGTTCCTGTACTAATTGACACTGATCATTAAATTGAAATTGACCTTTTATTTGACCTTCACCTGTTAATTAATGTTTGAATGATGTTGGTTTTAGATGGTTTTATAAAGTGAATTCTTGTCCATCAATTTTCATTCTGTTAGTTTAGCAGAGATTCCTCCATTTAAAAATGATTGGCCTCTGTATGGTTTGTAATGCTATGATGCTCTCTCCATTTCTCTGCTGTTTCCTCCTATCCATGCACAGTGGTAAACACTGCTGCCTCTCAGTGCCATCAAGCTTGGTTCGATTCCTGGCCTTGGGTCACTGTGTGGAATTTGGTAAGAGTCTGGCAACACCAATTTTAAATCCAACCGATTTATTTGATAGTAAATCTGCTAGCTTTCAGTGTTTGTACGTTTGTCAGGCGAATGAGGTGTTCTGGTCTCCAAAAGCACACATATCAGCACAGTTTACAGATTGCTGATTAGAATGTGAATCCTTACATCTAACCTGCTATTCAAGACCTGGTGCTTTTGGAGACCAGAACACCTCATTCGCCTGACGAAGGCACAAACGCCAAAAGCTAGCAGATTTACTATCAAATAAATCAGTTGGATTTAAAATTGGTGTTGCCAGACTCTTACTGAGTTTACCCAGCTGGCATCTCTACATCATGTGTGGAATTTGCACATTCTCCCTGTGTCTGCGTGGTTTTCCTCTGGGTGCTCCAGTTTCCTCCCACAGTGTAAAAGACGTGCTGGTTAGGTGCATTAACCCAGACAGGCACCAGAGTGTGGTGACTCAGGGAATTTCACAATAACTTCATTGCAGTGTTAATGTAAGCCTGCTTGTGACTAATAAATAAACTTTACTTTTTACTTCTTGTTCTCCCTTTCCACCTCTCTCACGCTGTATCTTAACCTATAGAACATAGGACATTACAGCGCAGAACAGGCCCTTCGGCCTTCGATGTTGCACCGACCAATTAGGAAAAAGCAATGACCCTCTAACCTAAACCATTCCCTTTTCGTCCATAAACTTATCTACTCACCTCTTAAACGCCACCAAACTTGGCGCAGCTACAACTGACACAGGCAGGGCATTCCATACCCTTACCACCCTCTGGGTAAAGAACATACCTCTGACATCTGTCCTATAACCACCACCCCTTAATTTAAAGCTATGTCCCCTCGTGCTAGCTTTCTCCATCCTAGGAAAAAGGCTATCACTGTCCACCCTATCTAAACCTCTAATCATCTTATATGTTTCAATAAGGTCTCCTCTTAGCCGCCTTCTTTCTAACGAAAACAACCTCAAATCCCTCAGCCTCTCTTCATAAGACCTGCCCTCCATACCAGGCAACATCCTGGTAAACCTCCTCTGTACCCTCTCCAATGCCTCACATCTTTCTTATAATGTGGGGACCAGAACTGCACACAATACTCCAAGTGCGGCCGCACTAGAGTTTTGTACAGTTGCAACATGACGTTGCGGCTCCGAAATTCAATCGCCCTACCAATAAAACCTGTCTGTCTCTCTCCCTCCTTCCCTTCCTACTTCCCTCAATCTCTTTCTCTCTATTTTCTCTTTTTCTTTCCATCTCCTTCCTTCCTCAGCTTCTGTCTCAGCTTCCCTCTCTACCTCCCTTCCCATCTCTCTCTCTCTCTCACATATTTGTTTGTTCCTGGTGATGGACTGTGTTCTTCTGATGTTTTTTTTCCCTGATGGGAGTACCTGGAGGCTGCTCTGTCTTTATAAAGCTGGTGGGATGAATGATTGATTATTTGGCAGATGTTGTGATTCCAGTGGCTCTATTAACACAGCAAGCAATGCCAGTGCTGATCAGATCACCCAGCTGAGAACGGACTGGAGCTGACCCACAAACTTCAGACACCAAGCCCCGAGAGCAGTGACTTCACCCAGTTCCTGGAGTGAGCAAACACCCAGATCAGATTCTGTTTCATTAAAAATGCAGCACCTGACTCCAAAAGCTAGAAAGGTTACCCTCCTGCTTCCCAGGGAGATGTGAAGAAATTAAAGGCGTGATGTTGTCTAAACTTTTCATCCTTAGACCTTTTATTCCACCTGAATTATGTTGGTTCTCACTTGGAATGTGCAGCGTAGAATCCTACTGTGTGGGATTTTACGGCTTGCGAGTCTGGGACCATAAAATCGCACCCAAGGTCAACCCACCTTCCCGTGCAGAAAAGATTTACTAGAATACTACCGGGATTTAATGGTTTGAGAAATAAGGAGAGACTGGATAGACTGGAACTTATTTCCTCTGGAGCGTAGAAGGCTGAGGGGCGATCTTATAAATATCTATAAAATAGTGAGGGCACAGATCAGCCAGGTAGTCAATATCTTTTTCCAAAGGTAGGGGAGTCTAAAACTAGAGGGCATCAGTTTAAGGTGAGAGGGGAGAGATAAAATTGCTCTGCTGGAATCTTTTGTTTCACACAATGGGTGAGTGTCTGGAACGAGCTGCCAGAGGCAGGTACAATTCTGTCTTTTAAAAAGCATTTAGACAGTTACGTGGGTACGATGAGTATAGAGGGATATGGGCCAAATGTGGACAACTGGGGACTAGCTTAGTGGTTTAAAAGAAAAAGGGCGGCATCGACAAGTTGGGATGAAGGGCCTGTTTCCATGCTGTAAATCTCTATGACTCTGATTCCTGTGGCGGATAGGTGGTAAAATCCTGGCCATTGTGTCTGTGCGCACTCTTTGAGAGAGCTATCCAATGATCATCATAGTCTTGGAGTATTTCTCCTTCACTTCCCTTCAAATTCCATTTTGAAAGTTCCTATTGAACCTGCGACCATCACCCTTTCAGTCAGAACATTTCGGATCGAGACAGGGTGGCACAGTGGTTAGCACTGCTGCCTCACAGCGGGTAGCAGGGCAAATCCAGGGAGTGTGGGTTGCAGCAGGAGAGGAATGAATGGAAAGGATTAAGCAGACGGCACTGTCGCACCCATACTCTACCAGCAGACACGACAAAGTATAAATAATCTCAAAGGGCACAAGCAGTCACACTCCAGGTGGGATCTTTCCAAGGTTACAGCAACAATAAGGGAATCGATACCTTATCAAGGATCCACAATGTCTAGAAGAGCTATGGTGCCTCTGGAAAACTAATCAAGTATCAGGGAGATGGGGATAATTAACGTACCATTAAAATCAGTTTGACAAACACAATGCTTTGATATTGTAAACAAGTGAACAGGATAACTGCAGAAAATGATTAAAGTTAAAGCACACAGGACAAAGGGGCAAGGTTTAAAGGAGATGTATGAGGCAAGTTTTCTACCATGCAGATAGATGACAATAGATGATTGAACAGCACTTGACAATCACCAAGCAAGAGTTCACTTCTGTAGTGGAACACTTCAGCAGTCATGGGCATTTGGCTTTTGATCTTTGGGTAAGCGTTCTCCAAGGCTGATCAGAGACTGATAGCCAAGTTCTGCACACATGAGGATAGCTTCAACTGGGATCTTGGGCTCATGTCACACTATCTGTAACTGCCATGACTTGCCTAAGCTTACAACATCTCACTAACTGTCCTGGCTGGGGACAATACACATCTCTTTAACCTGTGCTTAACCCTCTCTCCATTCACACTGTCTGTACCTTTAAGACTTGATTACCTGTAAAGACTCGCATTCCAACTATTATTTTGTAAATTGACTTTGTGTCTTTATATGCCCTGTTCGTGAACAAAACTCCCACTTGCCTGATGAAGGGGCAATGCTCTGAAAGCTAGTGGATTTTGCTACCAAATAAACCTGTTGGACTTTAATTTGGTGTTGTGAGACTTCTTACTGTTTTTACCCCAGTCCAATGCTGGCACCTCTACATCTTGGTAAGTTTCTTACAGAGAGTGGTGGGTGCCTGGAACTTGCTGTGGGGAGGTAGTGAAAGCAAATACAATGTGACTTCTAGGGGGCATCTGGACAAAATGTTTGGGAATAGACGGATAAATACATGAACAGGATGGGAATGGAGGGATATGGACCCTGGAAGACCGGGGGAGGGGTGGTTTTAGTTCTGTCAGGCAGTACAGGCTTGGAGGACTGAAGTTTCTTTGTTCTTTGTTGACAATGGACCGATATAATGTGATCAAAACAGAATTGCAGCCAATTTAAAATAACAATATGATGACCAAATGTAAATATAACACTTTGTAACATAAAAGAAAGGGGTATAAGAATGTATTGGAACCAAGCTGGAATTACAGCTGAGTTCTGCTCTCCCTCATTCATGTTGAATAAGATGTTCTTGTTGATGGTGACTGAAGACTCCATTTGTTCATTTCCTCCAACACCATGCCAGGAGCTTGGGCTTGATCCTTGGCCTCGGTCACTGTTTGTGTGGATTCTGCATATTCTCCCCATGTCTGCGTGGGTTTCCTCCGGTTTCCCCTCTCATTCCGAAGATTAGAGGTTAGGTGGATTGGCCATGCTGAATTCTCCTGCAGTGTACCAAAATGAGTAGGTTAGGAGGGTCATCCATGGTAAATGAGGTTATAGGGAGGGGGGGAGCTGGAATGAGTTGGTGCAGACTCAAAGAGGTGAATGGCCTCCTACTGCACTATGGGGATTCTACAATTCTATTATCACAACAATTCACCATCAGTCCGTGTTCTCTCTGGTTACTGACCCTCCTGTCACTCCAGGCAGTTACAATATCCAAACCATCTGTAACTATAAACATCTCAATTAAACCTTCCTCTCTGCTCATAGGGAAGAATAACCTAAAGCGATTTCTGTTTGTGTTTGAGGTGGAGTCACCATTGTGATGTTGGAAATTCACAGCCAGTTCACACAGCACAGCAAGATCCCACACTGTTAGAATCAACAGACCATCGAGGTTTTCACTGTGAGTTGCGGGGGGGGTTTCGGGATGGTGGCATCCTGTAAATTACAGCCCTGTGACTTCCCTCATAATATCCAAAAATCCATGTTCCAATGAAATTTGTTTCAATTTCTCAAGTCTTTTATTAGGTTTGTATATTTGCGCAATAGCCCGTGTCGCGTGAAACCACATTTGTCTCTCTCTGAAGCAGTAGCTTTCTGGTTCAGCTTGTCTCTCCTTTCTGCTGAGTGGACCCTGCACTCTATCCAGGGTTGAGGGCTGAAGGTTGAGGCAGCTGGATTAGGCAGGAAACAGTCTGAGAAGGTCCCTGAGCTGATATTCAACAGTTCCAAGATTCATATGCACTAAGTGTTTGGGTTTTGCATTGGGATTTATCCCGTTGTGATGCCCGTTGTGGCCAAGCAGTCAATAATCAATGCCTGGGATCATGCAGGATGAATAGTACTCGGAGAGGGGCTGGAAGGTACCAGTAAAGGTCACACCAAGAAAGGGTTAGTCAATGCTCCCTCTTCCTCACTATCACCCTCTCCTCTATTCCTTCATTTCTATTCATCTCCCCTTCCCTCCCCAACACTCCACTCCTCAACCCTTCCCTCCTCTCCTTTCCTCACCTCTTCCTTCCCTGCCCCTCCACTTCTCTCCCCACTCTAATGTTTCCCTCCTCTATCCTCCTCATCTCTCCCCTCCGTACACCTCCACTTCCCTCCCATCCCCTCCTGTCCTATCCCCTCTCCTCTCCTCTTCCCCTAGGAAGCCAGTCGTGATGTTTCTGGAGTGGCAGGAGGACCTGAATGACTCGGTTTTGATCTAGTGTTCCCTCCCAGCTCTCCCACTTCTATTCTCCGCATTGCGAACATTGTTCCTTTCATTACTGTGCCTGGATTCCAGCCAGTAAAACTCTTAACTCCAATCAATTGGAATTTTGCCAAGTTAAATTAGTATTTTCTGTCATTCAGCACTTCTGTAATTCCTGATTGCTACCTGATAAATGTTTCAGTAAGCTGGAGTCTCAGTGACTCAGAGAATTTCTCTACATGCCTTTCTGAGCTTCTTGTGTGTCTCACTCTGTCAATCTGTTTCTCTGTTTATTTCACCTCTCACTATCACCCTAATGTCTCCAACTGTTTCTCTCTGTTTTGAGATTTTAATTCCATCAGACCATAAGGACACAGGAGCAGAATTAGGCCACTCGGCCCATCGAGTCTGCTCTGCCATTCAATCATAACTGATATTTTTCTCATCCCCATTCTCCTGCCTTTACCCCATAACCCCTGATCCCCTTATTAATCAGGAACCTATCTATCTCTGTCTTAAAGACACTCAATGACCTGGCCTCCACAGCTTTCTGTGGCAAAGAGTTCCACAGATTCCCCACTCTCTGACTCAAGAAATTCCTCCTCATCTGTTTTAAAGGATTGTCCCTTTAGTCTGAGCTTGCGTCACTGGTTCCAGTTTTTCTCACTAGTGGAAGCGTCCTCTCCACGTCCACTCTATCCAGGCCTCGCAGTATCCTGTAAATTTCCCTCATCCTTCTAAACTCCAACAAGTACAGACCCAGAGTCCTCAACCATTCCTCATACGACAAGCTCTTCATTCCAGGGATCATTCTTGTGAACCTTTCCAAGATGCAATATTCTAAACCTATCCGTGGCACACTATTAACATTAAGCATTTTGCCTATTTTTCTGTCCCTATCTTCCAATATGTAAATGTTTACATATCACTCTATTTGTCTCTCTGTGACTAATTCGTGTTGTCTCTCTTTCTCTCTGTCTCTCTCTCTCTCTGTTACTCTACTCTCCACCACTCTTTCTTTCTAATTCTCTACACTGTCCTATTTCCCTCTTTTAAAGTTACACACATCAGGTTTATGGAGAGATGTCCTCGGCACAGAATACAGACTGAAATTAAACAACAGCACCCTAAAGACATCACTGTCAAATCATGTGATTGGCTCTTAACCATCATACAACTATTTAAATATATAACATCCCTCCCCCTTGCATTACTCTTTCCTCTCCTATTCTTGCTCCTGTTTGAAGAATCTTTCCCGAGGTCATTGTGTCTGAGTCAGTTCTTTCATAGAGCTATCTAATTCATGTCACTCTCCTGTTCTTTTATCATCACCCTATAAATTTATTCCCCCTCACGTATTTCTCCAATTCCTGTTTGAAAGTTCCTTTTGAATCTATTTCCAGGCAGAACATTCCAGATCACACCAACCTGTTACCTAATAAAAAAGTTTCCTTGTATTGCCTCTGATTCTTTTCTAATTCTCTTCAAACTCAGATCTCTCCTGCCAGTGGAAACACTTTCTCCTTATTTACTCTGTCAAAGCCCCCTCGTGATTTTGAACACCTCCATTAAATCTCCCTTTTACCTTCTCTGCTCTAGACTTTCCTCTGGCTGGTCCAGTTTCCTTTCAATTAGGGCTGGTGTGGATGTTATCCAAAAGGCAATGTTTTATAATGAAAAAGCTTTTATGAATAATGATGGTAAGCAATAGTTGAGACTCCATGGCTACATCCATCTGTAAATATGCTTGTAAAAGATAAATCGTGCTAAATTTTTGCCCATCTGATAACCCAGCAAACATATCTTCAATTAAAGGAAGTGGAAATTGATTAGCACACAACACTGTAGTTGTGGTTGTTTTAAAACCATCGCAATTATGAAATGAACAATCTGGTTTCATGGAAGGTACAATGGGGTGTAGTTGAGAATTCTGATTAATTCTAAATACTCAACATGAGGATAATTAGCAGCTAATGTTTTAATATGTGGTTTGAGAATAATAAAATATTTAAATAACATCTTAATAACATCTCTAAGAAATGGATTTGTAATATGCCAATAAAATGAAAGATGTATTTATGAAAGATACCAGCACAAATCAGGCACAAGTAATGTACCAAAGTAAATGACTCCAATAATAATACCAAATGGGGTATGAGAGCGAGTTTAAGCTGGTTAGGAAAATGCCGAATCATAAGAAGACATTTTTGGGAGAGAACTTTTGTAAAATGGACAGATGAATGATGAATCAATATTTGAAGGGGTCAAAATATAATTGATTGAAGGACATGTCATTGTTAGTTTGACAGATCAGTGAATGAATGAAATTGCTTTTAATTAAGAGCTGGGCTGATTAATCTGATAATGAAAACTATAATCAATTCTGCTCTTTGGTGTGAAATCAGAAATCTTTTGTGAAAGCTGCTAGCTCATTCAGTGTGTAGGTGGAACCATTAATCTCCCATTTTGGCCAAAATGAGATTTGTCTTGTCCTCATTGAATGTTTATCTGAATATTGTTAATTTGTGATGTTTTTGATTTGAACGTTTCAATGTTTTAATAAAAACTAATTTAATTGAGGAATTTCATTGAACTGAATAAACTTTTTCTTCCCTTTTATAAAAATAAAATGTTTAATGAAAAGATTTAGTCTGTAAATTAATCAGGCCACCTAAAAGAATTTCCCACAATATGGAGTTAGTCCAGTGACTCATTATAACTGACTCTAACACATCAGTACTAACAAGTTATACTAATTCTCCTTTGACCTTCAGGTGAATCATATATGGCACTGACCTTACCTTGTGACTATTAGGCTTAATCCTGAGCTTCATTTGAATTCTCTTGATCGAGCTAAGAGACTCTTTGAATTCACACTAGTTTTTATCTGGAATGTGCTGTAGGCCTGTTTTGGCTTCGACCAATCTATTGACTTAATCCCAGTCAAGCTTTATCTTCTCTAACCATGATCTTCCCAAATTCCTATGGGCCACACAGAGAGGCAAATCGGCTGTTTGCCCACCCGACTCTACATTAACCATGTTGTAATCTTCTAACAGTACGATCTCTTCTGTGTCTGTCTTTAAAATCACATCAGCTAGTTTTACAGAAAAAATGTTTCAGCTTTTCTGGTCTGTAGTCTCAGGAATTAAAGATACAGCAGCACCAGGTTCAAGCCCCATCCGAATAGGTTGTTCACTTACCATCGGGATCACCCAGAATCTATATGATTGTTTTATCCTTACAGGGTCATTCAGTTGGTGCTGTTCATCATAGTTTTAGACATTCTCTCCTTCACAGATATAATCCTTTTATTCCCCATTGTAAATTATTTTTGTAGAAAGCAACTTGTTCTTTTTGAAGGTACCCAAATTCTTCTTAAAGACATAAAGGTTTACAGCATGGAAACAGCCCTTCAGCCCACCTTGTTCACGCCACCCAGCTTTTACCATTAAAGTCGTCCCAAGAGAAATTTTTGTATTCTCACTGGCTACAGGGGTGGTCCCACAGGAATGGAGAATAGCAAATGCTGTTCCTTTCTTCAAGAAAGGTAGCAAGAATAACCCAGGTAATTACATTAGTGGTAGGGAAAATATTGGAGAGGGTTCTTCAAGACAGAATTTATTCCCACTTGGAAATAAATGGATATATTACTGAAAGACGCCATGGTTTTGTAAAGGGGAGGTCATGTCCCACAAACTTGATCGAGTTTTTTGAGGAAGTGGTGAAAATGATTGACAGCAAGGCAGTGATTATTGTCTATATGGACTTCAGTGAGCCCTTTGACAGGTCCCTCATGGTAGACTGGTGCAGAAGGTGAGCTGGGATAGAGGTGAGGTGGCAAGATGGATACAAAACTGGCTCAGTCAAAGGAGACAAAGGATAGCAGTGGGAGGGTGTATTTCTGAATGGAGGGCTGTGACAAGTGGCGTTCATGATTTGGAGATGCCAGTGTTGGACCTTCTCAGGAATCAGTGAATCTTTGCTGTTTATAACATATAAAAATGATTTAGACGAAAATGTAACTGGTTTGATTAGTAAGTTTGCAGATGACAAAAAGGTAAGTGGATTTGTGGATAGCGATGAGGACCATCAGAGGATACAGTAGGATATAAATCAGTTGAAGACTTGGCGGAGAGATGGCAGATGGAGTTTAATCCGAACAAATGTGAGGTAATGCAATTTGGAAGGTCTAATACCAATAGGAAATATATAGTAAATGACAGAACCCCTAAGAGTATTGATAGGCAGAGGGATCTGGGTATACAGCTACACAGGTCACTGAAAGTGTCAATGCAGGTGGAGAAAGTAGTCAAGAAGGCATACGGCATGCTTGCCTTCATCGGCCGGGGCATTGAGTTTAAAAATTAGCAAGTCATGTTGCAGCTTCATTGAACCTTATTTAGGCCGCAATTTGATATAGTGTTCAATTCTGGTCACCACACTACCTGAAGGATGTGGAGGCTTTAGAGAGGGTATAGAAAAGATTTACCAGGATGTTGCCTGGTATGGAGGGCATTAGTTATGAGGAGAGGTTGGAGAAACTTGAATTTTTTTCTCACTGGAGATATGGAGATTGAGGGGAGACCTGATAGAAATCTACAAGATTATGAGAGGCATGGACAGAGTGGATAGTCAGAAGCTTTTTCCCAGGGTGGAAGAGTCAATTACTAGGAGGCAAAGGTTTAAGGTGCAAGGGTAAGGTTTAAAGGAGATGTACAAAGCATATTTTTTATGCAGAGAGTAGTGGGTGTCTGAACATGTTGCCGGGGCAATAGTGGAAAGCAGATACAATAGTAACGTTGACAAGCGTAAGAGGGATATGGTCGCCTGAAGGGTAGAGGGTTCTAGTTCAGTTGGGCAGCATGTTTAGTGCAGGCTTGGAGAGCCGAAGGGCCTGTTTCTGTGCTGTAATTTTCTTTGTTCATTTGGCCCATATCCATCTATACCCATCTTACCCATGTAACTGTCTAAATGCTTTTTAAAAGATGAAATTGTACCCACCTTCACTACTATGTCTGGCAGCTTCTTCCAGACACTCTCCACTCTCCGTGTGAAAAAATTGTCTCCCTGGGCACATTTTATCGCTCCCATTTCATCTTAAACCTATGTCCTCCAGGTTTAGACTCTGCTGGTTTTGGAAAAAGATGTTAACTTCAACAGGACCTTATCTATGCCCCTCATTATTTTATAGAACTCTATAAGATCACTCCTAATCCTCCTATGCTCCAGGTAAAAAAAATCCCAGTCTATTTAGCCTCTCCTTATAACTGAAACCTTCAAGTCCCGGTAGCATCCTAGTAAATCTTTTCTGCTCTCTTTCTAGTTTAATAATATCCTTTTTATAATAGGGTGACCAAAACTGTACACAGTATTCCAAGTGTGGCCTTACCAATGTCTTGTACAACTTCAACAAGATGTCCCAACTCCTGTATTCAGTGTTCTGATCAATAAAACCAAGCATACTGAATGTTTTCTTCACCACTTTGTCCACCCATGTCTCCTCTTTCAAGGAGTTATCAACCTGTATCTCAGGATCTCTTTGTTCTATAACTCTACACAATGCCATATTATTATTCTTCTGAATACTCTTCTCAGGGGAAGCTGCTCTAACCCAGCAAGATTTTGCAATGGGACCCATTTTCCCACAATTCTTGCATTGACAATCCTTACTCCAGCGTTCACTCGCCGAATGGCCCATTTTGGCAGCTCTGTGACATGCTTGGTGCTTTTCTAACCTTTTATGGGCAGTTCCCAACTTGTGCATTTTCACTCCTGCCTCTTCAGCACCAGCTCCATGGACACTGCTATTTCTACGGCTGCCTTCGGATTGAAAGCATTTTCAGTAAGCAATCTTTATCGGAAAACCTAATTTTGGAGACCAAAGCTAGATGATCTTGATTAGTGTTTTCTAATGACTCACCAGACTCACAATATTCATTTCCACTTGATTTCTTGGGTGGAATCGGAACCATTCTGTGACGATCAGTGGCTTTGGAGAGGAATGGTCCTCAAGGGTCATTGTCAGGTCATGGTAAATTTTGGTTCCCGGATTTTCTGGATGAGCCAAGCTCCAGAGCAAATTGAAGGTTTTACTCCCTATTGAAAACCTGTTTAGGAGCAGCTGGTTTGCAATTTTATTCACATGTACATAGCACTGAAAACTCAGCATCCAAACCAGGTAAGAACGGCAGATTTCCTTTCTTAAAGAACATTAGTGAACCAGATGGGTTTTTCCAACAATCAACAAGGATTTCGTGCTTATAAGTAGATTCTTAATTCCAGATTTTTTTTTATTGAATTAAAATTCCACTATCTGCTGTGGTGGGATTCGAACCTGGTCTCCCAGAACATTAGCTGAGTTTCTGGTGATAATACCACGAGGCCATCACCTTCTAAGTGATTACTATGTATTAAGTTGATGGTTCTCTATACCCTAGATATGACTATAACACTACAATCATAGAACATTACAGCGCAGAACAGGCCCTTCGGCCTTCGATGTTGCGCCGACCAATTAGGAAAAAGCAATGACCCTTGAACCTAAACTATTCCCTTTTCGTCCATAAACTTATCGACTAACCTCTTAAACACCACCAAACTTGGCGCATCTACAACTGACACAGGCAGGGCATTCCATACCCTTACCACCCTCTGGGTAAAGAACCTATCTCTGACATCTGTCCTAAAACCACCACCCCTTAATTTAAAGCTATGTCCCCTCGTGCTAGCTTTCTCCATCTAGGAAAAAGGCTATCACTGTCCACCCTATCTAAACCTCTAATCATCTTATATGTTTCAATAAGGTCTCCTCTTAGCCGCCTTCTTTCTAACGAAAGCAACCTCAAATCCCTCAGCCTCTCTTCATAAGACCTGCCCTCCATACCAGGCAACATCCTCGTAAACCTCCTCTGTACCCTCTCCAAAGCCTCCACATCTTTCTTATAATGCGGGGACCAGAACTGCACACAATGCTCCAAGTGCGGCCGCACTAGAGTTTTGTACAGTTGCAACATGACGTTGCGGCTCCGAAATTCAATCCCCCTACCAACAAAAGCTAAGATTCCGTATGCCTTCTTAACAACCTTATCGACTTGATTGCCAACTTTCAGGGATCTATGCACATATACACCAAGATCCCTCTGTTCTTCAACACTATTAAGAGTCCTACCATTAGCCCTATACTCTACACATTTGTTATTTCTGCCAAAGTGAATTACCTCACACTTTTCCGCATTAAACTCCATTTGCCACCTCTCGGCCCAGCTTTGCAACTTCTCCAAGTCTCTCTGCAAACTATAACACCCCTCTTCACTATCTACCACTCCACCGACTTTAGTGTCATCTGCAAATTTACTAATCCATCCTTCAATACCATCATCCAGATCATTTATAAAAATTACAAACAGCAGGGGCCCCAAAACAGATCCCTGAGGTACCCCACTTGTAACCGAACTCCATGATGAATAATTTCCATCAACCACCACCCTCTGTCTTCTATCAGCTAGCCAATTCCTAATCCACTTAGCTAAATCACCCTCAATCCCATACATCTGCATTTTCTGCAGAAGCCTTCCATGGGCCACCTTATCAAACACCTTACTAAAGTCCATATATACCACAT
Organism: Sphyrna mokarran; assembly: GCA_024679065.1. Lineage (NCBI taxonomy): Eukaryota > Metazoa > Chordata > Chondrichthyes > Carcharhiniformes > Carcharhinidae > Sphyrna > Sphyrna mokarran. The sequence goes on from JAGIQG010000011.1 coordinate 91,127,332, forward strand.
AAACTGCCTTACCCCCATCCACCTCTTTGGTCACTTTTTCAAAAAACTCAATAAGGTTAGTAAGGCACGACTTACCCTTCACAAAACCATGCCGACTATCCCCAATCAATTCATTTCTCTCTAAATAACTATAAATCTTATCCCTAATAATTCTTTCCAATACTTTGCCCACAACAGAAGTAAGACTCACTGGCCTATAATTCCCCAGAAAGTCCCTATTCCCCTTCTTGAACAATGGGACCACATTCGCTATCCTCCAGTCTTCCGGAACTATACCCGTAACCAACAACAACCTGAAGATCAGAGCCAGAGGCTCTGCAATTGCCTCTCTCGCCTCCCAGAGAATCTTAGGGTAAATCCCGTCCAGCCCAGGGGACTTATCTAACTTCAAACCCTCAAGAATATTTAGCACATCCTCCTTATCTACTTCTGCACCCTCCCCTTTCCTTCTCCCCTATAAACTCTGATGTATGCAAATTAAAGAGCTCTCTTTAACCTCTGATTATCCCTCCCTCAACATTCATTGTCTGCATCTGTAGAGAATTGATTACCTGTAAAGATTTGCACTCCCACCATTATCTTGTAATTGAGCCTGTGCCTATATATGCCCTGTTTGTGAACCCAACTCTTCACTCGCCTGATGAAGGAGCAGTGCTCCTTGTGATTCCAAATAAGCCTGTTGGACTTTAACCTGGTGTTGCGAGACTTCTTACCGTACCAAAAAAATACAGGTTCAAATATTACACCTTTTTAAAATTACCCAGGAACTTGGGGAGCCTATAGTTCATCACTACTTTCTCCATGGCAACCTACCAACCTAACAACCAACACTCCTTTCCAGTATAAATTGTTCTGATTGTTTGAAATTTGTTATTCTTGCATTTGTCCTGATGAGTGTAAGATGAAAAACTTCAGCAACAAGTCTCCTTTCTCAGCATAATTAAACAGCACAGATTTTCGACATCTCAGGGAATCAAGGAATGTGTGGAAGGAGCAGGAAAGTGAAGCTGAAACCAGGGATTAGCTATGATGATATTGAATATGGAGCAGTATTCGATGGGCTGAATGGTCTACTCCTATTTCTTATGCTCAACCTGTCCTTATAACCTGACCCTGGGACTCCTGGCAATGATGATGCATCTGCACTGTAATGAAATTGGGAATCTTGCCTGAGCTTTTAGGAGGAAGTCATTTATTTCTGTTAGCGCGAAATAACCCAGGCTCTAGTTCAATAACGGTACAGCTTTATTTTCTTTTACGTCGATGGAGGTGCAGTCAGGACATACAATCAAACTGTCCCGAAAGCACTCTTAAAAATCCACCGTAACGGGTTACGGTTATTCCTGAATTTTGATGTATTGTACGATTCAAATGCCTTTAGTCATCCTGTCTCGATGTTTTCAAGTATTGGAACGATTGTTTTAAGTGTGTGTTAATTGTTTCTGTCTGATTGGTTATTAATGGTCTAGAATCTCCAGGATTTGAACAATGTGATTATTCTCAGGAAGTTTGAGGGGCAGGGATGCTTCCTTAGCGATGCTAATCTTTAGGTGTCTCCATAAGTTGCTTGATTAGGTTAGAAGCGCTGATTTGGTGGGGTGGGAATGTGTTTTTTAATTTAGTTCCTGTAGGTGCCATCCAGTCCAGCTTCCCCTGTGTGCTACCCTCATTTGCATTTTAGAAGCGTGCTCTTGCCTGCTAGTCTGTATCTGTTCCTTTGTGACCTTTAGTGGGGAGGCTCTGAGTGTGATTTTAGTCTGCTTCCATATTGTGTGCCCAGTCGCATAAAATTTGTTGTCTGATAGCATTTCTGATGAGATAAACTTTGGCATCACCATTCCTGGAAGCCCAGGGCACAGACTGTGATCAAAGCAGAGGGATCTTCATCTAATCTGAACTGTATCAATGGAGCAAGCTCTCTGGGGAGATGGTAAAAGTGTCTGGTATCAATTTAGCTGCAGATTGCTTAGATTTCTTTCAGGAAATTTCATTTTGGGATCCAGTTTCTGGGTAATTTGAACTCTGCCGTGCTGCTGAGTGAAGCAGAGTAAAGAGAGAAACAGGCAACTTTAACCCCATAGGTTCCAAACTCTCTGCTGGGGAGAATCCCAGAGACTGGTGCACCTTGCCGACTGACTGAGTGGATCTTTAGAAAAAGAATGTGCGGGGTCTGGGGCATATGAGGGCTTGTGGGGTGGGGAGGGGTGAAGTGTTTGGGAGTGCGAGGAATGAGGGTGGGTGGGGGAGTGTGGAAGGGTGGGAGGTTTGCGGAGTGTAGGAGGTGTGGGATGGGGGTTGGTGTGTGTTTAAAATGGATCTTAACTAGATAGGTTAGGTGCATTGGCTGTGCTAAATTCTCCCTCAGTGTACCCGAACAGGCACCAGAGTGTGGTGGATTTTTCACAGTAACGTCATTGCAGTGTTAATGTAAAGGTTATTTATGACATTAATAAATAAACTTTAAAATAGAAACAGAAAATGGCAGAAATCGCTCTGGCAGCGAATAGAGAAGCAGAGAGAATGAACGCTGCAGAATGACGGTCTTTCATCAGAGACTGTAATTCATTACAGATTTAACAAGTGCCAAACTCAGGGGGGAATTACAGAGAGACTGTGAGAAAAGGTGGAAAGCGAGAGAGGGTAAATGACAGAGGGAATGTCGGTGAGAGGCAATGTGGACTGCGTATGGCTCATTAGGAAGCAGCAGGATTGAGAAGCCTTAGAGACACATTCCCTTTCCCAGTCCCAGGCAGACTGGGCCTCTGGGATTGGGAGGGGTGAGGGTGGGCGAGTGGGGCGAGGGAGGGGTGTAGGGGAGGGGAGGGGAGGGGAGGTGAGTGGGATTGAGGAGATAGGGGTGCGGGGGAGGAGAGGGGTATGGGGTAGGGGAGGGAGGGTGTGGGAGTGAGGGGGAGGCTGGGCTGGGGATAGGGTAGTGTCAGAGAAGTGGTGGGCTGCAGGGGAGGAGGTGGGGTGTGGGGTGTGAGGTGGGGGAGTGTGGGATGAGATGCGTCGGCTGGTCGGGGGGAATGGGGGGATGTTGGGGGGTAGGCTACAAGAGTTGAGGGAGGTATGGATTGGGGAGGGGATATAGGGGTGGGTGAGCTAGGCTGTGGGAGAGGGGATGTCAGGTGGGAGTGGCTGCAGGGGAGAAGGGGGGGTGTGAGGTGGGGAAGGGGGTGTGGGAGTGTGGGTGGGTGGCTGGGCTGGGGGAGGGGGGATATCAGGGAGAGGGTGGACTGCAGGAGGGGAGTAGAATGTGGAGATTGGGGGGGGAGTTGTGGAGGGAGGTCAGTGAGCTGGGCTGGGGGAGGGGGAATGTCAGGGAGGGAGTGGGTTGCAGGGGAGGAGGGGGTGTGGGGGAGGGGTGGGTGAGCTGGCTGGGGTGGGGTGGGGGGATATCAGGAGGGGGTGGACTGCAGGGATGGAGGGGTGTGGGGTGAAGAGGGGATTGTGGGACAGGCTGAGTGGGTTGTCTGAGGGAGTAGAGAATTCAGGGAGGGGGTGTGCTGCAGGGGAGGAAGGGGTGTGGAGTGGGGAGTGGAGCATGGGAAATGGGGTGAATGGGCTGGGCTGGGCAGGGGAGGGGGATGTCGGGAGGGGTGGGCTGCAGGGGAGGAGGGGGTATGAGGTGGGGGTGGGGGTGTGGAGGGGATGGATGAGCTGGGCTGGGGGAGGGGGGATGTTAGGGGGGGGGGGGTTGCAGGGGAGGAGGGGGTGTGTGGAGTGGGTTAGTTCTGACTCCCTGACAGAGTTGCCAACTGTGACAAAATGTATTCCTGGAGGTTTCATCACATGACCTGCCCCTACCCCCCCCCTCCAGCCCACCCACCTGGCAACCCCCCCCCCCCCCCCCCCCAATTTTAATTGAAGTCCCAGTGATTTTTCCCAAGGGCCGCTCACAGCAGTGTCCTGAAGATAGTTCCCGGAAACTCCAGGCCAATCCTGGAGGGTTGGTGACGGTATTCCCATCCGTGGCAGGAGGTGTTTGCTGGATCAGTTGATGCTTTTCCCAAGTCCTGGGCCATTTTATCATCTTAACAGCTTCAGGGGAGATGATGGTGTTGTTGGACTGGGCTAGTTACCCAGAGGCTCAGGTTAATGTTCTGGGCTCACGGGTTCAAATCCCACCTCGGCAACTGGCAAACTCAATGAAGAAACCTGGAATATAAAGCTAGACTCAGAGAGAGTGAGCATGAAACTATCATCGATTGTTGGAAAAACCCATTTGGTTCACTAATGTCCTTTAGGGAAGGAAATCTGCTGTCCTTATCCGGTCTGGCCTACATGTGAATCCAGAGCCACAACAATGTGGTTGAGGCTCAATTGCCCTCCAAGGGCAATTAGGGATGGGCAATAAATGCTGGCCAGCCAGCGATGGCCGTGTCCAACAAAAAAATCAATAAAATAATACATATGTTATACAGTTATTGTAAGCAGGTTGTACAGGTGGAGAATTGGTGAGATTGGCTCAGCTGAGATGCTTGAAGAACTTGGCTGTCAAGGGTGGGAGTGGTGCTGATTTGGCTGAGGTGCATCCCTGAAACCGAACCCCACAAAACTGAGAAAAGTAGGAGAAAATTGAGAGATGGAAAAAGTCTCACAGCACCAGGGTTAAAGTCCAACAGGTTTATTTGGAATCACCAGCTTTCGGAACGCTGCTCCTTCATCCACTCAGCTGATGAAGGAGGTCATGAGACTTCTTTCTCAGCCCACCCCAGTCCAACACCAGCATCTCCACATCAGAGACAGAGAGAGAGAAACTGGAAAAGCCGCGGACTGATTCCCCGCGAGCAGAGATTATAAAGGGAAGATTTATAAAGAGAAGGGATTGAGCAAACAAGGCGAAACTGTGATCAGTAACCAGAGGGTTTCCTAAAGAGGGGAAGATGAAGAGAATTCTGTGTTCATGCAGTGAGCTGTTGTGATCTGGAAGTCACTGCCTGAAAAGGAGGTGAGAGCAGATTCAGCAGAAAAGGGCCAACGGGATAAAGTTCTTGTGTTCTGGGGCAAGTGCAGGGACATGGGGATTAATTGGATGATTCAGTCAAAGAGACAGCACAGGCAGGCTGGACTGAATGGCCTCCTTCTGGACAGTATCATTCTATAAGAGACAAGCAAAGCACGCTGCCTGTGTGGGTAGAATATACCTCATTAAAGATGCAGGAGTTGCTGCAGTTAATGCACACAGACAGAGCTAACGATGACGTTCTTGCTTTAAGGCTGTGGTGGACTCTGTCCGGCTCCTTTGACACTACTGATCAATTTTCTCCGGTTATCTCAGCAAAGCAGCTCTGGAGCCAACAGCATGCAGCACACACTCACCCAGGAATTCTCCGTCCCCTAAAGGGGACCTGCTCCCCACGCCTGTCCTTTTCCCAATGGAGAACACACTCCTCTGGTGAGTCCTGCCTTATATTCAGCGTCCTTTATGTATTATTTATCGTGTTCTATTTTGTGTGTGTGTGAATGAGCGCGTGTTCACAGTCTGTGTCCTTGCTAATAAGTGTAGGTCATTCCCTAAGTGAAGTTTAAACTCTGCCTTCTGTCACTCTGCGGAGAGGTGACGCGATGCTGTCACTCAGTGTACTATCCCATAAATATTTTAAAATGTGTCCAGGAGACTTCAACAGGAACAGATCAAGAATTGTAAAGCGAGTTAATTGAGCAAATCGAATGCAGTTTGTGCATATTGTGCAGGAATAATGGAGAGGGAGCTGGGAGGCTTGTTGACGGAGGATGATCATTAGTTGGTACATTAATGAACTTGGGCACAATACCAAGAGACAGCTGGCATGCTCTTGCTGGGTAAATGGCTGTCCTGGGAGGGTGATGCCCTGCCGAATGCTGAACGAGTTAATCAGTAAGCTCTATTCCTTTCCCAACCCACCACTCCCCCAGTGGATTCCTGGGTACCTTACCAGGGGAGAATTAAAACTGCACCCTCACAAAGGCCAACAGTTAAAATGTGGAGCTGTGCCAAGTGCTAAAGAACTCTTGTAATGCAGAAGGAGGCCATTTGGCCCATTGAGTCTGCACTTACTCTCCAACAGAACTTCCCCATAACCCATAATTAGCATAGTTGAACCATCTAACCTAGACATCTTTGGACAGTGGGAGGAAACCGGAGCATCCGGAGGAAACCCACGTGGACGTGGAGAGAATGTGCAAACTCCACACAGACAGTGACCCGAGGCCGGAACTGAACCTGGGTCCCTGGTGCTGTGATGTAGCAGTGCTAACCACTGTGCCACCGTATTATCACTTTGAGCACAGCCAGTATTCCGACTTTGCCACTCTAAAATTCTATTTCCTCAACAATATCCTGCATTCCCAATCTGTCAGTCAGAATTCCCATTCCACCAAACAGAATTCCTGTTCAGTTAGAATGCTCAATCCACCAGTCAGTTTTTCCACATTGTTAAAAAATAAACAGATTTTCATTTATATAGTGCTTCCCACAACCCAGAACGCCTTGTATAGTCTGAAAGGTGTGCTGGTTAGGGTGCATTGGCCGCGCTAAATTCTCCCTCTGTGTACCCGAACACTGCCACCCGACCAGAACACTGCACTTGCCTGAGGAAGACAAGGGAGTGTTGAAAGCTCGCTTTTTTACTATCAAATAAATCGGTTGGATTAATAATTGGTGTTGCTAAATTCTTACTGAGTTCTTACCCGAACAAATGCCAGAGTGTGACTAGGGGATTTTCGCATGCAGCAACTTCATTGCAGTGTTAATGTAAGCCGAATAGTGACAATAATAGATAAACTTTGATTTCACTGCCTTTTGAGGAAGGCTGTGGTTTAGAGTCCTTGAATATTTGAATGTTGAGCGAGATAACTTCTTGACTAACAGGGGGTGAAAGGTGATCAGGGTAGGTAGGAATGTGGGGCTGAGATTACATTCGGAAGCATAGAAAGGAAGCTTATTATCTAAATGGTGAGAGGTTGCAGAATTCTGAGATGCAGAGGGATCTGGGGGTCCTAATACATGAATTGCAGAATGTTAGTAAACAGGTGCAGCAACTAATGAGGAAAGCGAATAGAACACTATGGTTTATTGCCAGGAGAATTGAATCCGAGAGTAGTGAGGGTACGCTTCAGTTGTGCAGGACACTAGTGAGAGCACATCAGGAGTATTGTGGATAGCATTATTCACCATATTTAAGGAAGTTCTCAATTTGTTTACAGCAGCTCAGGGAAGATTTACCAGACTGGGAATGGGCGGGTTGTTTTACTAGGGAAGGTTGGATTGGCCGGGCTGGAGTTTAGAAGAGTAAGAGGCAACTTGATTGAAATATTTAAAATTCTGAGGGGTGTTGACAGGCTGGATATGGTTGGCACCACTGCTTCACAGCGCCAGGAACCTGCGTTCAATTCCAGCCTCAATCTGGGAGGAGCTGCATGAAGGAGCGGCGGAAACAGATTCGATTGGAGCTTTATGTATATTTACAGGGCTCTGGGAAGGAGCAGGGGGAATAGAACTAATTAGACCTTTCAAAGAGCTAGCATAGGCACCGCAGGCTGAATGGCCTCGTTCTGTGCCATATGATTTAATGATGAAAGTAATTATTTGTGTCATTGTGGGAGCTGCACAGTTTGTTCTGATGCTGTTGAATTTTTTTCAGATTGTGGAGACCCTGGCAGTGTCGACAAGGGCTAATGGCCTCTGCCAAGCCCAACATGCGTAAGTGCTCAACTCCTTCCATGGGGAACATAGTGGTCCATGGGTGGAGGTGGGAGGGAAGGTGAGGGGGTAGCAGCATGGGGGTACTGGGAGAGGGGGCAGGAGGTGAGGGGGTAGCAGCATGGGGGTACTGGGGGAGGGGGCAGGAAGGTGGGGGTGTAGCAGCATAGGGGTGAGTGGTGCCAGGGAGTGGGGTAGCAGCATGGAGGCAGGGAGCAACGCGGGGTGGGGGGAGACATGGTTACCAGACTGGCTGGTCGTGAACACAGGTACCAATAACTGCAGCGAATCCCATCCTCACCTTACCCCCCCACCCCCCACCCCCACCCCCACACCGTGACCTCCCACTCAGCTGGAGGCAGAATCTCAATGCAAAGAAACCAATCCTATTCAATGTGGCCAGGCAGTCACAGCAACAGGAAGCCATTCAGCCCCTCAATCCTCTTACACTGGAACAGGAGGAGGCCATTCAGCCCCTCAATCCTGTTACACTGGACCAGGAGAGGCCATTCAGCCCCTCAATCCTCTTACATGGGAACAGGAAGCCACCACTCTGTTCCTTGATGCTGCTGCACAGTAACAGGAGGAGGCTATTCACCCTTTCAAGGCTGTTCCTTGAATCAGACGCTCACAGCTGATCTGTACTCAGCCTATCTTTATCTGCAGTATTCCTCAGTGACCGACAGGATAAAACTCTAAGCAGTCTCGGGAGCTCCAGTTACCCCTAAAAACTGGCACCTTATTCTGCGAGGCAGGGCTCCGGGTCTGTCTTGGTCTTTGAACAGGCAAAGCCTCAATGCGGGACTGGCTGACCAGAATGGAGAGAGTTCAGCCGGCTCCAGGGGGGTGGTGGAGGGGGGAGCAGTGACCCTCTGACACATCCCAGACATGAATCCTGGGGGATGTACAATGTGGCTGGGAGAATGTTCTGAAGGTTTTGCTGAAACGGGTTTGTGTGAGCACACAGTGGCTCAGGGAGAATTCCTGATCCCTATCCTCCCAGCTCCTGCTGGAAAGCAAACGTGCAGCAAGTGTGATGGCTTTCAAAGTCGAGCAGCTTCCTAATACTTGTTTCCTGGGCTTCAGAGTGAGGAGCTGGGAAACCAGGTGTGTTGCTGCACTAGATTCATTCAGATGTAGGGCCCACAGCAGACAGCTCCTGCATAATAAGCTGTAATAAGCTGGTCAATATCATTGATTCTGAACTCTCTCTCTATCTGTCACTCTCTCTCCCTCTTTCTTTCTCTCTCCTCCTTTCTGTCTCTCTGTCTCTGTCTCTCCCACTCTCTCTGTTTCCTGTCTGTTTCACTCTCTCTCTTCTCCTCTCTATTTCTCTCTCTCTCTCTCTGCCTCTCTGTGTCTCTCTCTCTCTCTCTCTTTCTCTGTGTCTCTCTGTGTGTGTGTGTGTGTGTGTGTGTGTGTGTGTCTCTCTCTCTCTCTCCTTTTCTCACTCTCTCTGTCTCTCCCACTCTCTCTGTTTCCCTGTCTCTCTCTCTCTCTCTCTTCCTGTCTCTTTCTTTCTCTCTCTCTCTATCTGCCTCTCTCTCTCTCTCTCCCTCTGTGTCTCTCTGGTCTCTCTCTTTCTCACTCCCTTTGTCTCTGTCTCTCCCTCCGTGTCTCTCCCTCCGTGTCTCTCCCTCCCTGTCTCTCCCTCCCTGTCTCTCCCTCCCTGTCTCTCCCTCCGTGTCTCTCCCTTTCTCACTCCCTTTGTCTCTGTCTCTTCCCTCCGTGTCTCTCCCTCCGTGTCTCTCCCTCCGTGGTGTCTCTCCCTTTCTCACTCCCTTTGTCTCTGTCTCTCCCTCGTGTCTCTCCCTCGTGTCTCTCCCTCCCTGTCTCTTCCCTCCCTGTCTCTCCCTCCCTGTCTCTCCCTCCCTGTCTCTCCCTCCCTGTCTCTCCCTCCCTGTCTCTCCCTCTAGGCCTGGAGATAGATGAGAGTCTCCAGTTGATGTTGATGGGGTCACTGATGAGAAAAGTCAAGTCGAGGAGTTGGAAGCGACAGCGTTATTTCAAGCTGCAGGACGATTGTATGAGCATCTGGTACAAATCCAAAAAAACCGGCAACCCCAAATCTACCTGTGAGTCACTGCCTGGGGGGGAGGGGGGGGTGAATGGGAAAGGCAGTGGTACAGGAAGGGTGTTGGGATTGTGGCGGAGGGTTGGGGGTGCCAAGGGGTTGCGGAGGGGAGGGGATGGGGTTGCAGGGTGTGGGGGTTTGGGGATGCAGAGAGGAGGTGGTGTGGATAAAACAGCTTCTGCCCAAAGCACACACTTTACCCCAGCTGAACTCAGTGCTCACGTGATGTGGTCGATAAGAGGCTGTGTCCAGTAAGGGCTATCTCCAAATCTCCCCATTCCATTAAAGGTCAGAAAACACATTAACATCCACAGCTGTGAGCTCCCCTCATACACAATCCTTTCACAGGTCCCCATTGCCCAAACAGTCAGCACACACTCTCCAAAAAGGGCATCCCATTCTCTCCAGCCTATCCCCGTAACCCCGTACGTTTACCACAACCAATCCACTTACTATCTATGGACTGTGGGAGGAAACTGCAGCACCCAGAGGAAACCCATGCAGACACGGGGAGAACATGCAAACTCCACACAGACAGTGATCCGAGCCAGGAATTGAACCCTGGCAGCAGCGCTAACCCACTGTGCCACCGTGCCATGTTTAATTATGTGCATCATATAGAAAGCATTCTGGTTCTCCGATGGTACTGGTGTGTGTTATTGTTAACTGTCGGTCTGGTTTGGTCTGGTTCCAGGGGATGTGGTTGCCGTGGTGAGTGTTGCCTCTGGCCTGTTGTATTGGTTGGGGAGTGGGTTGACCTCAGGGAGTAATGGCTGTTCCCTTTCCTCTTCAGTTGGTGAAAGCAAATCTTCCTCAACAGCTGTGCACTGGAGAAGGAGCAGCGACATCAGTTGTGTGTCTGTGCGTGTGTCTGTGCGTGTGTCTGTGCGTGTGTCTGTGCGTGTGTCTGTGCGTGTGTCTGTGCGTGTGTCTGTGCGTGTGTCTGTGCGAGTGTCTGTGCGAGTGTGTGTCTGTGCGTGTGTCTGTGCGTGTGTCTGTGCGTGTCTGTGAGAGTGTGTGTCTGTGCGTGTGAGAGTGTGTGTCTGTGCGTGTGAGAGTGTGTGTCTGTGCGTGTGAGAGTGCGTGTGAGAGTGTGTGTCAGTGCGTGTGAGAGTGTATGTCAGTGCGTGTGAGAGTGTGTGTCAGTGCGTGTGTCAGTGTGTGTGAGAGTGTGGTTACAATGATGTCCCTGATCAGTCACTCTCACTGTGTACAATCCTGGTGACAGCTTCCAAGCTGCCAAGTGGGCTGATATTTACTGAACGTCAGGTGTGGGTTAAAGCGGGGGTGGGGATGTAGGGGAAAAGCCAGAGCCCCTGGAGGAGGGTACCCCAATATCCCTGTCCGAGATGGAGATTAATTCATTGTTCAGTCCAGCTCTGACCCACGCCTGCCCGGCTAAGGATAGAGACTGGGCGGGAAAATAGCCTTTACAAAGTGGCTGCTTCAGACCAGAAACGGGAAAGGGCGAATTGTCCGACTGAATTCCTATCCCTTCCACCTTGAAATTGTGTCTGAGTCGGGACGGGTGAGATCCCCTCCATGCAATTTTATATCCACACCCCTCCCCTACCCACTTCCCACCCTTCACTTCCTACTGCCCTGCTTTAGAATCTGCCTCAGGCCCCCCCTCCCCTCACCCTGCCTCAGGCCCCCCTCCCCCTCACCCTGCCTCAGACCCCCCCCCACCCCTCACCCTGCCTCAGACCCCACCCACCCCTCACCCTGCCTCAGACCCTCCCCTCCCCTCACCCTGCCTCAGACCCTCCCTACCCTCACCCTGCCTCAGACCCTCCCCTCCCCTCCCCTCACCCTGCCTCAGACCCTCCCCTCCCCTCCCTGCCTCAGACCCTCCCCTCCCCTCACCCTGCCTCAGACCCCCCCCTCCCCTCACCCTGCCCCTGTGGTTGAACACAGTGTGTGTTTTTATTATTTGATGGTGGGATCTGTCATGAAGATCACCAAAATTTCACAGGGTTGTCTTTTTGATTCTGCAGTGAGGCAGAGAGTGGAATAGATTGGATCACTCGTTCCTGAGCCCTTGTAACAGAATTTTTACTGTTATTGTTCAGAGGAGGGGAATGGGGAAGAGAGAAAGAGAGGAAAAGACAGGATAGAGGGTGAGTGAGAGGGTAACGAGGGAGAAAGAGAGAGGAGTGGAAAAAACATTGCAAATAATTAGATCATGTTTGGTGAACATCAAACGAATAAACTCAATTTCTTCCTCATACTGCAGTAGCTAGCAGGGTGGCACTGTGGTTAGCACTGCTGTCTCACAACGCCAGGGACTCAGGTTCAATTCACCGTCTTGGGTCACTGTCTGTTTGGAGTCTGCACGTTTTCCCTGTGTCTGCGTGGGTTTCCTCCTGGTGCTCTGGTTTCCTCCCATAATCCAAAGATGTGTGGTTTTCGGAGAATTGGCCATGCTAAATTGCATTTAGTGTCCCAAGATGTATATGTTAAGGGGGTAAATATATTTTATTAAGTAAGATGCTCTGTGAAGAGTTAGTATAGACTCAATGAGCTGAATGGCCTCTGTCTGCATTGTGCCATTTCATGCCTCTATTTCTAAGCCCAGTTTATATTGCTTCACCATCGGTGTGCCCAATCTCTGGAATTTTTCTTTTATTCATTCATGAGACATGGGTGTTGCTGGTTGGCCAGCATTTATTGCCCATCCCTAGTTGCCCTGAGAGGGGCAGTTGAGAGTCAAACATATTGCTGTGGCTCTGGAGTCACATATAGGCCAGATCGGTAAGGATGGCAGGTTTCCTTCCCTAAAGGAAATTAGTGATGAGTTTTTCCTGACGATCGACAATGGTTTCACGGTCATCAGCAGATTCTTAATTCCAGAATTTTTTTATTGAATTCAAATTCCACCATCTGCCATGGTGGGATTCGAACCCGGGCCCCGAGAACATTAGCTGAGTTTCTGGATTAATAGTCTAGCGATAATACTACCAGCTATCTCCTGTCCCTAAATATCCCTCCCATAAACCCTCCATAAACCTCCACACTCTCTATCTTCATTAACCCGTCCTTAAACTCCTGCCTCTTTAGGTGAGCTTTCTGTGCCATTAATCTCGATGTGACTGGGTCCTGGGGTTGGGGATGTTTCGGTTTGCCTCTGGGCTGTACAGGCAGCTAGAGAGAGAGAGAGAGAGAGGTTCAGCACTCTGCTCTTTCCCACACAGTCTCCATCAGTGACATTGAAACAGTGCGCGAGGGCCACCAGTCTGAGGTGCTGCAGAGCCTGGCGGACGAGTTTAATCCCAATCGCTGCTTCACTCTGGTCTTCCGTGGACGGAGAGGGAACCTGGATCTCGTGGCTGAATCCCCAGAGGAGGCAAATCACTGGATCAAAGGACTCCACAAACTGATTGAGAATGTCAAAAATATGGACCTGAAAGAGAAACTCGACCAATATCCTTTCCCAAGAAACTGCTCGCTCTGAAAGAGCATCCTCTGGCAGGATTCAGAAAGCACAGTTTTACAGACAGAGATCAGGACAGTCTCAGTATAGGGTGGCACCACGGCACAGTGCTTAGCACTGCTGCCTCCCAGCTCCAGGGACCCCTGTTCAATTCCAGTCTGTGTGCAGTTTGCATATTCACTCCATGCTCACATGGGTTTCCTCTGAGTGCTCTGGGTTCCTCCCACATTCCAAAGATGTGCTGGTTAGGTTGATTGGTCATGTTAAATTGACCCTAGTATTGGGATTAGCAGGGTAAATATGTGAGATTACGGGGATAGGGTCTCAGTGGGATTGTGGTCAGTGCAGACTCGATGGGCTGAATGGCCTCCTCCTGCACTGTAGATGCTGTGCTTCTATGATTAATCTGGAATATCGAGCATCACACAGGACTGATTCAAATCCACTGGGAGTGTTTGATGGGGACAGTGTAGAGGGAGGTTTACTCTGTATCTAACCCCGTGCTGTACCTGTCCTGGGAGTGTTTGATGGGGGGACAGTGTAGAGGGAGCTTTACTCTGTATCTAACCCCGTGCTGTACCTGTCCTGGGAGTGTTTGATGGGGGGACAGTGTAGAGGGAGCTTTACTCTGTATCTAACCCCGTGCTGTACCTGTCCTGGGAGTGTTTGATGGGGGACAGTGTAGAGGGAGTTTTACTCTGTATCTAACCCCGTGCTGTACCTGTCCTGGGAGTGTTTGATGGGAGTGTAGAGGGAGCTTTACTCTGTATCTAACCCCGTGCTGTATCTGTCCTGGGAGTGTTTGATGGGGGACAGTGTAGAGGGAGCTTTACTCTGTATCTAACCCCGTGCTGTACCTGTCCTGGGAGTGTTTGATGGGGACAGTGTAGAGGGAGCTTTACTCTGTATCTAACCCCGTGCTGTACCTGTCCTGGGAGTGTTTGATGGGGGACAGTGTAGAGGGAGCTTTACTCTGTATCTAACCCCGTGCTGTACTGTCCGGGAGTGTTTGATGGGGACAGTGTAGAGGGAGTTTTACTCTGTATCTAACCCTGTGCTGTACCTGTCCTGGGAGTGTTTGATGGGGACAGTGTAGAGGAGCTTTACTCTGTATCTAACCCTGCTGTACCTGTCCTGAGAGTGTTGATGGGGGACAGTGTAGAGGGAGCTTTACTCTGTATCTAACCCCGTGCTGTACCTGTCCTGGGAGTGTTTGATGGGGACAGTGTAGAGGGAGTTTACCTGTATCTAACCCCGTGCTGTACCTGTCCTGGGAGTGTTTGATGGGGACAGTGTAGAGGGAGCTTTACTCTGTATCTAACCCCGTGCTGTACCTGTCCTGGGAGTGTTTGATGGGGACAGTGTAGAGGAAGCTTTACTCTGTATCTAACCCCGTGCTGTATCTGTCCTGGGAGTGTTTGATAGGGACAGTGTAGAGGGAAATTTACTCTGTATCTCCCACTTGGGTGTTTCTTTCTTTAACTCTCTCAGGTGGATCAGTGATTGGTTCCAGAAAGCGGATAAGGATAAAGATGGCCGGATGAACTTTAAGGAAGTTCGGGATTTATTGAAAATGATGAATGTCGATATGGCTGAAGTCCGTTCCCTGCAGCTGTTCAAGGTGAGGCCAAACCTTCTCTCGAGATATGACGATGGAATCAGAATCTCAGAGCACTGAATGAGACCATAAGGCCCATCGTGCCTGTTCTGGCTGAGTTTTCCCATTAATAATCATCTCCGATGTTTCGCTAATTAATCCTCACCGAGTAACTATCCAATTGGCTTTGAGAAGTTCCGACTGAACCTGCTGCCAGAACCCTATTGAGGAATGTGTTCCTTATATTAACCACCTTCTGTGTGTGAGGACACTTCTCTCTATGTCTTTGGCAATTATTTTAAACCCAGGACCTTTTGTTTCTGACACAGTTGCCAGAGGGATCTACTTTCTGTTATTTGCTTGTAACAGCATGCTCCTGAAGGTTTCTTTAAGTGAACTGATGAACTTTATTTACAAAGTTCCTCATTAGGTGTTTGCTGCAATCTAATCCATTGTACACTCGGGAAAATCCATCCCTTGGAGAGGTTCCCTCTGCTTCTTTTATCATCTTGACCTTGTCTTCCACAAAGTGTAATTCTTATGAATCTGTACCTTTTCGGAATCACTGGAGTCGGGGGCGGGGGGAGCCGAGATGTGGAGATGCCGGCGTTGGACCGGAGTAAACACAGTAAGAAATCTCACAACACCAGGTTAAAGTCCAACAGGTTTATTTGGTAATGCAAGCTTTCGGAGTGTCTCCCCTTCTTCAGATGAATGGGAGTTGTGTTCACAGTAAGAATCTAGCAACACCAATTTTAAATCCAACCAATTTATTTGATAGTAAATTTGCGAGCTTTCGACCTTTTCGTCTTCGTCAGGCAAATGCAGTGTTCTGGTCTGCAACAGCACACATATCAACGCAGACAGTCACAGATTGCTGATTAGAATGTGAATCCTTACATCTAACCTGCTATTCATGTGTTAAAGTGGTTAACAATGTGTGTGAAGGGAATCCTGAGCATTGGTTAGAGAATTGTGTATTTTCTCCAGACTGCACAGTAAGTGAGGTTTTTTGCTAACCCAGGCAAGTCATGTGGGTTATAGATAGTGTGATATGAATCTAAGATCCCAGTTGACGCCATTCTCATGTGTGTGGAACTTGACTGTTAGTGTCTACTCAGCGATTCTGCCCTGTCGTGGAGAACACTTACCCGAAGATCAGAGGCTGAATGCCCGTGACCGCTGAAGTGTTCCCCGACTGGAAGGGGAACAAAGCCTGAGCTTACAAAATCTCACTAACTCTCTTGTCTGGAGACAATACACATCTTTAACCTGTGCTTAACCCTCTCTCCACGCACATTGTCTATACCTGTAAGACTTGATTAGCTATAAAGACTCGCATTCCAACCATTATTTTGTGAATTGAATTTGTGTCTGTATATGGTGTGTTTGTGAACACAGCTCCTCATTCACCTGAAGAAGGAGAGACACTCCGAAAGTTGTGCTACCAAATAAACCTGTTGGACTTTAAACTGGTGTTGTGTAATTTATTACTGTGTCAGGGAGGGTCCCAGAGGACTGGAAAAAGGCTAACGTAACATCTCTGTTTAAGAAGGGAGGGAGGCAGAAAATTGGAAAATATAGATCAGTTAGCCTGACCTTGGTCTTGGGTAAGATCCTGGAATCCATTAATAAGGATGAAATTGTGGAATACTTGGAAATGCATGATAAAATTGGGCTAAGTCAGCATGGCTTTGTTAAAAGAGGGGGTCAGGTCTGACAAACCTGTTAGAATTCTTTGATGAGGTTATAAAGAAATTAGAGAAAGGAGAGCCAGTGAACATGATTTATTTGGATTTCCAGGAGGCTTTTGACAAGTTACCTTGCAGGAGGCTGCTAAATAAGTTAACAGCCAAATAAGTTAGAGGCAAGATAGCGGCTTGGATGGAAGATTAGCTGACAGGCAGAAGGCAGAGAGTGAGGAGAAGGGTGACAACCGGTAACTAAGGGTGTTCTTCAGGGGTCAGTGTTGGGACCACAACTTTCCAGTGTGTACGTTAATGATCTGGAAGAGGACATGGTTGCTAAATTTGCGAATGATACAATGATGTGTAGGGGAATGGGTACTGTTGCGGAAGTGGGGAGGCTGCAGAATGATTTGGACAGGCTCAGAGAGTGGGCAAAGGAGTGGCAGATGGAATACAATGTGGGAAAGTGTGAGAGAACTCTGCCACATGAACAACGGAAATGAAAGCGAGAGAAACCATCAAACCTGCCCCCCACCATCCCCCATTCAACCCCCCCCATCACACCTCCGGCATTCACCCTGCAATCCCCTCCCAGTTGCCTGAGTGTGGGACCAACCATCGGGAGATGTGTAGATGGTGGGGGTGGAGGTCGATAATTACCCAGAATCTGCTTGAACGGTAGAACAGGCTCGAAGGGCTGAATGGCCTCTTCCTGCACCTATTTCTTATGGCCTTATGATTGGTTGGTGCTATCAATGGCATTCTCTGATAGGTCCTGCCCATGACTCTTTCTGATAGGCTAGCTCACAGGGCTGTTTGTGTGCTTTACAGATGGCTGACAAATCCCAGTCAGGGACTCTGGAGGGAGATGAGTTTGTTTTGTTTTATAAAGCACTAACTCAACGGGACGATATTCACCGAATCTTCAACGAGTTCTCCAAAGACAAGAAGAAACTGACGCTTCTGGAGTTTGTCGATTTCCTGATGTATGAACAGCTGGAGCAAGCGGAGAATGTGGAGAAATTTGCCATGGACCTCATTGCCAGATATGAGCCGTCAGAGACAGGTACCACCCCCACCCCCGTACAGACCTGTGCAGACCCCCCCTACCTGTAAAGACCTGTGCAGATCTCCCGCATAAGATGCAGACCCCCAGCCGTCCTGTGCAGACCCCCCCTACAGACCTGTGCAGACCCCCCCCCGCCTGTGCAGACCCCCCCCCGTACAGACCTGTGCAGACCCCCCTACCTGTAAAGACCTGTGCAGATCTCCGCATACAGACCTGTGCAGACCCCCCCCTCCCGACCTGTGCAGAACCGTCTGTGCAGACCCCCCCTACCTGTACAGACCTGTGCAGACCCTCCCCCCCGCATACAGATCTGTGCAGACCCCCCCCCGTACAGACCTGTGCAGACCTCCCCCCCGCATACAGACCTGTGTAGACCTCCCCCCCCGCATACAGACCTGTGCAGACCCCCCCCCGTGCAGACCTGTGCAGGCCCCCCCCCCCGTGCAGACCTGTGCAGGCCCCCCCCTCCGTGCAGACCTGTGCAGGCCCCCCCCTCCGTGCAGACCTGTGCAGGCCCCCCCTCCGTGCAGAACTGTGCAGGCCCCCCCCTCCGTGCAGACCTGGCCCCCCCCCTCCCAGACCTGTGCAGGCCCCCCCTCCGTGCAGACCTGTGCAGGCCCCCCTCCGTGCAGACCTGTGCAGACCCCCCTCCATGCAGACCTGCGCAGACACCCCCCCCCCGTACAGACCTGTGCAGACCCCACCCCCGTACAGACCTGTGCAGACCTCCCCCCCGCATACAGACCTGTGCAGACCTCCCCCACCAGTACAGACCTGTGCAGACCCCCCCCCTCGTACAGACCTGTGCAGACCCCCCCCCCCTCCGTACAGACCTGTGCAGACCTCCCCCCAGCATACAGACCTGTGCAGACCCTCCCCCCCCGCATACAGATCTGTGCAGACCCCCCCCCGTACCTGTGCAGACCTCCCCCCCCGCATACAGACCTGTGTAGACCTCCCCCCCGCATACAGACCTGTGCAGACCCCCCCCCCCCCGTGCAGACCTGTGCAGGCCCCCCCCCCATGCAGACCTGTGCAGGCCCCCCCCCCCCTCCGTGCAGACCTGTGCAGCCCCCCCTCCGTGCGACCTGTGCAGGCCCCCCCTCCGTGCAGACCTGTGCAGGCCCCCCCCTCCGTGCAGACCTGTGCAGGCCCCCCCTCCGTGCAGACCTGTGCAGGCCCCCCCCCGTGCAGACTGTGCAGGCCCCCCTGTGCAGACCTGTGCAGACCCCTCCATGCAGACCTGCGCAGACACCCCCCACCCGTACAGACCTGTGCAGACCCCACCCCCCGTACAGACCTGTGCAGACACAGACCCCCCCCCTCCGTACAGACCTGTGCAGACCCCCCCACTCCGTACAGACCTGTGCAGACCTCCCCCCAGACCTGTGCAGACCCCCCCCTCTGTACAGACCTGTGCAGACCCCACCCCTCATACAGACCTGTGCAGACCTCCCCCCGCATACAGACCTGTGCAGACCCCCCCCCCCTCCGTACAGACCTGTGCAGACCCCCCTCCGTGCAGACCTGTGCAGGCCCCCCCTGTGCAGACTGCCCTGTTCAGGCCCCCTCCCCACTGTACAGACCCCCTGTCATGTGACAGGAACATTTCCTCCAGGGTCGAATCATAGATTTCTTACAGCGCAGAGGAGGCCATTCGGCCCATCGAGGCTGCACTGACTCTGACAGAGTATCTTCCCCAGGCCCTCTCTCCCGTCCTATCCCTGTAACCCCAAACCTTTCCCTGTGACCCCAAACCCCAAACCCTAATCATTCTAACCCACACATCTTGGGCCACTCGGGGTCAATTTAGCAATGGCCAATCAACCTAACCCGCACACCTCTGGGGTGTGGGAGGAAACCAGAGCATCCAGAGGAAACCCACGCAGACACGGGGAGGGTGGTACCTCAGTACGGGAGGGGGTGCAGTGTCTGGTGTGGGAGAGAGCACAGAGTCCCAGAGCAGGAGGGGCCACAGTGTCCCAGCGCAGGAGGAGATGTGGTGTCCCGGTGTGGGATGGGGGCGGGTGTCCCGGTGTGGGATGGGGGCGGGTGTCCCGGTGTGGGATGGGGGCGGGTGTCCCGGTGTGGATGGGGCGGGTGTCCCCGTGTGGGATGGGGGCGGGTGTCCGGTGTGGGATGGGGGCGGGTGTCCCCGTGTGGGATGGGGCGGGTGTCCCCGTGTGGGGTGGGGGCGGGTTCCCGGTGTGGGATGGGGGCGGTGTCCCCGTGTGGGATGGGGCGGTGTGTCCCCGTGTGGGATGGGGGGGGGTGTCCCCGTGTGGGATGGGGGCGGGTGTCCCCGTGTGGGATGGGGGCGGGTGTCCCGGTGTGGGATGGGGGCGGGTGTGTCCCGGTGTGGGATGGGGGCGGGTGTCCCCGTGTGGGATGGGGGCGGGTGTCCCGGTGTGGGATGGGGCGGGGTGTCCCGGTGTGGGATGGGGGCGGGTGTGTCCCGGTGGTGGGATGGGGGCGGGTGTCCGGTGTGGGATGGGGGCGGGTGTCCCCGTGTGGGATGGGGGCGGGGTGTCCCGGTGTGGGATGGGGGCGGTGTGTCCCGTGTGGATGGGGGCGGGTGTCCCGGTGTGGGATGGGGGCGGTGTCCCGGTGTGGGATGGGGGCGGTGTGTCCCCGTGTGGGATGGGGCGGTGTCCCCGTGTGGGATGGGGGCGGGTGTCCCGGTGTGGGATGGGGGCGGGTGTCCCCGTGTGGGATGGGGGCGGGTGTCCCCGTGTGGGATGGGGGCGGGTGTCCCCGTGTGGATGGGGGCGTTCCCGGTGTGGGATGGGGGCGGTGTCCCCGTGTGGGATGGGGCGGGTGTCCCTGTGTGGGATGGGGGCGGGTGTCCGGTGTGGGATGGGGGCGGGTGTCCCCGTGTGGGATGGGGGCGGGTGTCCCCGTGTGGGATGGGGGCGGGTGTCCCGGTCTGGGAGGGGGCGGGTGTCCCCGTGTGGGATGGGGGCGGGTGTCCCGGTGTGGGATGGGGGCGGTGTGGTTGAGTTTGGATGGTTTGAGGGTAGTTTTGGATTGGCTGTCACTGCAGTCGATGATTGTCTCTCTCTGTGTTTCCAGCCAGGAAGCTCCACGCAATGACACTAGACGGGTTCCTCATGTACCTTGGCTCTCCTGATGGGTCTATCTTTAATCCCAAACATGAGGCTGGATCCCAGGATATGTCGCAGCCTCTCAGCCATTACTTCATTTCCTCATCCCACAACACCTACCTGCTGGAGGATCAGCTGTGTGGACACAGCAGTGTGGAGGGTTATATCAGGTACTGAGGGAGCTAATCCCATTCACTGGGTGTTGCAGCTTCATTCATGCTGTGTCCCCTTCCCCTCCCTCCCCTTCACACATCAACCCTCACTGACTCACCTCCTAACACGCCTTTCAGTTAGAATTTTCATCTTTCCTTTCAAATCCCCGTGAATATCTGCAATTTCCTCCAATCCCAGAATCCCAGTGAATCTCTGCAATCTCCTCCAATCCCTGAATCCCAGTGAATCTCTGCAATCCCCTCCAATCCCTGAATCCCAGTGAATCTCTGCAATCTCCTCCAATCCCTGAATCCCAGTGAATCTCTGCAATAGCCTCCAATCCCTGAATCCCAGTGAATCCCTGCAATCTCCATCAATCCCTGAATCCCAGTGAATCTCTGCAATCTCCTCCAATCCCTGAATCCCAGTGAATCTCTGCAATAGCCTCCAATCCCTGAATCCCAGTGAATCTCTGCAATCTCCTCCAATCCCTGAATCCCAGTGAATCTCTGCAATCTCCTCCAATCCCTGAATCCCAGTGAATCTCTGCAATCTCCTCCAATCCCTGAATCCCAGTGAATCTTTGCAATCTCCTTGAATCCCTGAATCCCAGTGAATCTCTGCAATCTCCTTGAATCCCTGAATCCCAGTGAATCTCTGCAATCTCCTTGAATCCCTGAATCCCAGTGAATCTCTGTAATCTCCACCAATCCCTGAATCCCAGTCAATCACTGCAATCGCCTACAATCCCTGAATCCCAGTGAATCTCTGCAATCTCTTGAATCCCTGAATCCCAGTGAATCTCTGCAATCTCCTTGAATCCCTGAATCCCAGTGAATCTCTGCAATCTCCACCAATCCCTGAATCCCAGTGAATCTCTGCAATCCCCTCCAATCCCTGAATCCCAGTGAATCTCTGCAATCCCCTCCAATCCCTGAATCCCAGTGAATCCCTGCAATCTCCTCCAATCCCTGAATCCCAATGAATCCCTGCAATCTCCTCCAATCCCTGAATCCCAGTGAATCCCTGCAATCTCCACCAATCCCTGAATCCCAATGAATCCCTGCAATCTCCTCCAATCCCTGAATCCCAGTGAATCCCTGCAATCTCCAACATCCCTGAATCCCAGTGAATCCCTGCAATCTCCACCAATCCCTGAATCCCAGTGAATCTCTGCAATCTCCTCCAATCCCTGAATCCCAGTGAATCTCTGCAATAGCCTCCAATCCCTGAATCCCAGTGAATCTCTGCAATCTCCTCCAATCCCTGAATCCCAGTGAATCTCTGCAATCTCCTCCAATCCCTGAATCCCAGTGAATCTCTGCAATCTCCTCGAATCCCTGGATCCCAGTGAATCTCTGCAATCTCCTTGAATCCCTGAATCCCAGTGAATCTCTGCAATCTCCTTGAATCCCTGAATCCCAGTGAATCTCTGCAATCTCCTTGAATCCCTGAATCCCAGTGAATCTCTGCAATCTCCTTGAATCCCTGAATCCCAGTGAATCTCTGTAATCTCCACCAATCCCTGAATCCCAGTCAATCACTGCAATCGCCTACAATCCCTGAATCCCAGTGAATCTCTGCAATCTCCTTGAATCCCTGAATCCCAGTGAATATCTGCAATCTCCACCAATCCCTGAATCCCAGTGAATCTCTGTAATAGAACATAGAACATTACAGCACAGAACAGGCCCTTCGGCCTTCGATGTTGTGCCGACCAAAATAAAAAGCAATGCCCCCCAAACTAAACCATTCCCTTCTCTTCCATATACTTATCAATTAACCTCTTAAACGCCACCAAACTTGGCGCATCTACAACTGCTGCAGGCAGGGCATTCCACTCCCTAATCAATCTTTGAGTAAAGAACCTACCTCTGATATCCGTCCTATAACTCATACCCCTTAATTTAAAGCTGTGTCCCTCGTGCTAGCTTTCTCCATCCTAGGAAAAAGGCTATCACTGTCCACCCTATCTAAACCTCTAATCATCTTATATGCTTCAATAAGGTCCCCTCTTAGCCGCCTCCTTTCTAACGAAAGGAGGCGGCTAATCTCCTCCAATCACTCAATCCCAGTGAATCTCTGTAATCTCCTCCAATCCCTGAATCCCAGTGAATCACTGCAATCTCCTTCAATCCCTGAATCCCAGTGAATCTCTGCAATCTCCTCCAATCCCTGAATCCCAGTGAATCACTGTAATCTCCTCCAATCCCTGAATCCCAGTGAATCTCTGCAATCCCCTCCAATCCCTGAATCCCAGTGAATCTCTGCAATCTCCACCAATCCCTGAATTCCAGTGAATCTCTGTAATCTCCTCCAATCACTCAATCCCAGTCAATCACTGTAATCTCCTCCAATCCCTGAATCCCAGTGAATCACTGTAATCTCCTCCAATCCCTGAATCCCAGTGAATCTCTGCAATCCCCTCAAATCCCTGAATCCCAGTGAATCTCTGCAATCTCCTCCAATCCCTGAATCCCAGTGAATCTGTGTAATCTCCTCCAATCCCTGAATCCCAGTGAATCTCTGTAATCCCCTCCAATCCCTGAATCCCAGTGAATCTCTGCAATCCCCTCCAATCCCTGAATCCCAGTGAATCTCTGCAATCCCCTCCAATCCCTGAATCCCAGTGAATCTCTGCAATCTCCTCCAATCCCTGAATCCCAGTGAATCTCTGCAATCCCCTCCAATCCCTGAATCCCAGTGAATCTCTGCAATCTCTCGAATCCCTGAATCCTAGTGAATCTCTGCAATCCCCTCCAATCCCTGAATCCCAGTGAATCTCTGTAATCCCCTCCAATCCCTGAATCCCAGTGAATCTCTGTAATCTCCTCCAATCCCTGAATCCCAGTGAATCTCTGTAATCTCCTCCAATCACTCAATCCCAGTCAATAACTGCAATCTCCTTCAATCCCTGAATCCCAGTGAATCTCTGCAATCTCCACCAATCCCTGAATCCCAGTGAATCTCTGTAATCTCCTCCAATCACTCAATCCCAGTGAATCTCTGCAATCCCCTCCAATCCCTGAATCCCAGTGAATCTTTGCAATCTCCTCCAATCCCTGAATCCCAGTGAATCTCTGCAATCCCCTCCAATCCCTGAATCCCAGTGAATCTCTGCAATCCCCTCCAATCCCTGAATCCCAGTGAATCTCTGCAATCTCCACCAATCCCTGAATCCCAGTGAATCTCTGTAATCTCCTCCAATCACTCAATCCCAGTGAATCTCTGCAATCCCCTCCAATCCCTGAATCCCAGTGAATCTCTGCAATCTCCTCCAATCCCTGAATCCCAGTGAATCTCTGTAATCTCCTCCAATCCCTGAATCCCAGTGAATCTCTGTAATCTCCTCCAATCCCTGAATCCCAGTGAATCTCTGTAATCCCCTCCAATCCCTGAATCCTCTTCTGAATTCCCCTCTGAACCTCTCTATCTTGTCTCTGCTGCTGAAGAGACTCTTATCACTTTGACCACGCTTTAGCTTCTCTGCCTGGTATCTTTGCTGATATTTTAGTCCTGGCTACGCTGACCTCAGCAACACCCCCGCCCCACCCCCAGTCTCCATGTTGGTGAATTTGAGGAAAGCTCAGATATCCGTTCTCCGGTCCCTCCACAGGGCATTTAAAAAGGGATGTCGTTGTGTGGAGGTTGACTGCTGGGATGGACCACACCAGGAACCTGTTGTGTACCACGGCCACACTCTCACCTCCAAGATTTTCTTCAAAGATGTCATTGCCGTGGTCAACAAGTACGCCTTCATGGTAAATACATGTGGACATGGCATTGACACGTGTGTGAGGAGATCACATGTTGAATTGGGCTGCTTTGTGAGTGCCGTTAGATTTTCAGGTTTGAGGCTCAGTGACAGTCTATAGAGGGACAGGGAGAGATCCAGCTTCTAGAATGTTCTTGATGACCTCCCAGCACTTCAGGTGGAACTGGGTTCTTTATTCTTTCAACGCATATGGGTGTTGCTGGCTGGGGGAGATGGGAGATGTTGCACGGGGTAGACAGTGGGTGTGTGTGTGTGTGTGGGGGAGACAAGGAGCTGTGTGTGTGTAGGGGAGACAGGGTGGTCTGTGGGGGAAGAAGGAAGGAAGACGTATGTGGGGAGAGACAGAGCGGGGGTGTTGGGGGAAGATGAAGGGGGTGTGTTTGGGGGGGAAGATGGGTGTGTGTGGGAGATGGAGGGGAGATGTGGGTGAGGTGGGGGTGGAGATGGGAGTGTAATGTGTGGGGAGGTAGGGAAGTTGTGTGTGCGTGGGAGATGGAGTGAAATGGGGGTGTGTGTGGGAGACAGGGTAAGGAGAGTGTAGGAGGCCTGTCTCTCCTGTAATGGTTGTGCAATGTGTTAATGATTCTTGGTGATTTAGGTATCGGATTTCCCGGTGATTCTGTCCATCGAGAATCACTGCAGCATCGAGCAGCAGACAGTAATGGCCCAACACCTACAGAGTATCCTGGGAGAGCAGCTGGTGAAAAGCACCATTGACGGCAAGATCCCGAGTCGATTACCATCTCCTGAGGTAAGAAATGAACATACGGAGCAGAGGGCCCGGCTCACAGGGCACGTGACTGAATTCTAGAAG
The DNA here is from genome assembly GCA_024679065.1 of Sphyrna mokarran. Taxonomy (NCBI): domain Eukaryota; kingdom Metazoa; phylum Chordata; class Chondrichthyes; order Carcharhiniformes; family Carcharhinidae; genus Sphyrna; species Sphyrna mokarran. The sequence continues at coordinate 91,152,726 of JAGIQG010000011.1, forward strand.
TTTCTGCTATAATTTTTGGTCAATAACAAAAATTAAAATTATTTCTCCTGACAATTGAGGATTTTGACAAATAGAAAAAAAACCTTATATTTAATCAGTGTCAAACTGTTCATCACCACTTATTAGGAAGCAGATCAGAAACTCCAGGGTATTACAAAGTTAAATTAGACCCCAGTTATTTTTAACTTTGGCATTAGTATGAGGATAAGGTGTTTGATTCCAGGTGTGATTCTGTTGACCCATTAGGAAACTTTATTATCAATACTGTTTAACTATAGCAAAAAGAATTAATATAACTTTTATCGATTGAAATACTTGAAAATGACAAGATATAATTCTTAAATGCTAATCTATCTTGATTAGTTCCAATTTAAGCAGTATCCCCATAGACGTAAACTCCTGTTCAGAATCAGTTGGCAAAAACACACTGCCTGACGTAAATTGCCAGTCCTCCAGCCTTTTAACCCTCCAGACAGAGGTATAGAGAGACACCTGCCTTCTCACTCTCAGGTAGCAACCTCTAGACTTGTCTCTACACAACAGAACTCAGCAACTGCCTACTTTTTTCTCTGTAAGCCTAGCTCCATTCAGTCACATATAGCCATAGAGATTTACAGCATGGAAATGGGCCCTTTGGCCCAACTTGTTTACTTGTTTAACCACTAAGCTAATCCCAATTGCCCACATTTGGCCCATATCCCTCTATACCCATCTTACCCACATAACTATCTAAATGTTTTTTAGAACATAGGACATTACAGCGCAGAACAGGCCCTTTGGCCTTCGATGTTGCGCCGACCAATTAAGAAAAAGCAATGACCCTCTAACCTAAACCATTCCCTCTTCATCCATAAACTTATCTACTAACCTCTTAAACACCACCAAACTTGGCGCATCTACAACTGACGCAGGCAGGGCATTCCATACCCTTGCCACCCTCTGGGTGGTATATATATAGACTTCCATAAGATCACCCCTCAGCCTCCTACACTCCAGAGAAAATAGTCCAAATTTATCCAGCCTCTTCTTTAAAACACAAAATTGTACCTGTCTTTACTACTGCCTCTGGCAGTTTGTTCCAGACAGTCAGCACCCTCTGGGTGAAAAAATTGTCCTTCTGAACACTTCTATATCTCTCCCCTCTCACCTTAAACCTATGCCCTCTAGTTTTAGACTCCTCTATCTTTGGGAAAAGATATTGACTATCTCGCTGATCTGTGCCCCTCATTATTTTATAGACCTCCATAAGATCACCCCTCAGCCTTCTACACTCCAGAGAAAATAGTCCAAATCTATCCAGCCTCTTCTTTATAACTCAAACATTTTCTTCTATTCAATCAACTGAACGAAACCTAAGTCTGAAACCCCAGGGAAAACCCAACAAAACTGTGTTCACTCAGATTGAGACCAACACCCCGATAATGAGGAGCAGTTTCTCTTCTGCAGGTGGTGGGGAGGAGGGAGGGGGGAGGCGCAGCCTGGAGCAGACAGAATGAGCAGAAAGATGAACACTCATCCTTTCGTTGGGAAGAGTACAGAGATAACGTGTGGTGCTGAATTCCCTGGTCTTTTATAAATTCTTCAAAATGAAATAAATAGCAATGACAGAGAAGGATATGGGGATAGTGTAGGCGGCGGAAGACATTGAGGAGAATGATCAACTATGATTGTATTGGATAGCAGAGCAGGCTCGATGGGCTGAATAGCCTACTCCTCCCATGTTTCTTTGACACACAGCCAACGCCACCCCAACTCCCCCTCTTCTGAAAAACTATTTTGTGAAGAGAGAGAATCCCACTCTTTCTGTACAAGGAAGAACTGCCTGACACCCTCCCCCACCCCCTTGAGAATGGCCTTGGGCAGATTTGAAGGTTCTGTCTCTCCCCCCTCCCACTGTCTCGTGGTCTCCTCATCCCCTCCCCACCCCATTGGGATAAAACCTCTGAGGTGAGGCAGCTGGCATGTTTAAAAGGTGAAATTCACACCAGGTTATTTTCCCCACAGTGGGAACGGCTGTAACAATCCTGGATACGCTGCCTACAACCATTTTATCACCATTAACAGCTTGCTAAATAATTGACATGCCTGACCTCAGGCTGCAGATCTGCACCCACTCTCTGTTCACCAAGGAGAGTGAAATTAATAATTGATAATCAGTGAACAGAGAGACTGATTAACCCTGTCTGCACTGAGAGAGCAGACACACACTGTGTATAGGGATAGACAGCCCCCAGTAGACACATCTCACACACACCCACACACACACCCACACAGATACACTCACACACACACACACAGATATACACACACACACACACACAGATATACACACACACACACAGATATACACACCCACACACACTCTCACACACCCACACAGACACACTCACACACACACACAGATATACACCCACACACACACCCACACACACACCCACACACACACCCACACACACACTCCACACCCACACAGATACACACACACACACCACACACACAGATATACACACACACACACACACACACACCCACACAGATACACACACACCACACCAGCCACACAGACACACACACACAGATATACACACACACACACCCACACAGATACACTCACACACAACACACAGATATACACACACACACACACACACAGCCACACAGACACACTCACACACACCCACACAGATACACTCACACACACACACAGATATACACACACACTCACACACACACACCCCACACAGATACACTCACACACACACACAGATATACACACACACACACACACACACACTCTCACACACACACACACACACAGATATATACACACACACACACACACACACAGATACACTCACATACACACTCACACACACACACAGATACACACAGAGATACACTCACACTCTCACACACACACAGCCACACACTCACACACACCCACACAGGGTGTGAGGCAGGTTCTTCACACAGAGGGTGGTGAGGGCGTGGAATGCCCTGCCTGCAGCAGTTGTGGACTCGCCTACTTTGGGGGCATTCAAATGTTCGGTGGATAGGCATATGGATGATATTGGAATAGTTTAGGTTAGAGGGTCCACTGGCCGGCGCAACATCGAGGGCCGAAGGGCCTGTACTGCGCTGTAATGTTCTATGTTCTATGTTCACACACACTCACACTCACACACCCACACACTCTCTCTCACACACAGACACACCCACACACACACACACTTACACCCACACAGACATACACAGACATACACACTCACACACTCACACACTCACAGACACGCTCACACACACACACAGACACACACAGATGAGGGGCACTGGGACAGGGAGAAAGTTTCAAATGCACAGAAAATAATTTGAGGGAGCGAAGCGACCACTGTGAGGGGACAAGAGGGTGAAGGAGGGAGGAGGAGAGAGATAGAGCTGACTTGCATTTATGTAGCGCCTTTTAGAACCTCAGTCCATTCTAAAGAGTTGTTAAATATAGGAAAGGAAATACAACAAAATACCACAAACAGCAATGTGCTTTTTCCCACGATGCTGTTTGAAGGAAGGAGATTGTCCTGGGACACAGGGGAAGAGTTAATTTGAGATTTTTCTCTGTTGTTGTTGAATGCTGGCCGGACGCTGGGACGATTCTCTCTCCTGGCCTCACTGAGCAGCTGGGGGTCCCCGGTCCTGAGTCAAAGAATTATACAATCTTCACAGTGCAGAAAGAGGTCATTTGGCCCATTATGTCTGTACTGAATCTCGAACAGATCATCTTACCCTGGCCTATCCCTCGCCTAACCCCATAGCCCCGGACATTTAGCACGGTCAATCCACCTAACCTGGGGGAGGAAACCAGAGGAAACCCACACGGACACAGGGAGAACATGCAAATTCCACACAGACGGTGACCCGAGCAGGGAATTGAACCCGGGTCCCTGGTGCTGTGAGGCGGCAATGCTAACCACTGTGCCAGCGTGCTGCTCAAATCTGGGAGCCTCAATATTGATAACAATTTACCATGATATAGTGCCTTAAATGTAGGAAGAAATATCCCAAGCTGCTTTGCAAGGACCATGTCCAAGAGAACCTGACACTGAACCAGAAAACAGTTACCAAAACCCTGGTCAATGAGAGAGACCCGAACGAGAGAGGGAGAGAGACAGAATGAGATCGAGAGACAAGCAAAAACTGAAGTGGGAGAATCTGTCAAAGAAAGCCGTGCAATGTTGGTCTGAGATGATCCCCTACAGGGCTACTTGGAGTCGGTGGACTGGTCAGTATTTAAAAACTCTGCGACCAGCCTGAGCGAGATTGCCACTACAGTAACTGATTTCATTAGTAAGTGTGTAGAAGACTGCGTGCCAAAGAAGCAAATCCCAACTGGAAACTATGGATGAACAGGGATATCCACAGCTTACTGAAGTCCAGGTCTGAAGCATCAAGTCAGGTGACACTGACCTACACAAGGAAGCTAGATACGATCTAAGGACATGCATCAAAAATGCCAAAAGACAATACCGGACCAAGCGAGAGTCCCAAGCTAGCGACACCAACCCCCGTCAACTATGGCAATGTCTGCAAGACATAACAGGCTACAAGATGAAGGCATGTAAAATCGTCAGCTCCAACGCACCCCTCCCTGATGAGCTCAATGAATTCTACGCCCGTTTTGAGCAAGAGATCAGTGCTCTTTTTCCAACTGGAGGTCAGTCACTAGTGGTGTGCCACAGGGCTCTGTACTAGGACCCCTTCTATTTGTGGTTTATATAAATGACTTGGCAGAGGGGGTAGGTGGTGTGATCAGCAAATTTGCTGATGACACTAAGATGATTGGATTGGCGGGTGCTGAGGAGCAGTGCCTGGCAATACAACATGACATAGATAGGCTGGTAGATTGGGCAGATAGATGGCAAATGGAATTTAATCCGGATAAATGCGAGGTGATGCATTTTGGCCGGAATAATGTAGAAGGGAGTTATAGGATAAAAGGTAAAACTATCCAGAGTATAGAGATGCAGAGAGACCTGGGGGTGCAAGTTCACAAGTCTCTGAAGGTGTCAGTACAGGTGGAGAATGTGGTTAAAAAAAAAGCGTATGGTATGTTAGCCTTCATAGGAAGGGGTATAGAATACAAGAGTAGGAGTCTGATGTTGCAGGTGTATAGAACGTTGGTTAGGCCTCATCTGGAGTACTGCGTCCAGTTCTGGTCGCCGTACTACAGGAAGGATGTAGAGGCCCTGGAGAGAGTGCAGAGGAGATTTACCAGGATGCTGCCTGGTATGGAAGGGCTGTCTTACGAGGAAAGATTGAAAAGACTGGGGTTGTTTTCCCTTGAAAGACATCGGCTGAGAGGGGATCTATTACAGGTATATAAGATTATGAGGGGTATAGATAGAGTAAATGGTGGTAAGCTTTTTCCACCATTAGAAATGGATAGAACGAGGGGTCACGGGCTCAGGGTGAGGGGGGCTATGTATAAGACGAATATTAGAGGGCAGTTTTTCACACAAAGGGTAGTGGGGGTGTGGAATGCACTGCCGAGTAAGGTGGTGGGAGCAGGCACGCTAGGGTTGTTTAAGGGTCTCTTGGACAGCCACATGAGCGGTCTGCAGATAGAGGGATATAGCAGGACTGTTTGAATATCGGGAGGACCAAATAGTAGTAGACTATCTTTTAGTTTCGTCTCGGGAATGTCTTAGTTTTTTTTTAGCATGTTTAATTAAGTCTTATTTGTTTCCGCAGGCAATTCGGTCCACCTTGTTGACCAACAAGGGGCATGCATGCGGCATGTCATGCGAGGGCTGCTCTTGGATGTTGCTTCAGGAGTGGCCTAGTGCTTCATGTCGTTAATGTATGCTTAAACTGGACCATCTGATGGGCAACATGACAGATCAGAGACTATCGCTGTTGCTGTGCTGACTCATGGATTTGGGCCTGTGTCTGCGGGAGTTTGCGCGTTCTCCCCGTGGTTGCGTGGGTTTCCTCCGGGTGCTCGGGTTTCCTCCCACATCCCAAAAATGTGCTCTTAGGCTGATTGGGTAACATATTGTCCCTATATGGGAATCTTCAACAATAGGCATAGCCTAAAGACAAGGATATGTCATTACGACGTTAGGACGGCGGCGCGGGCTCGTTGGGCCGAAGGGCCTGTTTCCTGTGCTGTGTTGCTCTTTGTTCTTTGTTCTTTGTTTAGATCAGTGACACCATGCCCTTCACTCTGAAAGCCCTGGATGAACCTATATCTGGGGTCACCAATGCAAATGTCAGGGAAGATTTCTTGAAAGTCAATCCACAGAAAACAACTGGGGTACCCAGACGAGCATTCAGATCCTGTGCAGATCAGTTGGCTGGGATATTCACAAATATCTTCAACCTCTCTTTACAACAATCTGATGTCCCTATCTGCTTCAAGAAAACGATCACCATCCCAGTACCGAAAAAATCCAAGCAGCGTCTCTTAATCACTATCAGTCGATGGCTCTGATATTCATCATTATGAAGTGCTTCATAAGTCACGGAACAAATCAATTCCAGCTTCCAGGCCGATATTTTCCCACCTGCTGCCTCTCTCCCTTCTGAAACAGCGGTGTTACATTCACTATTTTCCATTCCTCTGGGACCTTCCAGCGATTCCTGAAAGATCGCCACCCCAATGCCTCCACAATTCCCTCAGCTAGCTCTTTTAGAACCCTGGGGTGTATTCCGTCTGGTCCAGGTGATTTATCCATCTTCAGAGCTTTCAGTTTCCCAGAACCTTCTCCTTCATGATGGCCACTACACTCCCCTGTACCCTCAACTCTCCTGGAACTCTGGCATCCCACTGGTGTTCTTCACTGTGAAGACTGATGCAAAGTAACTATTCAGTTCCTCTGCCATTACCATTGTCTCCTATTATTATTTCTCCAGCTTTATTTCCCTGTGATCCAATGATTATTTTTGCTCCTTACCTTCTATATATTGAAAAAAATTCTTCCTATCTTCTTTTATATTACTAACTAACTGACACTCATATTTCACCTTCTCCCCTCTTAATGATTTTTAAATTGTTTTCTGCTCACTTTTAAAGATTTCCCAATCCAATGAGTTGCCGGATAAAGTGGTAAATGCGGGGTCACTTTTGAGAAAATCTTGGATGGGTTCATGGATGAGAGGGGTGTGGAGGGAATATGGTCCAAGTGCAGGTCAGTGGGACTTGGCAGAAAAATGGTTCAGCACAGACAAGAAGGGCCAAAAGGCCTGTTTCTGAGCTGGGATTTTCTATGGTTCTATAATTCTATCTCTGGGTCTTTGTAGTTACCTTTATTTAATTGTAATAACATTATATCTAACTCCAGCTTCTCCCCTCGAACGGCAGGGTAAATTCTATCGTATTGTGGTCACTGCTCCCTAAGGGTTCCTTCACCTTCAGTTCTCTAATCAAGTCTGCCTCGTTACACATCACCCGGTCCAGAACAGCCTGTTCCCTAGTCACTTCTGTCACAAGCTGCTCTGAGACATTCCACAAATTCCTTTTCTTGGGATCTACTAGCTACCTGATTTTCCCAGTCTCCCTGCATATTGAAGTCCCCCATGATGATTGTAATTTTGCCCTTTTTATAAACCTTTTCCATCTCCTGATTTATTTTCTACTCCGCATTCTGCCTCCTGCTGGGGGGCCTGTGCATAACTTCCATCAGGGTCTTTTTATCTTTGTGATTCCTCAGCTCCCCACAGAGATTCTACGCATTCTGATCCTGTATCAGTTCTTTCTATTAATTTAACTTCATTCCTTACTAACAATGAAATCCTGTCCCCTTTGCCCATCTGCCGGTCCTTCCGACGGGACACGTATCCTTGGATATTTAGATCCCGGCCTTGATTCGCTTGCAGTCACGTCTCTCTGATGTCCACAACATCGTACCGGTCAATTTCAATGTGTGCAACAAGCTCATTTACCTTCTTCCGTACACTGCATGTATTCAGGTACAACACCCTCAGTCCTGCGTTGACTACCTCCTTTCTCATACTTGTCACCTGTTTTGCTCTGCCTGAGGTTAGTTCCTGCCACCTTCTATACTCTCTGCTCTATTACATTGTCTGGAAACTTCACTACCCTCTCATGAGCCCTCAGCTCCATTAACCTGCACTTCCACCAAAGAACAAAGAAAATTACAGGCCCTTCAGCCCTTGAAGCCTGCACCAATCATGCTGCCCGACTGAACTCGAACCTCTTACACTACCGGGGACTGTGTCCCTCTATTCCCATCCTATTCATGTACTTGTTAAGAAGCCACTTAAAAATCACGATCGCATCTGCTTCCCTTGGCAGCAAGTTCCAGGCACCCACTACCCTCTGTGTAAAAAATCTGCCTCGTACATATCCTTTAAACTTTCCACTCGCATCTTAAACTTGTGCCCCCCGGTAATTGACTCTTCCACCCTGGGCTAAAAGCTTCTGACTATCCACTCCGAACATGCCTCTTATAATCTTGTAGACTTCTATCAGGTTGCTCCTCAGCCTCCGTCTCTCCAATGAGAACAAACCAAGTTTCTCCAACCTCTCCTCGTAGGTAATGCCCTCTATACCAGGCAACATCCTGGTAAATCTTTTCTGTACCCTCTCCAAAGCCTCTACATCCTTCTGGTAGTGTAGCGACGAGAATTGAACACTATATTCCAAGTGCGGCCTAACTAACGTTCTATAAAGCTGTAACACAACTTGCCAATTTTTCAACTTAATACCCCAGCCAATGAAGGCAAGCATGTCATATGCCTTCTTCTCCACCCTGCATTGCCACTTTCAGTGACCTGTGTACCTGTACACCCAGATCCCTCTGCCTATCAATACTCTTAAAGGTTCTGCCATTTACTGTATATTTCCTATCTGTACTAGACCTTCCAAGATGAATTACCTCATTTAATTTCGCTCCTGGCTGTTCATACTCCATTAGCAGAATCTCCATTTCTCTTCTACCTATCTTATTGGTAGCTATGTGGACTGTGACAGCTGGATCTTTATCCTCCCATTCCCAGCTCCTCTGCAGCCCAGATGAGATATCCCAAACCCTAGCACCGGGCAGGCAACACAATTTTGGGAATTGCAACCCTGCTTACACAGAACAGTGTCAATGCCCCTAACTATCCCCACTTACAATTACACTTCTTCCTCCTCTCCCCACTTGATTGGCTCCCTGTACCGCAGTGCTGTGGTCTGATTCTCCCTGGGATCTGTTCCTATCCACACAGGGAGCAAGAATCCCGAACCCAGTGAGCATGTCTGAGGCTCCTGGATCCCTCTATCTATCTCACTCTCAGCCACACCCTCTAATCCCTGACCAAAGGATTTACTCTCTGGGGTGTGACTGTCTCCTGGAACACAGTGCCCTGGTATCTCTCCCCCTCCCTGATATCTTGCAGTGTCCAAAGCTCAGAATCCAGCTCAGCAACTCTGAGCCCGACTTCCTTAAACAACCAACACTTACTGCAGACACACTCACTGGGAATCACAACGGGATCCACCAGCTCCCACTTTCTGGATGAGCAACACATCACCTGACCCTCCACCTCAATTTTATAGAACATGGAACACTACAGCACAAACAGGCCCTTTGGCCCACGAGTTGCACCGATCACATCTATACCTAACAAGCCATAGACTTATCTATAACCCCCAATCCCATTGGATCCCATATACTCATCCAGAAGTCTTTTAAAAGACCCCAGCGAGTTCACCTCGACCACCACCGATGGCAGCCGATTCCATTCACTCACCGCCCTCTGAGTGAAAAACGTACCCCCTAACATTCCCTCTGTACTTGCTTCCCTGCACCTTAAATCTGTGTGCTCTCGTAGTGAAATTAGATTTTATCTAATTAGTTTGTAAATTAAAGGGGGAGACAGGGAGAGGGAGGGAGAATTCCAGAGCTTGGGGTTCACCCATCAGCCAGCGTGGTTCCCAGAGATGGAGTGATTAAAATTAGGGCAGCACAAGAAGCTGAAACTGGAGGAATTCAGAGGGTGATGGAGCTGGAGGGGATTCCAGGGAGGGATAAGGCCGTGGAGGGATTCAGAAGGATGTGAATTTTAAACTGCACAGTTGGTCCGGGGGTGAACAGTCGCATTCGTTTTCCTCAGTCCCGGCTCAAACTGCCAAACAATACGGTCTGATAGGAAACTCGATGAATGATTTGTTTTGACAGGAACTGAAACGGAAGATTCTGGTGAAAGGGAAACGGATCGGTAAGTTAGAGGAGTGTCTAAACGGGCAAGGTGAGGATCACGACACGGGAGAGGTCACTGATGAGGACGAGGCAGCGGAAATGGACGATGAGAACATCAAGAATGAAGTGAAAAGGAAAGGGAAGGTAAATCCTCGGGGCAAAGAACCTTTTCATCACCAGGGACCCAGGTTCGATTCCCGGCTCAGGTCGCTGTCTGTGTGGAAACTGCACATTCTCCCCGTGTCAGCGTGGGTTTCCTCCGGGTGCTCCGGTTTCCTCCCACAGTCTGAAAGATGTGCTGCTTAGGGTGCGTTGGTCGTGCTAAATTCTCCCTGGCACTGGGGTGTGGCGACTAGGGGATTTTCACAGTAACTTCATTGAGGTGTTAATGTAAGCCTACTTTGTAACAATAATAAATAATCTTTAAAAGCAAGGGGGAGAATGTGAGGGTGGGGGGGGAAGAGAGTCTGGGGCAATGGGTCGCAGTTGTGGGGGGGGAGGGAGAGGGGGAGAGGGTGGTGGGGTCACTGTGTTACAGAAAGGGATGGAAGAGGGGAAGGGGGAGTGGGTAAATTGTGGGAGATGGAGGGGGAGTGGGTGAGGAGCAGGAGGGGACGGGGTGAGGGGGCAAACCAGGCAGGAACATGGCGATGTGTCGAGGATTCCCTGGGTGTGCTCACTCTCACCTCAGATACAGATCAGTTCTGATCTAATGGAATGGTGTAGCAGGTTTGAGGGGCTGAATGGCCTCCTGCTATTCCAGCCGTGTGAATGAACACTCAGTTGAAGCTCCAGTTCATCCTCTGGGGATTTCTGTATTGACCCTTGTGTCTGTGTGCTCTGGTTGCCAGGGTTCGAAGCAGAGTTTGGCCAAGGAGCTTTCAGATTGTGTTATCTACTGTAAAAGTGTCCATTTTAACAGCTTCAAACATTCCCGAACACATTACAAATTCTATGAGATCTCCTCCTTCACTGAATCCAAGGCCAGGAAATTGATCAGGGAATCTGGTAAGTGATCAACTGGATTAATTATGTCTGGAAACTAACCGTGGGCTTCGGTGTGGGTCTGGAGGTGAGGGGGTGGCGGGCAGGTGAGGGAATGCCCTCGAGCCTACCCCACCTTTCAGCCCCTCTATATTATCCTGCCATTCAGCCCCTCGAGCCTATCCCATCATTCCTATCTAGGGATCATTGCCCATCCCTAATTGCCCCTCAGTGTCTCGCTTAGCCATTTCAGAGGGCATTTCCAACATTGCTGTGGCTTTGGAGTCACATGTAGGCCAAACCAGGTAAGGTTGGCAGATTTCTCTTCCTAAAGGATATTAGTGATCCAGATGAATTTTTACAACAATTAAACTTTTAATTCCAGGTTATTGGAGACAGATGTCACCATCCTGCTGTGGTGGGATTTGAACCCTGAATGCTATCCTCTATCTCTCAATTACTATTCCAGTGACAGGATGATTATGCTGTTGTCTCCCCGATCAGTGGTTGATCTGATTGTGGTCTCAGCTCCACTTTCCTCTCTGACCCCGGTAACCCTTAACCTCCCGTCTCAATCAGAGACCTGTCTAACTCAGTCCTGGATAAACTCCCTGTCCCACAGATTCCCACTGCTTCTGTGGGAGAGAATTCCACAGACTGACTACCTCCTGAAAAACCTTCTCCTCACCTCTGTCTGAGAATGGGAGACCCCTTCTCTTTATTATTGGTTCTAATCTCTTCCACAGAGGGAACAGAATCCACTCTGTTAAATCCTCTCGGGATCTGATATCTCAATAAGATCACCTCTCAATCTTCTAAACTCCAATGGGTGCAGGTCCAGCCCTTCCTCATAAGATAAACCCCTCATCCCAGAAAGGGGGGATGTGTGAACCTACTCCAAACTGCTTCAAGCACAATTAGATCCTTTTTCAAATGAAGTCCAAACTATAAACAATGTGTGGAATTTTCTGAACATTCACACCTGCCACTGCTGCCAGCAAGGACGGGGAATTTGGTGCCCAACCAAATATCTGTTCCCTGCAGCAGGACTGGAGAATCACAGCATGGGGCAAGGCCGGACAATCCCAGCCTTGGGGTTAGACCAGAGAATCCCAGTCATGGGGCAAGGTCAGGGAATTCCGGCTTTGGGGCGGGGCTGGAGGATTCTGGCTGTGGGGCGGGGCTGGAGGATTCTGGCTGTGGGGCGGGGCTGGAGGATTCCGGCTGTGGGGCGGGGCTGGAGGATTCCAGCTGTGGGGCGGGGTAGGAGAATCTGACCATATTCCAGATGTGATCTCCCTAAGCCCCTGTACAGCTGCAGCAAAACATCTTTAGATTCCATTTCTCTTGTAAGAAACAGCATTTTAGTTTCCTTCCTAATCACTTGTTATACCTGTTATTTCTTGTCTCATTTACCAGGGATACCCAGATCCCTTTGTAACTCAGAGTTCTGCAATCTCTGTCTATTTAAATAATATACTGCATTTCTATTCTTCCTGCTAAAGAGAACAAAGAAAATTACGGCACAGGAACAGGCCTTTCGGAATGGAAGATTTGGTCATGTTTTTCTAGATAATGAATATTTTGACATCAATGGGTTCTGATGGACTGAATGTCTTTATTTAATCTCCCCTCTCCGGAAGGTGAAATATTGATTTATTTCTTTGCGTCTGTACTCTGTCTGCTGTGGGTGACTCACTCCTGTCTCTGTCTTGTTTGGTTAACAGCTAATGATTTTGTCCGTCACAATGCTTGGCAGTTAACCAGGGTCTATCCCAGTGGATTCCGAACTGATTCTTCAAACTTCAACCCTCAGGATTTCTGGAACGCGGGCTGCCAAATAGGTAAGAATCTCCAAACAAATACCAGCTCCCTGTGCCTGGAACTGCCCCATCAGCAGATTGTGTTTGACAATGTACATGCTCTGGGCTTTCTCAATTGTGGTACAAGGATTAAGCAGTCTTTAGTAATAAAAATAAACCAAAAAGTCTTCCTGAATCTAACACTATTGATTACCTTAAAATGAGAAATAAGTTAGAAACTTATTCTCTTTAAGAAGTGATGTTTATTCCTCGCCGATATCAAGGAGGAAGTCACACTGAGAGCCTGTTCTGTTCAGCCTAAAATCAGTCTTTAAGACAAAAGAGTTCTTGAAAGTGGAGTCACAGGTGGACAGAGTGGTGAAGAAGGCATTCGGCATACTTGGTTTCATCAGTCAGAACATTGAATACAGGAGTTGGGATGTCTTGTTGAAGTTGTACAAGACATTGGGAAGGCCACACTTGGAATATTGTGTACAGTTCTGGTCACTATTATAGAAAGGATATTATTAAACCAGAAAGAGTGCAGAAAAGATTTACTAGGATGCTCCCGGGACTTGATGGATTGAGTTATAAGGAGAGGCTGGATGGACTGGGACTTTTTTCTCTAGAGCATAGAAGGCTGAAGGGTGAACTTATAGTGGGCTTAATGAGTGGCATAGATCAGCGAGATAGTCAATAACTTTTCCCAAATGTAGGGGAGTCTAAAACTAGAGGGCATAGGTTTAAGGTGAGAGGGGAGAGATACAGAAGGGCCCAGAGGGATGATTTTTTCACACAGAGGGTGGTGGGTGTCTGGAACAAGTTGCCAGAGGTGGTAGTAGTAGAGGCAGGGACAATTTTATCTTTTACAAAGCATTTAGACAATTACATAAGACAGTTACATTTGTACCAAACGTGGGCAATTGGTACTAGCTTAGTGGTTAAAGAAAGAAAAGGGTGGCATGGACAAGTTGGGCTGAAGGGCCTGTTTCCATGCTGTAAACTCTGTGGCTCTATAACTTTTCCAGACAAGAAGAGACAAAGTTGTTATCAGTAATTGAGTTCTCTACACTACCAGTTCACAGACTCACAACTGCAAATTTTAACTACTATTATTAAATTTTAACTATTATCATTATCTCTCTAAGCAGAAAGTAACTTATTTACCGTGTGGTTGGTGTGAGATATGAGCCATCTTCATACAAAATCCTATGTTAGTAAATTATTGAAACCTCTCCCTGTGTTTCCTCCTCAGTTAATTATCCAATTCCCATTTGAAAGTTTTGATTGAACCAGTTTTCCCCCCATGCTCAGGCCGTGCATCCCAGACCCTAAGCACTCGCTGGACAAAAATATTAATCCTCGTGTTTCCAATTCTTCTTTTTCCAACTAGCTTAAATCTTTGCCTTCTCTATCTCCACCTTTCCACCAATGGGAGCTGTTTCTCTCTGGGGACTCTGTCCATGATTTTGGATAACTCAATCCCGACCCTATCTTCTCCGAGGAGAACAACCCTCAATGAGAAACTAGAAACATAGAAAAAAAACGACAGCACAATACAGGCCCTTCGGTCCACAAAGTTATGCTAAACCTTAGAGATTACTAGGCTTACCCATAACCCTCTATCTTACTAAGTCCCATGTACTTATCTAAAAGTCTCTTGAAAGACCTATCAAATTTGCCTCTACCACCACTGACAGCAGCCGATTCCACTCACCCACCACCGTCTGAGTGAAAAACTTACCCCTGACATCTCCTCTGTACCTACTCCCCAGCACCTTAAACCTCTGTCCTCTTGTGGCGACCATTTCAGCCCTGCGGAAATAGCCTTTGAGAATCCACCCTATCTATACCTCTCAACATCTTATAAACCTCTAACAGGTCGTTTCTCAACCTTCGTCTCTCCAGGGAGAAAAGGCCAAACTCCCTCAACTTATTCTCATAAGGCATGCTCCCCAATCCAGGCAATATCCTTGTAAATCTCCTCGGCACCCTTTCAATGCTTCCACATCCTTCCTGTAATGAGGTGACCAGCACTGAGCACAGTACTCCAAGTGGGGTCTGATCATAGGGCCCTATCGAGCTGCAACATTATCGCTCAAATCTCCAATCTGTCTCCGTTAATGAAACCCCTTAACCCTGGAACCATCCTTGTGAATTCTTCCTGCATTCCCTTCACATCCTTCCTAAAGTGATCTGGACACAATATTCTGGTTGATGCTGAACCAGTGTTTTAAATGAATGTAACACACCCTCCTCCTGTTGTAGGCTATGCCCATGTTAATAAAGCCCAGGATACTGTTTGCTTTATTACCCGCTCTCTCCAGCTGTTTGCCACTTTCGATGGTTTTAGAACATAGAACATTACAGCGCAGTACAGGCCCTTTGGCCCTTGATGTTACGCCGACCAATGGAACCAATTTTATGACCTTCTATCCTAAACTATTCCAATATTATCCATATGCCTATCCACTGACCATTTGAACGCCCTTGTTGACAAGTCCATAACTGCTGCAGACAGGGCATTCCACACCCTTACTACCCTCTGAGTATAGAACCCACCTCTAACATCCGTTCTATAACTACCACCCCTTAATTTAAAGTTATGTCCCCTTGTGTTATCCAGCTCCATCCGAGGAAAAAGGATCTCACTATCCACCCTATCTAACCCTCTGATCATCTTATAAGTCTCAATTAGGTCACCTCTTAGCCTTCTTCTCTCTAATGAAAATAACCTCAAGTCCCTCAGCCTTTCCTCATAAGACCTACCCATCATACCAGGCAACATCCTGGTAAACCTCCTCTGCACCCTTTCCAATGCCTCCACATCTTTCTTATAATGTGGTGACCAAAACTGTACACAATACTCCAAGTGCGGCCGCACCAGAGTTTTGTACAGTTGCAACATGACATCTCGGCTCCAAAATTCAATCCCTCTACCAATAAATGCTAACACACTATACGCCTTCTTAACAACCTTATCAACTTGAGTACCAACTTTCAGAGATCTATGCACCTGTACACCGAGATCTCTCTGCTCATCTACACTACTAAGAGTCCTACCATTAGCCCTATATTCTGCACACATATTACTCTTACCAAAGTGAATCACCTCACACTTTTCCACATTAAACTCCATTTGCCACTTCTCGGCCCAGCTCTGCAACTTATCTACGTCCCTCTGCAAACTGTAACATCCATCCTCACTGTCTACAACTCCTCTGACTTTGGTGTCGTCAGCAAATTTACTAACCCATCCCTCTACACCCTCATCCAGGTCATTTATAAAAATAACAAACAACAGTGGCTCCAAAACAGATCCCTGAGGTACACCACTAGTAACTAAACTCCAGGTTGAATATATCCCGTCAACCATCACCCTCTGTCTTCTATCAGCTAGCCAATTCCTAATCTAAATTGCTAAATCACCCTCAATCCCATGCAGGAAAGCGTATGGTATGTTAGCCTTCATAGGAAGGGGTATAGAATACAAGAACATAGAACATAGAACATTACAGCACAGAACAGGCCCTTCGGCCTTCGATGTTGTGCCGACCAAAATAAAAAGCAATGCCCCTCCAAACTAAACCATTCCCTTCTCTTCCATATACTTATCAATTAACCTCTTAAACGCCACCAAACTTGGCGCATCTACAACAGCTGCAGGCAGGGCATTCCACTCCCTAATCACTCTTTGAGTAAAGAACCTACCTCTGATATCCGTCCTATAACTCATACCCCTTAATTTAAAGCTGTGTCCCCTCGTGCTAGCTTTCTCCATCCTAGGAAAAAGGCTATCACTGTCCACCCTATCTAAACCTCTAATCATCTTATATGCTTCAATAAGATCCCCTCTTAGCCGCCTCCTTTCTAACGAAAACAACCTCAAATCCTTCAACCTCTCTTCATAGGACCTGCCCTCCATACCAGGCAACATCCTGGTAAACCTCCTCTGTACCCTCTCCAATGCCTCCACATCTTTCTTATAATGTGGGGACCAGAACTGCACACAATACTCCAAGTGCGGCCGCACTAGAGTTTTGTACAGTTGCAACATGATGCTGCGGCTCCTAAATTCAATCCCCCTACCAATAAAAGCTAAGACTCCATATGCCTTCTTAACAACTTTATCCACTTGACTGCCTACTTTCAGGGATCTATTGACACATACACCAAGATCCTTCGTTTCCTCAACACTATTAAGAGCCCTACCATTAGCCCTATACTCTACACATTTATTGTTCCTGCCAAAGTGCATTACCTCACACTTTTCCACATTAAACTCCATTTGCCACCTCTCGGCCCAGCTCTGCAACTTGTCCAAGTCACTCTGTAAACTATAACACCCCTCTTCACTATCTACCACTCCACCGACTTTAGTGTCATCTGCAAATTTACTGATCCATCCCTCAATACCCTCATCCAGATCATTTATAAAAATTACAAACAGCAGGGGCCCCAAAACAGACCCCTGAGGCACACCACTTGTCACCGAACTCCACGATGAATATCTCCCATCAACCACCACCCTCTGTCTTCTATCTGCCAGCCAATTCCTAATCCAATTAGCTAAATCACCCTCTATTCCACACATCTGCATTTTCTGTAAAAGTCTTCCATGGGCCACCTTATCAAACGCCTTACTAAAGTCCATATATACTACATCAACCGCCTTACCCCCATCCACCTCTCTGGTCACTTTCTCAAAAAACTCAATGAGGTTAGTAAGGCATGACCTACCCTTCACGAAACCATGCTGACTATCCCCAATCAATTCATTTCTCTCTAAATAACTATAAATCCTATCCCTAATAATTCTCTCCAATCCTTGCCCACAACAGAAGTAAGACTCACTGGCCTATAATTCCCTGGAAGGTCTCTCTTCCCCTTCTTAAACAATGGGACCACATTCGCTATCCTCCAGTCCTCCGGAACCACACCCGTAACCAACGAGGACCTGAAGATCAGAGCCAGAGGCTCTGCAATCTCCTCTCTTGCCTCCCAGAGAATCCTAGGGTAAATCCCGTCCGGCCCAGGGGACTTATCCAACTTCAAACCCTCGAGAATTTCTAGCACATCCTCCCTATCTACTACAATACTTCCCAATTTGCAACCCTGTACCTCAGTGTTCTCCATAGCTACATTTCCAGCACTCTGCGTGAATACCGAAGAGAAATATTTATTCAGTGCCTCACCAATCTCTTCAGGCTCCACGCACAACTTCCCACTGCTGTCTATGACTGGCCCTAATCTTGCCCTAACCAATCTTCTATTCTTAACATATCGAAAGAAAGCTTTAGGATTCTCCTTAATCCTATCAGCCAACATCTTCTCGTGTCCCCTCTTAGCTCTCCTCAATTCACTTTTTAGCTCCTTCCTGGCTAATCTATAGCTATCCATTGCACTAACTGAGCCTTCAAGCCTCATCCTGACATAAGCCTCCTTTTCTTCTTAACCAGCAAATCAACTGGTAGGAGTGGAGTTGGTAGAGTAGGAGTCTGATGTTGCAAGTGTATAGAACGTTGGTTAGGCCTCACTTGGAGTACTGCGTTCCAGTTCTGGTCGCCGTACTACCGGAAGGATGTGGAGGCTCTGGAGAGAGTGCAGAGGAGATTTACCAGGATGCTGCCTGGTATGGAAGGGCTGTCTTACGAGGAAAGATTGAACGCACTGGGGTTGTTTTCCCTTGGAAGACGTCGGCTGAGAGGGGATCTATTAGAGGTATATAAGATTATGAGGGGTATAGATAGAGTAAATGGTGGTAAGCTTTTTCCACCATTAGAATCGGATAGAATGAGGGGTCACGGCCTTAGGGTGAGGGGGGCTATGTATAAGACGAATATTAGAGGGCATTTTTTCACACAAAGGGTAGTGGGGGTGTGGAATGCACTGCCGAGTAAGGTGGTGGGAGCAGGCACGCGGTAGGGTTGTTTAAGGGTCTCTTGGACAGCCACATGAGCGGTCTGCAGATAGAGGGATATGGGAGGACTGTTTAAATACTTTATTTGTTTCCACAGGCTGTTCGGTCCACCTTGTTGACCAACAAGGCGCATGCATTCGGCAGGTCGTGCGAGGGCTGCTCTTGGATGTTACTTCAGGAGTGGCCTAGTGCTTCATGTCGTTAGTGTATGCTTAAACTGGACCATCAGATGGGCAACATGACAGCTCAGAGACTATCGCTGTTGCTGTGCAGACACATGGATTTGGGCCTGTGTCTGCGGGAGTTTGCGCGTTCTCCCCGTGGTTGCGTGGGTTTTCTCCGGGTGCTCCGGTTTCCTCCCACATCCCAAAAATGTGCTCTTAGGCTGATTGGGTAACAAATTGTCCCTATATTGGTCTCTATATGTCATTAAGATGTTAGGACGGCGGCGCGGGCTTGTTGGGCCGAAGGGCCTGTTTCCCGTGCTGTGTTGTTCTTTGTTTTTTGTTTATCTGCATTTTTTGCAGTAGTCTTCTATGGGGGAACCTTATCAAACACTTTGCTAAAATCCATATACACCATGTCAACTGCCTTACCCTTATCCACCTCTGTTCACCTTTTCAAAAAACTCGATAGGTTTTGTGAGGCATGACCTTCCTTTCACAAATCCATGCTAACTATCCCTAAACAATTCATTTATTTCTAAATGACTATAAATCCTATCCCTTATAATTCTTTCCAAAACTTTCCCCACTACAGATGTAAAGCTCACTGGTCTATAATTTACAGGATGGTCTCTGCTCCCCTTCTTAAATAAGAGGACAACATTTGCCATCCTCCAGTGATCCGGCACTATACCTGTATCCAACGACGACATGAAGATCAAAGCCAAAGGCTCTGCAATCTCCTCTCTAGCCTCCCAGAGTAACCTGGGATAAATACCATCTGGCCCAGGAGATTTATCTATTTTCATACTCTCAAGAATAGCTAACACCTCCTCCTTATGTACCTCTATCCCATCTAGTCTACAACCCTGTATCCCAGTATTCTCTCCAACTCGGTTAACATTTTCCTGCGTGAAGACCAACAAAAAATATTCATTCAGTGCCTCTCCAATCTCTACAGGCTCCACGCACAACTTCCCACTACTGTCTTTGACTGGCCCTAATCTTCACCTAACCAATCTTTTATTCTTAACATATCTATAGAAAGCTTTAGGGTTCTCCTTGATCCTATCCACCAAAGTCTTCTCATGTCCTCTTCTAGCTCCTCTTATCTCCCTCTTTAGCTCCCTCCTGGCTAATTTATAACTGTCCAGTGCCCTAACTGAGCCTTCACATTTCATCTTTATATAAGCCTCATTTTTCCTCTTCACCAGTGAACTAACTTCCTTAGTACACTACGGATCCCTGGCTCTACCACTTCCTCCCTGCCTGACAGGTACATATTTATCAAGGACTCGCAGTAGCTGTTCCTTGAATAAGTTCCACATTTCAGGTGTTCTCAGCCCCTGCAGTTTCCTACTCCACCTTGTGTATCCTAAATCTCCCCTAATAGCCTCTTAATTACCTTTCCCCCAGCTGTAACTTCTTCCCTTCGGTATATGTCTATCCCTTTCCATCACTAAGGTAAACGTAACCGAATTGTGGTCACTATCACCAAAGTGCTCACCTACCTCCAAGTCTAACACCTGGTCTGGTTCATTACCCAGAACCAAATCCAATGTAGCCTCTCCTCTTGTTGGCTTATCTACATACTGAGTCATAAAACCCTCCTGCACACATTGTACAAAAACTGACCCCTCTAACGTGCTTGAGCTATAGCTTTTCCAATCAATATTTGCAAAGTTAAAGTCCCCCATAATAACTACCCTGTTACTTTCACTTCTGTCCAGAATCATCCTTGCAATCCTTTCCTCTACATCCCTGGAACTTTTTGGAGGACTATAAAAAAACTCCCAACAGGGTGACCTCTCCTCTCCTGTTTCTAATCTCAGCCCATACTACCTCAATAGACAAGTCCACATCAAACGTCCTTTCTGCCACTGTAATGCTGTCTTGGTACACATGCCCTCTGAACCCTCTGCTGCGTCCCTTTTAGAATTGTATCCTCCATTTTCATGGCTGGAATTCTCTGACTGTTCTCGCCACCCAGTCACTTCCAGCGAGGATGGTGAATTTGGCATTCATCTCTGTTCACTGCAGCGGGACTGGAGAATCCCAGCTCTGGGCGAGGGTGGAAATTCCATCTCCTTGTGTCTGTGTTCTTTTTACCAGAGTAAATCACTTCACGCTGATAGAACATAGAACATAGAACATTACAGCGCAGTACAGGCCCTTCGGCCCTCGATATTGCGCCGGCCAGTGGACCCTCTAACCTAAACTATTCCAATATCGTCCATATGCCTATCCACCGAACATTTGATTGTCCACAACTGCTGCAGGCAGGGCATTCCACGCCCTCACCACCCTCTGTGTGAAGAACCTGCCTCTGACATCCGTCCTATAACTACCACCTCTTAATTTAAAGTTATGTTCCCTCGTGTTGGTCATGATCTGTGTTAAATTTCATTTGCCACTTAGCTGGCCGTCCCACTGAACTGCCCATGTCCTTTTGAAGTTCTCCACAATCCTCCTCTCAGCTCACAATACTCCCCAAGTTTCTCATCTACAAATTTGGAAGTCGTGCCCCTATCTCGGTCTTGGGAACTGCACTGTAAACCTTCCTCCCGTCAGAAACACAAATCTTCATCATTTTTCTTTCTATTTGGGCCTTAGCCTGTTCTCTATCCCTGTTGCTGCTGTGTCTTTCTTTCTTTGAGCTCTAACTTTGCTCACAAGTCTGTTATGTGGCACTTTATCTAATGTCTTCCTGAAATCCCTCTATACACCATATCCACAGCATGCTCTTTATTAACCTGCCTGCAACAGCACCTAAAACTCAAGCCAGTTAGTTAAAAAGAATTTGCCCTGAATAAATCCATGCTGTTTTCCTTCCTTCAGCTGCAGAGGGACTATTGATGTGTTTTTAGAGTCATTGAGGTTTATAGCATGGAAACGGGCCTTTCAGCCCACTTGTCTATGCTGCCCCCACTTTTAAGTTAGTCCCAATTTCCCACATTTGGCTCATATCTCTTGATACTCACCTTAATCATGTTTGTGCATGTAAATTTGAACATGCGTCTACAGAGAACTGAGACAGACATGATGGGATCAACAGCCTCCTTCTGTATTGCAATGTGTATGTGTGTATTCAGTGGTATAGTTGGTGATGGTGGGAGGGTTACACAGTTCGATCCCATTGACACTCCAGCCATCATGTGGACAGAATTGACTAATGTGACATCTCCTGTTATCTCCTTTTGAGTGGCGTTGAATTTTCAGACAGCTGGTGAGGAGATGGATCTGACTGACGGGCTCTTTAGCCGTAATGCTCACTGTGGCTTTGTGTTAAAACCCTGGTTTATGCGAACAATAGATTCGAACTTTGACCCTGAACATCCTCAAAATACAGCTGGTTACCGGCCACTCAATCTAACCATTCAGGTAAACTCTTCAAAATCTCTCTCTCTCTCACAATTTCTATATTTTTTCTCTCTCTCTCTCTGTTTTCTCTTTCTCTCTTCTCTGTGTGTGTCTCTCTCTCTTGTCTTTTTCTCTTGTTCTGCCTCTTTCTCCCTGTCTCTTTCTCTCACGCTGCCTCTTTCTCTCGCGCTGCCTGTCTCTCTTGCTCTCCAAGTGAAAAGATTAGAGAATAATAACAAGTTGCAGAAAATACTAGTGAGACAGTAAGCACTGAATTGAGAATGGTACGTTAATAGATGGAATCAGAGAGAGGAAGGAAGTGTTGAATCTAAGTCAGTGATACTGTGCGTGTTTGTAACACACAGAGTGGAGTGAATAAGATTGTGGAGTTACAGGCACAGACTGCATTGTGGAAATATGATTTTGTCTTGATAACGGAGACATGGCTGAAGGAAGGGTAGGAACTGGGAATTAAACATTTCTGAGTGCAAGGTACTCAGAAAAGATAGGAAAGGAAGGAAAGGAGGAAGGGTGGTGGTGGGGTTGGAACTGGGGAGCGCTGCAGTGCTGGAGAAAGAGGATGTCTCAGAGGATTCAAGGACAGAATCAATTAACGATAAGGAACAGAAAGTGTGCAATGACATTGTTCGGTGAAGTCTGTAGACCATCAACTAATGAAAAGGATGTAGAAGAATAAATCTGCAGGGAAATTAGAGATAAAAACATTATAGAGTAGAGTATAATGAGGGACTTTAATTACCCAAATGTAGACTGAGGCAGTGGGAGTGTAAAGAGCGCAGAGAGACAAATGGTCCCCGATTGTGCTCAGGAGAATTTTCTGCAGCAGAGTGTCCAGTCCAACAGGAAAGGATGCACTACTGGACCCGGATCCTGGAAATGAGGTGGGCCAAATAGATCCAGTATCAGTGGAGGATGTTTCAGAGACAGTGGTCATTGTGGTTTATGGCGATGGTAGAAAAGAGTAAAAGTAATTAACTGGGGGAAAGCCAACTCTGATGGGGCAGGAACGGAGCTGGGCTGGATAGACTGGAATGAAAGATTGGTGAGAAAAGCTGTAGCTCGGGTTACCTTTAAAACTGAAATGGTTCAGACACAGTCACGGTACATTCCCTGTAAAAGGAAAGGCAGGGTAACTGCTCATGCAGAGTCTGCATGTTCTCCCCGTGTCTGCGTGGGTTTCCTCCGGGTGCTCTGTTTTTCTCCCACAGTCTGAAAGGTGTGCTGGTTAGGGTGCATTGGCCGTGCTAAATTCTCCTTCAGCGTGTCCAAACAGATGTTGGAAACCAGGGGATTTTCACAGTAACTTCATTGCAGTGTTAATGTCAGCCAACTTCTGATACTAGTGAATAAACTTTAAAATTGACTTCAACAAATCCAGAACTCCCTGGATGAAAAAGGAGATTGAAATTAAATTGAAGAAAAGTGTGCTTATGACAGACGAGAGGTGGAAAATACAACTGAGAACCAGGAAGAATGCAAAAGGTTCGGAGAAAAAGTGAAATGAACATTGGAGAATCAATGAGTGATTATAAAAAAAGACTGACAGCCAACATAAAGGGGAATGCTAATGTTTTCCACAGATATATAAATAAAGGGGTGGTAGGGTTAATGAGGCAAAGGGAATTTACACATCAGTCAGTGAGCATGCTCAGTGAAATTAAGTGAATACATTGCACCCACCTTTACCAAGATGGCTGATGTATCCAGGCCAGAAGAGGAAACTCTTTCACGAGAAGAGTTCAAAATTGATAGGGAAGGCACGATGGCACAGTGGTTAGCACTGCTGCCTCGCAATACCAGGGACCCGGGTTCGATTCCCGGCTTGGGTCACTATCTGTGTGGAATTTGCACATTCTCCCTGTGTCTGCGTGGGTTTCCTCTGGGTGCTCCGGTTTCCTCCCACAGTCCAAAGATGTGCGGTTTAGGTGGATTGGCTGTGCTAAATTGCCCTTTAGTTTTATGGGGATTACCTGGGTAAATATGTGGGTTATAGGGATAGGGCTTGTTGGGATTGTGGTCAGTGAAGAATCAATGAGCCAAATGGCCCCCTTCTGCACCGTATGGATTCTATGATTCCATGGCCCCCAGTATAGAGGGAATTAGTAGGAAGAGTGTCCAGACTGTTGGTTCTGCAGCACCTGGAGGAAACCCACACAGACATGGAGAGAATGTGCGGACTTCACACCGATAGTGACCCGAGGCCGGGATCGAACCCAGGTCCCTGGCACTATGAGGCAGCAGTGTTAACCACTGTGCTGCCGTGCTGCCGGAGGGAGTTCCAGGATTTTGACCCAGCGACAGTGAAGGAACGTCAGTACATTTTCAAATCAGGATGGTAAGAGGCTTGGAGGGGAATTTGCAGGTGGTGGAGTTCCCAGGTATCTGCTGCCCTTGTCCTTCTAGATGGAAGAGGTTGTAGGTTTGGAAATTGCTGCTTAAGGAGCCTTGGTCAATTTCTGTTGTAGACGGTACATTCAGCTGTGTCAATAGTGGAGTGAAAAATAAAACAATAGACTTTTATTGAAATGGTGATGGATTGGGAAATGTTGATGTGCAGAGGGATCTGGATGTCTGAGTATATCAGTCACTGAAAACAAGCAAACAGGTACAGCAAGTAGTTAAGAAGACCAATGGAATGTTTGCCTTCATTGTAAGAGGACTTGAGTACAGGAGCAAGGATGTCTGACTGGAGATGTAAAGGGTCTTGGTGAGACTACACCTGGAATATTGTGTACAGTTTTGATCTCCTTATCTAAGAGGGAGTGCAGTGAAGGTTCACCAGACTGATTCCTGAGATATCTGGATTGTCGTATGAGGGGAGATTGGGTCGACTGGGCCTGTATTCACTGGAATTTGGAAGAATGAGACAGGATCTAATTGAAATTCCGACAAGGTGGGATAGACTGGATTCAGGGAAGTTGTTTTCTCCAGCTTGCCAGGGATGGGGGTGGGGGGGTGAACCATCCTCTGATGGTGAATCCTTTCTCTCCTTCTCTCTTCCTGTCTCTCACTTTCTCTCTCTCCCTCTTTCTCTCCCTCTCTCTCATGCTCCCTCTCTTTCTCTCTCTCTCTTTTCTTTCCCTCTCTTTTCTTTCCCTCTCTTTTCTTTCCCTCTCTTTTCTCTCTTGCTCTCCCTCTCTCTGTCTTTTTCTTGCTCTCTCTTTTTCTCTTTGTCCCTTTTTTTTGCTTTCTCTCTCTCTCTCATTCGCTCATTTTCTCTCTCTCTCTCTTTTCTTTTCTCTCATTCTTTCTCTGTCTCTTTCTTTCTTATTGTCTTTTTCTCGGTCTCATTCTCTTTTCCTCTTTCACATTCTCTCTTTCTCTCATCCTCTCTCTCTCTCATTTTTTCTCATTCTCTCTCTCTCATTCTCTCTCTCTCTCTAGGTGATCAGTGCACAGCAACTGCCCAAGGTGGAGAACAGTAAGGAGGGTTCGATCGTGGATCCATTAGTGCGAGTGGAAATTCACGGCGTTCCCATGGACAACGCCAAGCAGGAAACGAAATACATCGATAATAACGGTACGCAGATTGGTAACCAATCACTATCCTCGCTTAGCCTGACAGACACCCAATAGTGTGAGTGCTAAAAACTCAGCCATTTAAACCGTGTTAAATTGAGTTCAGTTCCTGACCTGGAGCCTGAGCTCTGGAATCCTTCCCAAACACCTCTCCATCTTCACCCCAGCACAGATAGGATTCGGAGAGTCAGTAGATGTGTTAGAATTTAGACGACTTTTGACAGGGTCGTCCCCATCAAACACTCCCGGGACAGGTACAGCATGGGGTTAGATACAGAGTAAAGCTCCCTCTACACTGTCCCCCATCAAACACTCCCAGGACAGGTACAGCACGGGGTTAGATACAGAGTAAAGCTCCCTCTACACTGTCACCCATCAAACACTCCCAGGACAGGTACAGCACAGGGTTAGATACAGAGTAAAGCTCCCTCTACACTGTCCCCCTATCAAACACTCCCAGGACAGGGTACAGCACGGGGTTAGATACAGAGTAAAGCTCCCTCTACACTGTCCCCCTATCAAACACTCCCAGGACAGGTACAGCACGGTGTTAGATACAGAGTAAAGCTCCCTCTACACTGTCCCCCATCAAACACTCCCAGGACAGGTACAGCATGGAGTTAGATTGAAACATAGAGAATACTTAAGGAAGAGTCAGGGTAGACACAGGTAAGAATTTTCCCTGGTTGAGGAGTCTCGAACCAGGGAGCACAATTTCAAAATAAGAAGGGACATCACTTAAGATCCAGAAAAAGTAATGTTTCTTTATACAGGGAATTGTGAATCTTTCGAATTCTCTACAGCAGAGGATTGTGAAAGTTCAGCCATTGAGGGTATTTGAAACAGAGATACATTTGTGATCAACAATAATGTAACCACTTATGTGGACAATGAGTGTAAAAGGATCCGATCGTCCATGATGATATTGAATGGAGGGCAGGGTTGATGGGCTGAATGGCCTCCTCATGTTCCTGTTTCCGAAGCAGCCAATGGCAGAGCTGGATTATTTGTCATTAACACACCACACCAGGTGGGGGCGCTGTCATGCTGGGAAATGTCCCCACCTAGTGACAGAAAGATGGAACTACAAGCCCAGACCGAGGGAAATTGGCCAGAACTTTCTGTCCTGGCCAGGGATTGGATTGGACGAGGGATGGATAATGGGAAGGTCCCCTGAGCTTGGAAAGGATTTTACAGTTTCCAGACAAGGCTGTAAAATCCCGGCCAGAGGGAGAGGCAGAGAGAGGGAGAAAGAGAACGAGGGACAGAGAGAGAAAGGCTGAGATTTTCTATTGCATTTGCCCCAAGATGGGAAAATTAGGCCTGAAGTCCATATACCTTGAACAATTGCC
The DNA here is from genome assembly GCA_024679065.1 of Sphyrna mokarran. NCBI lineage: Eukaryota > Metazoa > Chordata > Chondrichthyes > Carcharhiniformes > Carcharhinidae > Sphyrna > Sphyrna mokarran. The sequence goes on from JAGIQG010000011.1 coordinate 91,180,050, forward strand.
CCTCCAACCTGTCACTGTCCCCCTCGGTCACACACTGTGGGAGTGGGAGTGGGTCAGAGTGAGTGTGTGTGAACACAGTCTGGTTTGTATCTGGTGTCCAAAGCAGCAAAAAGAAATTGGGGTTTATGTTTAACCAGGAATAACATTGTCAGGGCTGTGTGGCTGTGTCTCAGGGAGAGGGAGGGAGAGGTTAATGGGCTGAATGGCCTCCTGTGCTGTAAGATTGTGGAGACTGTCTCCTGATTGGTGAATATTCTCCCTCTCCCTGTTGTAAGCAGGTTTTAACCCCGTGTGGTACGAAACTCTGAGTTTCATCGTTCACGTCCCTGATCTCACTCTCGTCCGATTTGTGGTTGAAGATTATGACCTAACCTCGAAGAATGATTTTGTGGGTCAGTACACCCTCCCGTTCAACATGATCAAGGAAGGTGAGTTATCCAACTGCCCACCCTTACTGATATAAAATCATCCCATCTCTATCACACATCAAATCCTGAGAAAACCAGTTCATGAGAAATGGAACAGGAATAAGGCCATTCAGCCCATTGTGTTTCTCCACCATTTACTAAGACTGATCTGATTGTGACCTTAACTCTACTTTCCTGACTGTCACTCATCTCTCTGATATCCCTCATCAATCAAAAACTCCTTCTAACACAGCCTTGAATATATTCTCCGTCCCACAGCCCCCACTGCTCTCTCGGGATGGGAATTCCAGGAGAAGACATCCCTCCTCATCTCTATCTTCACTCCCTATCCTCAAACTGAGTTCCACAGTTAGAGATTCCTGAACAAGGGGAAATATCTCCTTATATTCTATTGAGTTGTGTCGCATCCTTCTAAACACCATTGCCTACAGGCCCAACCTACTCGACAGTTCCTCATAAAACAATTCCTTCATCCCAGGAATCGGCCAAGTGAACTTTCCCTGAACTGCCTCCAATGAAAGGATGTTCCCCCACAAGGAAGGAAGCTAAAACTGTGCACAGTATATCTTGGTGTAGACTTCTTGTAGAGTCTTTCTTTCTCAATGGAGCATATCTCTGCTGAGGATTATGAAATATTCCCTTTAATATCTATCACTGTTTCTCTAATGTCTAATCTTTGAATTGATTTCCCATTCCATTTTAGCCAACTCTGTTTTCAGCCTGTCTTGATGCCTTATATAAGAACCAAGACAATTATACAGGAACAGGCCCTTCGGCCCTCCAAGCCTGCACCAACCATGCTGCCCCTTCTGAACTAAAACCCCCTATCTTTCGGGGGACCGTATCTCTCTATTCCCATTCTATTCATGTACTTGTCCAGATGCCCCTTAAAAGTCACTATCATATCCACTTCTGCTACCTCCCCTGGCAACGAGTTCCAGGCACCCACCATTCTCTGTAAAAAATCTGTGTCATAAATCACCTCTAAACCTTGCCCTTTGCACCTTAAACCCGTGCCCCCTAGTAATTGACTCTTCCACCCTGTGGAAAAAGCTTCTGACTATCCACTCTGTCCATGCCTCACATAATCTGGTAGACTTCTATTAGGTCTCCCCTCACCCTCCGTCGCTCCAGTGAGAACAAACCAAGTTTCTTCAATCTCTCCTCATAGCTAATGCTCTCCATACCAGGCAATATCCTGGTAAATCTTTTCTGTACCCTCTCCAAAGCCTCCACATCCTCAGTGGTGATCAGAATTGAACACTACATTCCACGTGCATCCTAATTAAGGTTCTATAAAACTGCAACATGTTGGTCTTGGTAGGTTGAGAGATCTTGGTCTTTTCTCCCTGGAAAGACGAAGGATGAGAAGTGACCTGATAGAGGTTTATAAGATGTTGAGAAGAATAGATAGAGTGGATTCTTGGAAGCTATTTCCCAGGGTTGGAATGGCTGCCACAAGAGGACACAGGTTTAAGATGCTGGGGAGCAGGTACAGAGGAGATGTTAGAGGTAAATTTTTTACTCAGAGGGTGGTGAGTGAATGGAATTGGCTGCCGTCAGTGGTGGTAGAGGCAAACTCGCTGAGGTCTTTTAAAAGACTTCTGGATGAGTATACGGGATCTAATAGGATTGAGGGTTATAGGTAAGCCTAGTAGGTAGAGATATCATCAGTGCAACTTGTGGGCCAAAGGGCCTGTTAGTGCTGTAGTTTTTTCTATGTTCTTAATGTTTCTCAAGAACCCCAATAGCTCCTCCTTTTTGATCTGAATATGACTCATATCATCTACCTTTCCCAGACTCATCATCCAGCAAGTCTATCTCTTTGGGGATTACTGATGCAAAGTGCAAAAAATGGTTTTAAGGCCCTTGTTACGGGCCCACATTTCTCACTCTCTTTCTGAAGATGAAATTTATGTTATGATCACTCTCGGGCTAGAGGCTCTTTTTTTAGGAGATTTTTTTTTTAATGAATTCTATCTCATTACACATTGCCATGTCCAAAATAACCCTGTCTGCTGGTAGATTTTAAAGCATATTGTTATGAATTTATTAACAGCACTAACCCAGCTAACATTACTCATTGCCTGTCCTTCCTAAATGCCAATTGTCCTGAAATATTCCGTTCCCAACTTCCGTTACTCTGCAGCCGGGTCTCTGTAATGGGAATTACAACATGTCTGTTTACTAAGATGCATCATCAGCTCACTGACCTCACTGTGAATGCTGTGGCCATTCTGATCGATTCCTTTTCATTCTGACTTACTTTGGTGACCTTTAGTTCTAAGTGCTGGTGCATGCTTAACCTTGTACACCCTATCCCTTCCTGCCTCACTTCCACTGCCATTTCCCTTATTAGCACCTTGCTGTCCCCCCCTTTTCTTTAATCCGTCACATCATATCACAATAAGCTGGTATGGTGGCACAGTGATTAGCACTGCTGCTTCACAGCGCCAGGACCTGGGTTCGATTCCTGCCTTGGGTCACAGTCTGTGTGGAGTCTGCACATTCTCCCTGTGTCTGCATGGTTTTCCTCCAGATACTCAGGTTTCCTTGCACACTCCAAAGATGTGTGGGTTAGATGGATTGGTCATGGTAAATTGTCTCTTGGTATCAGGAGGACTAGCATGGTAAATGTGTGGGTTTATGGGTAGGGATGGGATTATTGTCAGTGTAGACTCGATGGCCAAGTTGCCTCCTTCAGCACTGTAGGGATTCTATAATTTCATGACCTTTCAGACTGTGAGAGAAAACCGGAGCACCCAGAGGAAACCCATGCAGACACAGGGAGAACGTGTAAACTCCACACAGACAGTGACCCAAACCAGGAATCGAACCCGGGTCCCTGGTGGTGTGAGGCAGCAGCACTAACCCACTGTGCCACCCATAGAGATTGGAGAAGTGTATGGAGGAGGAGGGGGAATGGGTGATGGGAGGGGGAAGGAGGATGGGGGAGGGAGAGAGAGAAAGTCAAAGGTGGGGTGGAAGAGACATATGAAAGGGAAGTGGCAATTTAGGAGGGAGGGCAGGTCCTCTCTTTAACCTTTGCTGCTCTCTAACGACCTCATCTCTTCCCCTTCCAGGTTACCGCCACATTCACCTGCTTTCGAAGGACGGGACAGCAATCCCTCCATCCTCCTTGTTTGTACACACCAGAATTACCGAGGCAACAGGGAGATAGTTCAACATGATGACAATTGACGCTGTTTCTGGTCCCTCCCTCCCACCATTCCCTCAGTCCATTGTTTTTATAGCTATGTATAGATTTACTGGTATTTTTATATTTAATTCACTGCTATTTATAAGTTAGTTTTGAGCTGCTCTTATTTTTTTGAAAACCCATTAACAAGTCATGGGTCAAAGCGGGAGGTCACAGGTCAAAGTGCGAGGTCACAGTTCGGCAGCTATGAGTTGAAATGTTGCAACTCCTGGAATAAATTGGCAGCCATGTTTCCTCAGGGAGTTCCCTGGAGCCAGATTTTGATCCCAATTCCAGGGTTTTTCTGTTCTCCGGGATGTTGGCTGTGGTGATGTGTGTCTCTAACTGGAACCCCAAAGAGAGACTAAAGGATGGAGAGAGATCTCAATCATGGGGATCCCGATGGAGAGATCACTCAGTAATGGGATCCCGATGGAGAGATCGCTCAGTAATGGGATCCCGATGGAGAGATCGCTCAGTAATGGGATCCCGATGGAGAGATCGCTCAGTAATGGGATCCCGATGGAGAGATCGCTCAGTAATGGGATCCCGATGGAGAGATCGCTCAGTAATGGGATCCCAATGGAGAGATCACTCAGTAATGGGATCCCAATGGAGAGATCACTCAGTAATGGAGTGGGAGAGAGATTGGTGACAGGGTAACTCTG
>JAGIQG010000011.1:91184395-91331742 GCA_024679065.1 Sphyrna mokarran
TGGCTAGTGCTTCATGATGTGTCAGTGTATGCTTAAACTTGTACCTCAATGGGCAACATGACAGCTCAGAGACTATCAACTTCCCCCCGCTGTTGCTGGGCGCCACATGGATTTTTGGCCTGTGTCTGTGGGAGTTTGGCACAGTTCTCCCCTTGTTTGCGTTGGGTTTTCTCCCTCCGGGTGCTCCGTTTCCTTCCCCACATCCCCAAAAATGTGCTCTATGTGATTGGGTAACAATTGTCCCTATATTGGTCGCTATATGTCATTAAGACGTTAGACGGCAGTGCTGGCTCGTTGGGCCGAAGGGCATGTTTCTCGTGCTGTGTTGTTCTTTGTTTTTTGTTGTTCTTTGTAATGGGATGCCGATGGAGCGATCGCTCAGTAATGGGATGCCGATGGAGCGATCGCTCTGTAATGGGATGCCGATGGAGAGATCGCTCAGTAATGGGATGCCGATGGAGCGATCGCTCTGTAATGGGATGCCGATGGAGCGATCGCTCAGTAATGGGATGCCGATGGAGAGATCGCTCAGTAATGGGATGCCGATGGAGCGATCGCTCAGTAATGGGATGCCGATGGAGCGATCGCTCAGTAATGGGATGCCGATGGAGCGATCGCTCAGTAATGGGATGCCGATGGAGCGATCGCTCAGTAATGGGATGCCGATGGAGCGATCGCTCAGTAATGGGATGCCGATGGAGCTATCGCTCAGTAATGGGATCCCGATGGAGCGATCGCTCAGTAATGGGATGCCGATGGAGAGGTCGCTCAGTAATGGGATGCCGATGGAGCGATCGCTCAGTAATGGGATGCCGATGGAGAGATCTCTGTGCTGTTGTTGATTTATCCATTGGGCTGGGGTAGGTGGAGCCTGTTAGTACGGTAACAAAGAGGGACCCCCTAGATCCAGCAGCCAGTGGATGGTGTCCAAGGTCAGGCCACCAACCAGCTCATTGTATTGACCACAGCATAGTATTGCCATAGCAACATGAATCCCAGGAGAAAGAGTGTATGGGGAGAGGCGGAGAGGCTTTCGGGGGGGGGGACAATCTGACAGCTCTGGATATTCCCTGTGGATGAGATTGAATTCCTATCAGGAACTCATCAACATCGGGATCTGATTACTGAGAGATCTCTCCATCGGGACGCCATTACTGAGAGATCTCGCCATCGGGACTCCATTACTGAGAGATCGCTCTCCATCCTTTCGTCTCTCTTTAGGGTTCCAGTTAGAGACAGAGTAGAATTTTATGAGAATGATTTGAAGTGTCCAGTTACTGTGACTATGGGAGAGTTGCAGATTAGTTTTTTGGGTGGGTTTTTATGCACAATCTTATGGACATAGTGTATGGAGAAATAGGCTAAATCTAGTTGCTTCAGGCAGTGGGTGGGGCTTAACTCAGCAGCCTACCTGCAGAGGGAGCTATTGCGCATGTGCAGATCTCTGTATCTGCTGATATATAATTGCAGCAGCAGAGGCCTGACAGAGAGCCTGAACACTGTGCCCACACCCCCCACTACCCCCCAAATCGTGGGGACTCGTAGCCAATTGCAAACCCCACACTGCCCAAAATTCAGCCCTTGCCAACCCACTGCCACCCAGATCGCTCACACCTCCCCCTCACCCCTGCCCCCCATGTCAGAACTGTGGCATGGCAGTGGGTAGAGAGGGTACCTCACAGCGACTGACACTTCTCCTCCCCCAACGCTACACCGAGTATCCTCCTTTTGACCAACCTCCCTGTCCAAGCTGAGCTCTGTCCCTGAGTGTGCTACCTAGCACTGGGCTCCTCAGCCACCCCACCAAACCAATTAAAATATTCACATCTTCAAACTCTATCCGTGTTAGCATCTGGTTATTCATTAATTAATTTATTAATTACCGCCTGGGGAGTATCAATCCTACAATACACCTCACCTCTATCTAACCACAAAAGAAAGATAAATGTGAGGGGGGGAGGGGCAGGGAACAGGGTTGGGGGGAAGAGGAGGGGGAAGAAAATGTTCGCCGATAGGAGGCCTAAGGAAGTGGGTGAGGGGTTGGGGTGAGGGGGTGGTCTGGGGGGGCGGTGGCGACCTGACTTGTGGTGATTGAACCTGAGGATCGCCACACCTGAAGCGAGGGGGTAAGGTTGAGAAGATGGGGGCCTTCTCGAATAACCTCGGCTAGTACAGGAAAGCAGCCATCCAGCCAACTGAGCTAAACCAACCCTCAGACACAATCGCAGTGCAATCACAAACTTTATCATTCCCTGATTAGGATTTCTTTGGACGATTGTAGAGAATTCCGGACTGCACTCTTCAAGAATGAGGTAAAGTCCAAAGGAAAGATCTGGAGGAAGTTTCCCAGGATTTCCCAGATTCCCTGAGCAACTCGACAAGGCTCCTTCGACAACACCTTCCAAACCCAAAAACTCTGTCCTTTCGACTCACAAGAGTATCGGATGCCCTGGGAACAGCTGCAGGTTCCCCCCATCCCACGGGAACTGTTATACAACTTGTGTAAGACGGGAAAGTATCAGGGCTGTCTCCCCCTCCCCCTCCCCCCACCCCCCTCCCCCAACCCCCACCCCAAGTAAAGTGTAACCTAGTGGATCATGTGACACATTTCGCTTAGGCAGCAATTTCCAAACCCACCTCCGCTTCCATTGAGAAGGGCAGCAGATACCCAGGAATACCACCAACTGGAGGTTCCTTTCTGAGTCACTCACCATCCTGACTTGGAAATATGTCGCTGCTCCTTCACTGTCACTGGGACAAAACCTTCAGGAAAGTGTTCTCCAAAGTGGCCTTCGAGACACGTGACAAAGCACAGCAGAGACTGATAGCCAAGTTCCTCACCATACGGACAGCTTCAATCAGGACCCTGAGTCCATGTCACACTATCTGTAACCCCCACCATTGGCCTAGATTGCAAAGTCTTACTAACAGTGCTGGCTGGAGACAATTCCCACCACATTAACCTCTCACAATCCCGCATGGATATTCCAGATTGGGTTGTATTTCCCACTCAATTTCTGAGAGATTGAGGCCCATAGAGAGTGTCGAGGGCTTCATAGATCTGTTTCAAATTGTTTCTGTTAGTGTATCCCTGTATTTCATCTGCTTTGGTGCTCAGCCAGGCATCCTACATTTTATAGTTTATTCTGGAGTGTCCTGCAAGCACGGGTTAAAAGCATTTTTCTTGGCAGCTGAAGATGGGTCGTTCTGACAGGCCCGATGAAGACGGTGCTTTTCAACAAGTAGAGTCTGTATCTCCTCATCAAATCAGTCATGCTGCTTATGGGTGGAGGACCCGAGCATCTTCAGTGTAGATGTATGGACAGCATCCCTGAAGCGATCCCAGTCATTCTCAGCGCTACCTGCGAGGTATAGGTCAGGAAACTTGATTTCTAAGTCTTCAGCCAGTGCTGAAGCTATGCTGGGGCTCTTTAGCTTGGCCACATTGATTCTTTTCATTTCCTTGTGGTCACCTCTTGGATCTGATGTGGACCTTCATTTTGGAGACAATGAGCCTGTGATCTGTCCAGCAGTCAGCACCACCCATGGCCTTGGTTACTCTGCCATCCTATCTGTCTTTTCTCCTGACAATGACATAGTCAATAAGATGCTAATGCTTAGAGCAGGGGTGCATCCAGAAGGTCTTGTTATGGTTAGGCAGACAGAAGGTTGAATTGGTGATGAAGAGGTCGTGTGCTGCACAGGTCTTCAATAAGAGTCGGCCGTTACTGTTACACTTGCCCACTCCGTGCCTCCCAGTGACTCCCTGCCAGATTGCAGAGTCACATCCTACTCTTGCACTGAAATCGCTAAGCAAGGTCAGTTTGTCGGTACTGCTCACTACTGATAGTAGGGCATCTAGTTCTTCATACAACTTGTCTTTCATCTCATCTGGGTTGTTCATTGTGAGGGCACAGGCGCTGATCAGGGTGGCTTGACTTCTGTTCCATTGCGGAAGCTGTAATGTCACAAGCTGGTCATTCACACCCTCGGTTAGACTCGTGAGTTTCCGAACAAGCTGACTCCTGGCGGCGAATCCAACTCCAGCATCACGATGCTCACCGCTGCTGCGACCACTCCAGAAAAATGTGCATCCACCTCCAACTAGAGGTAGTAGTAGGGGCGGGTACAATTTTGTCTTTTAAAAAGCATTTAGACAGTTACAGGGATACGATAGGTATAGAGGGATATGGGCCAAATATGGGCTACTGGGGTTAGCTTAGGGGTTTTAAAAAAAAATGGCAGCATGGACAAGTTGGGCTGGAGGGCCAGTTTCCATGCTGTAAACCTCTACGACTCTATGTCTCTGATTTTACCATTTTCATTCTAAGTGCTGAATCTGAGTGTAATTCAGATCCAACTTGGAAATCTGCTTTCAGGCGCTCCCGTATGCACTCAGCCTGAAAAAAAAAATCGGACTCACCATGGACTATTCTCCAGAATCAGTTGCATTCTTGGACACACGCATCTCCATCAAGGACGGTCACCTCAGCACCTCACTGTACCACAAACCAATAGACAATCTCACAATGCTCCACTTCTCCAGCTTCCACCCTAAACATGTTAAAGAGGCCATTCCCTACAGACAAGCCCTCCGTATACACAGAATTTGCTCAGATGAGGAGGATCGTGACAGACACCTCCAGACGCTGAAGGATGCCCTCGTGAGAACAGGATATGGCGCTCGACTCATCGATCGACAGTTCCGACGTGCCACAGCGATAAACCGCACTGACCTCCTCAAAAGATGAACATGGGACACAGTGGACAGAGTACCCTTTGTTGTCCAGTACTTCCCCGGAGCAGAGAACAAAGAACAAAACAGCACAGGAAACAGGCCCTTCGGCCCAATGAGCCCGCACCGCCACCTCAATGTTCCCACTTCTACACGCGATCCCTGTCCATGCTACGGCATCCTCTCCGGAGTCTTCAACATATCATTGATGATGATGAACATCTCGCTAGGGCCATCCCCACACCCCCACTTCTTGCCTTCAGACAACCGCGCAACCTCAAACAGATCATTGTTTGCAGCAAACTACCCAACCTTCAGGAGAACAGTGACCACAATACCACACAACCCTGCCACAGCAACCTCTGCAAGACATGCCAGATCATCGACATGGATGACATCATCAAACATGAGAATACCATTCACCAGGTACACGGTACATACTCTTGCAACTCGGCCAACGTTGTCTATCTAATACGTTGCAAGAAAGGATGTCCCGAAGCATGGTACATTGAGGAGACCATGCAGACATTACGACAGCGGATGAATGAACATCGCTCAACAATCACCAGGCAAAACTGTTCCCTTCCTGTTGGCGAACACTTCAGTGGTCACGGGCATTCAGCCTCCGACCTTCGGGTAAATGTTCTTCAAGGGGGCCTTCACAACACACGACAGCGCAGAGTCGCTGAGCAGAGACTGATAGCCAAGTTCCACACACATGAGGACGGTCTTAACAGGGATCTTGGCTTCATGTCACACTATCTGTAACCCCCCGTGACTTGCCTGGGTTAGCAAAAAACCTCACTTACTGTGCTGTCTGGAGACAACACAACATCTCTCTAACCTGTGCTCAGTGCTCCTTCCACTCACATTGTTAGCCACTTTAAGACTTGAATAGCTGATTAGGTGTAAGGATTCGCATTCTAATCAGCAATCTGTAAACTGTCTGTGCTGATATGTGTGCTGTTGGAGACCAGAACACCTCATTCGCCTGACAAAGGCCATAGAGTCGAAAGCTTGCGAATTTACTATCAAATAAATCGGTTGGATTTAAATCTGGTGTTGTCTGACTTCTTACTGTGTTGACTGGTGCCAGTGTCAGGCTGCTTTCAAACCCCAACTGATATTGTTTCACAAGAGTCCTTCATCGAGGTACACACCAACTCCAACTCAGCCCAGGAACATTGGTCTCCTGCTGGAGCCAGCTCATTTGGGGTAGGCCACCCATTCCAAAGGGGTACCTTGTTTCCAAAGGTCCTCTCTTCCGAGGAGGGTGTGTGGGCATCAGTGCCATCTCCACTGTGTGGCAGGGAATCATGTCTGAAATATTTCTTCACCAGCCTTGATGTTCATGGGTCCCAAGTTGAAACAGCCTTCTTCATTTCCATTCTCAGACGTGTCTTGGCTCCTATGCTGTATTGTTCTGAAATTGCCCACAATTATTCAAACAATTCTCAGAGATTTGCCTACATATCTCCCTTCTATCTCCCCTCCTATTCTGACTGATTGGAGGCATACCCTACATTGCCGGCAATGTAATTGCCCCCTTTTTGTTTCGGTGTCCTACCCCTATGGCGTCATTTGAGGAATCTTCTAAACTATCATCCCTCCTCACCACAGTAATTAACTCCTTGATAAATAGGGCAACACCATCTCCTCTTTTACACCCCCTTCCCTCCCAGGTCCTGCTAGAAGGTTCTATACCCTGCAATATTGCCAGTCCTGCCCTGCCCTCAGCCATGTCTCTTGTGATGGCACTGGTATTATATTCCTCTGTGTTAATCTCATCAGCCTAACTCACAAGATTCCTTCCATTAACATAGATCCAATCTAGCCTTGCCTTGTTACTCCCTTCTGCCTTATCTTGTCTGCAATCACTGCCTCCCAGATTGCCCAGTTGTTTCTTCTATATTTGGTTGTGTATCACCCTCTACCTTTATGCCATATCTCACCCCCTGCCAAATTCGTTTAGGACTGAGATGAGGAGAGTTTTTTCTATTCATGAGACGAGACACGGGTGTCTCTCGCTGGCCAGTATTTATTACCCATCTCTTGTTGCCCATGGAGGGCAGTTGAGAGTTAACCACATTGCTGTGGCTCTGGAGTCACATGTAGGCCAGACTGGGTAAGGACAGCAGATTTCCTTCCCGAAAGGGACACAAGTGAACCAGACAGATTTTTCTGAAAATTAACAATGGTTTCATGGTCATCAGTAGATTCTTAATTCCAGATTTTAAAAAAATTGAATTCAAATTCCATCATCTGCTGTGGTGAGATTCAAACCTGGGTCCCCAGAACATTAGCTGAGTTTCTGGATTAATAGCCTAGTGATAATACAAGGCCATCGCCTCCCCAAAAAATGCAGAGAGCGATATGCATGTGGCTAAATATGAGACTGCCCTCTGGGAGTACTGTGCTCAGTTCTGGCCGCCTCATTACAGGAGGGATGTAGAAACTAATGAAAGGGTGCAGAGGAGATTTACAGGAGTGTTGCCTGGATTGAATAGCATGCCTTATGAGGATAGGTTGAGAGAGCTTGGTCTTTTCTTCTTGTAGAGACAAAGGATGAGAGGTGACTGTATAAGATGTTGAGAATTATTGATCGGGTGGATTCTCGGAGGCTATTTCCCAGGGCTGAAATGGCTGCCACAAGAGGACAGAGGTTTAAGGTGCTGGGGAGTAGGTACAGAGGAGATGTCAGGGGTAAGTTTTTCACTCAGAGGGTGGTGGGTGAGTGGAATCGGCTGCTGTCAGTGGTGGTGGAGGCAAATTCGATAGGGTCTTTTAAGAGACTTCTGGATGAGTACATGAGACTTAATAGAATTGATGGTTATAGGTAAGCCTAGTAGGTAGAGATATCATCAGTGCAACTTGTGGGCCTAAGGGTCTGATTGTGCTGTAGTTTTTCTACGTTCCATTCACTTCAGTAGCAAGAACAGGAAAAATTGGGAGAGGGGAGAGTGCAGTGGGACCTGGATTTTCCTTATGCATCGGTTGCTGAAGATAAGCTTGCAGGTGCAGCAAGCAGTAAAAAAGGCAAATGGTCTGTTGGCCTTCATAGCGAGAGATTTCGAGTAGAGGAGCAGGGAGTCTTGAAGCAGTTATTCAGGGCTTTGGGGAGACTACACCTGAATATTGTGTGCAGTTTTAGTCTCCTTATCTAAGCAAGGATGTTTGTGCTCTGGGAGTGCACAGAAGGTTTACTAAACCACTTCCTGGAATGGCGGGACTGACGTATGAGGAGAGATTGAGTTGGTTAAGATTATATTGGCTGGAACCCAGAGGAATGTGCAGGAACCTCATAAAAACATGTACATTCTAACAGGATTATACAGGGTAGATCCAGAGCCAGGGCTCGCAGTCTGAGGATTTGGAATAAACCGTTTAGGACAGAGATGTGAAGAAATTTCTTCACCCAGACTGTAGCCAGCCCATGGAATGCACTACCACAGAAAGTAACTGAGGTTAATGTTTTCAAGGAGCAGTTGGATATAGCTCTTGGGGCAATTGTGTGTGTGTGTGGGGGGGGGGAGAGAGAGAGAGAGGAGTAGTGTTCTCAGTTGGATGATCAGTCGTGATTATAATGAAAGGCAGAGCAGGCTGTAAGGGCTGAATGGCTCCTCCTGCTCCTATTTTCTATGTTTTGGTTGATCACTCTATAAAGTCTCACTCAAATCAATAAACACTTGTTAAAAGCACAGGTTTAAAAGAATTAAGAGAGCAAATGGACAGGAGTGTGAAATAAATAGTTTTATTAATGCTCTGAAAAGTGCTAAATGCCGTGGACTTTCCTTGACCCTGTCAGGGTTCCAGTTCAGAGCAGTAGCCTGCACACTTTGACCAATAGCACGGACTAACATAAAAGGCAATCTCCTGTGTACTAGTCCCACTGAACTCATGCAGAATCGGATTGCAACAAGAATGCGTACCACCAATATACAGATTTCATAGAAACAAGATTATTGGTAACAAACCAAATATAAACATGGCTTTCTTTTACAATAGGTACAAAGGACCAATAAAAGCAGTGAAAGGAATTACATCGGGAATCATTACAAATAAAACATATTATACACCTGTACAATTAAGAAATGTAATACAGTCATAATGTTCAGCCAGCGAAGCAGTCTGGCTCTACACTGTACAAGGAGCTTAAACAGAGTGGTGTTTGACAGTTAGTCATACAGTGCATTCAATACCACCCTGTATCGAGACCATCTCACCTGTCCCAGCACCTTGTCAATGCAAAGATATTTGGAAGAGCCGGCCTTTTATTTCCAAGCTCACGAGGCAAATCCTGTGTCTACTCTGAATAAAAGATAACATGATGATGGAATTACTGTAAGAGACATCCTCATTCTAAGCCACGGTTTGTATCAAATTCCTCTCTCCGCTAATGTGACGGAGGCGTTTAAGCTAAACAGCCATTGATGTGGAGATCACTCAGTAATTTCTAGACACCCGTACACGCTCACATTTATTGTATATATAAATTGTTCTGTTGCATTGATTTAACGGCCTCCCAAATTGGATATGATCTCTCACCCTCTCCCTGGAAATGCGTACCAGATTCACACACACTCTCTCCAGTTGCTGTTGGGTGCAAACTTCATCCTCTCAGCCACCAAATAAAGTGACATCTTCTAACTCTTTTTAAAAAATCAAATGTTTAAATTTAACATTATGTGGGAAAGAAAGAGAGGTTCAAGGAAGCAATTCAAGGAAACCCAGTAGGAGCCAGGATGTCTGACAGGGAGAAGGGAGAAATTGTCCTGGTCACTAAATTACTAAGAGGATACCCTCGGTCCACCGTCTGTCTCAATCACATCAGACAATAACCACCCTGTACCGCTCCAGAATGGGTGACACCCTTTCTCTTTAACCCATACTCTCATAGCACAATCTTTAAGGCCAATGGGTCTAACTTAATCGCAGGCGTTGTAAATCTCAGTACCGTTTACACAGAGGTGGAAACAAATCAAAATGTTTGAACGTACCACTTTATAAAAGACAGCTTCAAATTATTGTTTAAATGCACCAATTTGAGTAACTAATGATACCAGAGACTTTGCTAACTACAGGATTATACAAGGAACTATACAAAACCCTGTTACACCAATTGCAAGAGACTCACTGAGCTCCGTTACATAGACAAACGCGAGAATCTCGCCAGTACCATTTACACAGTCGTCACTTAAATAGACAGAGCTTAGGGAAGCATTGATGAGCAAAACTGAGACAGACCAAATGGCAAGGGGAAAGGGAAACACGCCACGGAGGATGGAGGCTAAATGTGGGAAAATTGATGTGTCGCCTGTTCTCCTCCTGCCCAATTAGCCTTTCCACCTCTCTCAACAAAGGCATATCTAATGGATGGTCAGCCTTATCCCCAGGAATGTGTGTGCACCCAGGAGGTTAGAATTTCTCCACAATGTAACTGACCCTTTAATCAATTCCATCGTTGGCACAGATTACTCACATTAAAAACTAAATCAGCATTTTCCTGCCCCCAAGGATTGGCACAAATGTTTGGTCAATACCAGTACACAAAGTTCACTGGCTCATCCTGGGCACTGGCTCTGACTGCCGTCCAGGGAGGGGGGAGTACGTGTGTGTGTGTATATATACGTGTGTGTGTATACATACGTGTGTGTGTGTATACATGTGCACGCGCGCGTGCGCGGGGGGGGGCAGTTGAGCGTAAGCTCTCACATGCAATCCAACACCTTGTGGCTTTTGCCATCTTTGCCTTCAGCCACACCCAAAGTACTTTGGTTGGAGGCAGCGATTCCTATGGATCTGCAGGATCCAATATAGGCCAATTACTGAGACAGTGCAGTCTTAACCAAGTGACATTGGATGGAAGAGAGAATCTATTCACCTTGGCTGCAGATAAAGATGCAATGTACCAGCACTAACTCACAGCAACTCCTATATGACAGTACTTACAATTATAGGACCCACAGGGACCGTGGGAGCAGTAAGAATTCATCTTTCACTACAAGTAAAATACACTTTATCCTTTAGCCTGACTGAGGTCAATAACGAGGTCTGTATTTGTAACTGGTCCTCTCCAACATTTAGGTCCATATGACTTTGACCAACATAATTAACCTAGTATATCGGTAACTATCACGTTGCTGTTAGTGGGAGCTTGCTGCCGCTTTTTGTACTACAGTGGCTTCACTTCAAAAACTGCATAGAGCTTTGGAGTGTTGCAAAACTGGCGTGGGTGATACATAAATGTATTAAAGACCAGACCTTAGTCTCATTCGGATATACAAAAGGGAAAGTGACTGAAAAGCATACCTTTTAAAAATGTTTTATTCATTCATGGGATTTGGGCATTGCTGGCTGGGCCAGCATTTATTGCCCATCCCAAGGTGCCCTTGTTCAAAGGGCAATTGAGAGTCAAACACATTGCTGTGGATCTGGAATCACAGGTAGGCCAGACTGGGTAAGGATGAAAGATTTCTTTCCCTAAAAGACATTAGTGAACTAGATGGGTTTTTATGACAATGGTTTCATGGTCATCAGTAGATTCTTAATTCCAGATACTTTTATTTAATTCAAATTCCACCATCTGTTGTGGTGGGATTCGAACCCAAATCCCCAGAACATTCACGGAGTTCCTGGATTAATAATCTAGCGATAATACCATTAGACCATTGCTTCCTCAGATTCCTTTCTCAAAATGCTGAAAGCCACTGTACCACATAGAAGACGTTAACCATGTAAAGCTATAGCGACCAGAACGTCTGGTTTCCCTGTGAGCAGAATATATACTTTTCAAATAAGCATTCAACATGAAAAGCAAATAACCTCTGCAACTTGAGGAGTTGCAGTCTGAACACGGTACACTCTCCGTGATATCTCCTATCTTTAACTGGGCAATGCCACCAACAATTGGACAAAAAGATCATTTTAAACTCGAGACTTTCACCAACTTACTTAATTACTAATTTACTCTTCAGAGACTGCGACTGTAAATCTGTAATGGCTTGGCAGGTTGAATAAGAAAGGATTATGGACACTTCCAACAAGGTTTTTGCAGATGAGGTGCAAATTATAAAGCTGCCCTTAATTCAGCATTCTCAACAAAATCCTTCAGTCCAAGGAAATGGAAAAGTGTCACACTAGTGCAATAGGAATTACTCCCCTGGGACTGGGAATGAGGTAGGGCATAATGGAGCAAGAGCTAATCCTGTGCTCTACCTGTCCTGGGAGTGTTTGATGGGGGACAGTGTAGATGGAACCTTACTGTGTATCTAACCCCGTGCTGTACCTGTCCTGGGAGTGTTTGATGGGGGGACAGTGTAGATGGAACTTTACTGTGTATCTAACCCTGTGCTGTACCTGTCCTGGGAGTGTTTGATGGGGGGACAGTGTAGAGGGACCTTTACTCTGTATCTAACCCCGTGCTGTACCTGTCCTGGGAGTGTTTAATGGGGGGACAGTGTAGAGGGAGCTTTACTGTGTATCTAACCCCGTGCTGTACCTGTCCTGGGAGTGTTTGATAGGGGTACAGTGTAGAGGGACCTTTACTCTGTATCTAACCCTGTGCTGTACCTGTCCTGGGAGTGTTTGATGGGGGACAGTGTAGATGGAACTTTACTCTGTATCTAACCCTGTGCTGTACCTGTCCTGGGAGTGTTTAATGAGAAGAGTATAGAGGGAGTTTTACTCTGTCTAACCTTGTGCTCTATCTGTCCTGGGAGTGTTTGAAGGGGATATTTGGTAGTTGAGGCAAAGTGCTTTACTCCCAGTGCTGATTTCCCTCACGTCACTAATCCACAACATAAAGAAAGATGAAAAAACTTTTGCATTAAATTTGGATTAGGTTTTGATTGCACCCAGTCCCACATTGTAAATGTTCAATTCTTCAGAACTGATTCAATCACCTGGGGTGTGTTTATTTCCATTACCATGGGACGTGAGCATCAGAGTGTAGGCCGAGCTGTCTCAGAGAAGGTGGTCACCTCCCTGAGCTGCTGCAGGGGTGCGCACAGTGCTGGTAGGGAGGGAATTGCTGATTTTTGACCGTTTGTAGAACTGATGTGAAAATGTCTTTCAAGACAAGCACTATTTTTTTAAATTATTTTTGCAAGAATCTCCCAACTGCAAATATAAATTTTAACAACATGAAGCCAGTGCTCAATTTCAGGTTGAGTGAGCAGTGTTAATACTCATTGTTAAGTAGGGGGTTTGGTCATGTTTGAGAAGGCAGTCTTTCTGAAAGGACCTATAATCAGACATAAACCAGGAATACAGTTCACTGTTCAGACTGTAGCAGCAAGAGTCCAATTACAATTTCTATGCTGGTTCTCAGAAACAACCAAATATAAATAAATGGCACTTGCAGAGTAACATCCTTGCTATTTATTAACTATCAGACTAATATTTTCAGACAGCTTGTAATTGACCAGGTCTCGAGTATCCTCATGATGACAATGAACAAAAGGACCCATCACTGTCTCCGAAGCATTAACACTGTCAAACATCAATCAATGATATGGGAGCCCTGACTCAGGGGAAGAGGCCAGAATGGACTGCACAGAGACTAGAGAAATGTAAAACGGAGCAGTTTGCCACTCAAAGAACTCGGAACAATTTTGTTTGAGACTAAACCTGCCGGGGGATCCCCAGAGGATCAGGTGGAATGTTGGTTTTGATTTTGGGAGTCGATTTTAAATCAGTGTTGTGGCCCGTACTGTCAAGTACTTGTTGGGTAACTCAATTAAACCAACTCCCTACTGATTAAGTGTGAAAGAGCTATATTAACCGTGGCTTGTTTCTGCTTCATTCAGTCCATTGCCAAAGTATTGGTGTCACAGTAGACATCTCTACAACTCCATCAATAAGAAAGTTAGTCATAAAGGTAAATACACCAGTGTAACTAGCACTGACTGAGTCATCAAGAACCCTTGCATTTTAAACCTCTTATCTGACATTGCTCATTCAAGCATTACTTTGAACTGTCAGTGGGTGAGGAAGATGGGCAATGAAACAATACTTCAGGCAATCAGGATAGTTACTATAAAAGGATTAACACTTGATAATAGGTACCAGGAATTATCTTCCTTTAATACCGATCACATACAGCACAATTCAATCAGGAAATATGTTACAAGCAGTCCTGATTGTTAGTGCCCAAGTTAAGTTACTGACCTCCTCCCCTCAGACACTCCTGTCCTAGTCAGGTTTAGAAATAGGATCTTTCATCTCATTTGGCTGAGAATGAACGCTCACTAGATTTTGGCAAACTGACTGGATTATCCAAGTGTCGAGAAAAGAAAATCCCGTGGAAATATTAACCTGATTTTCTCTTTTGGGGATTCACTGCAGGATGGATGAACTAAACCTGCATGGATTTGCTATTTGGCCACCAGCAATGAGTAACAGTGTTCAGTGTTGGCAAGACACCCAGTTACACAGGGGAAAATTAGCACTGTCCTGCACATTTATATATTTTATTTATACTGTACTGCTCGGTGCTATTCTAAAATTAACAAGAATTAAATAGCCTGTCTGTACAACTGGATCAAACTGTGATACATGGTTGGTCTTCCCATTTTCGGAATGCAGTCTCACCATTATCCACACAACTAGACGTTCATTCAAATAGATGGGGTGCATGCCCCAGGGATGTAACAAAGTTCTATTAAGAGGCAGTGGCAATAAAGCCAGTGAAGGATATGGTCCACAGCCATTAGCATTTAGTGTCCCAAGGCGCTTCACAGAGGCAATTATCAAGTAAAACTTGATAGCGAGACACATACTCTCAGACAGAGGAAAGAGAAGGAGAAAGTTGGTGAAGTTTAGGGAGAGAATTCCAGACCCTGAAGGCACGGCTGCAAAGTTGGAGCAATTGTAGAACAAGCCAAAACCAGAGGGTTGCAGAGATCTTGGAGAAATGCAGGATGGGAGGAGAGAACAGAGATGGGGAATTGTGAGACCATAGAAAAAATGCAGCATAATTTTGCATGGAGTTTAGGAAGCTTCATGAGAGAACAGAGGGTAGCAGTGGAAGGGTGCGTTTCTGAATAGAGATCTGTGACAACGTGATAGGGATCAGTGCTGGGGCCTCTGCTATATATAAAAATGACTTGAAATAAAACATAGCTGGTCTGATTGGTAAAGTTTGTGGATAATATTAAGGTTGGTGGAATTGCGGATAATGATGAACATTGTCAGAGAATACAGAGGATATAGATAGGCTGGAAAATTGGGCAGAGAAATGGCAGATGGAATCTAATCCGGACAAATGTGAGACGATGCATTTTGGTAAACCTAATTCATGTGGGAGCTATAAAATAAATGGCAGAACCATCAGGAGCACAGGCACACAGAGAGACCTGGGAGTACAGGTCCATAGATCCTTATAAGTGGCAACACAGGTGGAAAAGATAGAGAAGAAAGCATATGACATGCTTGCTTTCATCTGCTGGGAAATCAAGTATAAAAGTTGGCAAATTATGTTACAATTGTATTAAACGTTGGTTAGCCCACACTTGGAATATTGTGTCCAATTCTGGTCACCACACTACTAGAAGAATGTAGAAGCTTTGGAAAGAGCATAGAAAAGATTTACCAGGACGTTGCCTGGGATGAAGGGTATTAGTTATGAAGAGAGATTAAATAACTGGGATTGTTCTCCCTGGAAAGACAGAGGTTGAGAGACAACCTGATAAAAGTTTATAAAATTTTAAGAGGTATAGATAGAGTGAACAGTTAGAAACATTTTCTCAGAGCAGAAATGACAATTAAAATGGGGCACAAGTTCAAGATAAGGGGGGGAAGAAGTTCAGTGAAGATGTGCAGGGGAAGTTTTTTTTTACATGCAGAGGGTGGTGGAGGCTTGGAATGCACTGCCAAGTGAGGCGGTAGAGGCAAATACATCAGTCACACTTAAGATTTATCTGGATAAACACATGAACAGACAGGGGGATAGATAGATACAAGCTATTGGTCCAGAAAGGACAACGTGATCGGAGGTGGCTTGATGGGCCGAACGGTCTGTTCCTGTGCTGTATTGTTCTTTGTTCAAGGAAGGGGATGTTAAATTCAAAGGTTGGACTGTGTTCCAATAATGGGAAGACCATTGCTAAAGTAGTTCAATAAATATTCTTCCTTGTTTATTCAACCTTCACATACTGATGCACTGAAGCCAGAAAATTGGAGCTGGGAATCTTGATGGTAAATTTTGAGCCCACTCTGCAGCATTCAACAATTAAACCAGTGTTGTCAAATTGAGAACAATATTACTTTGTAGGATGTGAAAATGGCCTTTTACAAGGTGTTCTCTGGCTGTGGTGGGACTGGTTTGGTCATTCTCACTGCCCTGAGGTGGCGGAGGACCTTCATCTTGAGCCACTGCAATCCTTACACTGATGACTGTCCTACCAATTAAAGAGTAGCAACAGGCAGACAGCAGTGGGAGCCTCACAGAGGACAGAATACGATGGGGCTGCAAGCATCAATAGCAGAATGTGCTCCCAAAGAACAGATTAACTCAGAAACAAAAAACCAAAACAAACACCTCAGTTGGAACTAAGATTAAGGCCTGCTTCCTCAAGTGGAGAGGGATTAGAGGGGATAAGAGGAAAAGCCTTTTACCCAGAGGGTGGTGCGTATCTGGAACTTGCTGCCTAAGTTGGTGGTTGAGGTTGAAAAGCTCAATCCAATTAAAATGTACCGAGATTTGTATAGGAAATGCTGGGAGCTAGTGTCACACACCATTGTACCTGGATCTGTACCGGAATCACTGGAATCGGCAACACTACGGACCAGTGTACCCGGATCTGTACCGGAATCACTGGAACCAGCAAGGCCATGGACCAGTGTACCTGGATCTGTATCGGAATTGCTGGAGCAGCCGAGGCCATGGACCAGGGTACCTGGATTTGTACTGGAACTGGAATTTGTTTCAGAATCACTGGAACAGGTAACGCTATGGACCAGTTGCTGGAGAATGAAATTAAAATGAATGATTGCTTCTTTTTTCTCTTTTTTGGTTGGCACAGACATGATGGACTGAATAGTCTCTCTCTGCACTGTTAACTTTTCTATGGTTCCACAATGGGTGTCTGGAATTTGTTGCCTAGTTTTGTGGAGGCAGAAATTGTCAATTTATTTAAAAGGTGTTGGAACCTGCGAGGCATTGGAATGCAGGATTAGAATGAACAATTAATTCTTTAAAAAAAAATCTTAAGCCTGCACACACGACTCTGTCGTCACCGTTCTATAGTTCTACAGAAAATGGTCTTAATTCCAACTATAAAGAAAAACTAAGGATCTGTAAACATAAATCAAATAATACCTAGTCTGAGATTGAGGAAGCATAAGCTTGATGGCTAATATTTTGGAACTTTAAATTTCTGAGACAATTGAGCTCAGGTAACATCATAAACATGAAGCTTTTGGGAACTCAGAGCCATGCTGATAGCCCAGGCTGCGAATTACATTCCTGTTCTGCAGACCTCAATTGAGGATCTCAGCATGTGCTTTCTATGAAAGTTACAATTCCAAATAATGACGCCCATTTTGGCAAAAGAAATGTCCCTAATGGCACTTGGCCTAAGATGTTGCCTTAGAAATATACACACATCACGTGTGGCAAACAAACCGGATCTGGTGCCTGCCCTAAGCAACACCTCTCTTTGTCCAGATATCCCTTTCTAAAAGACCCAAAGACAAAGATACACAAAGCACACACAGTGAAGCTCACTAACACGCTGGCTTTGAGCAGTGATGGCAGCAGATACTGTCTGTAACTGGAGAAAGAAAGCAGAGAGATATTTTCAGGGCAGGTTCCAGAAGCAGCAAATGCAAGGGCAAAAGACCAGACTCTGTGACCCCTGGCAGATGTCAAACTCTTAACGAAACAGTGACTCCCCTACTGCCCATCTGGACAATGGCCTATGTGGAAGTTGAAAGAGGAGGGACTGACGGTTACTTGGGTTACACAATCTGACTGTACCCTGTCCTGGTAATTTGGGAGTTCTATGGTGTGACAGTGCACTAACAGGAGACCCGCAGAGCTTCTTGGCTTTAGATTACAGGAAAACACCATAGTAGACTTTCAGCAACAGCAACCTGTGCTGAGATGATTTGTATAACAGTCTCTTGTATAACATACTGCGGCTTCTACACATTTAAGGAGGCTCAGTCTCTACTGCTTACGAATGACAAATGAATTCTTACCTCCAAGGGAAATTAGGACCTGCCACACTGTATTGGACGATGAATAATCAGGAATGAATTATGTAATAAAGTGCTTTACCTTGAAGGACATCAGAGTACTGTGTGAATACACTGTAAAAAACCTTCTGATCATTCCCTTTGTGAGAATGCAAAAAAATCTCATTATAAATACAAATTTAAGTATAAATTACAACCTAGGAAACACCTAGAATCACCAAAATTATACATTGAAAAAGTGCAATCAGATAGAAAATAAATGCATCCGATGTTGAGGTTAGTTGCTAGTGATAGTGCACAAAGGTGTGGCGCAGCAATTCCTCTGCTGCTGGCCTCTGCTTCACCTCCACAAATATCTTTTTCAAAAAGTCCCGGCTATGGTCAGATACATGAGGTGGCAGCTGAGGGTTGGTCGGCTGAGTGGCGATCTTGAATATGGCTGCCATGGCTTCAAACTCAGCCCAAGGAGGTTTCTCAGTCAGCATCTCCACAACCGTGCAGCCAACACTCCTGCAAGACGCAAAGAGGTAAACAAACCAATGCAAAAACCAGCACTCAGGTTCTCGGCAAACTAATCACATCCCTCACAGGCAAACAGAAAAAGTCCTGACTCTAACAGGAATGAGATTCAAGTCTGAGATCAAAAAACTCAGACCCAGAGCAAACAAATCCCCGGTTTCGATGGTATTTGTCCCCAAGTATTGGCAGTAACTAAAGGGGAGTTGGTTGAGGCACTGACAATTATTTGGAAAGATTTGCTGGACACTGGGAAGGAATCATTAGAAACAAGCTGCGGGGCCTCAAATCAAAGAAGGATCCACATGGACATAGGCAAGCACAGACCTATTAGTCTTACTGTTAAATCTTGTTTCTCAGGAAAGCTAAATACTTGAAATAAAAGATTAGCCTGACTACACAAACAGCAGGAGAGTGGGGCGAGTAGGACAGTGTATTCAAAGGGCTGACATGGGCATTAGGGGCCAAATAACAACTTCTGGTGCTTTAAGACCCTGGGAATTGAAGTGGGCTGAGAACTCAATGCAAAGTAGTCAAATTTGATTGCGCCAAATTGAGAGCACTGGAATCGATTCAGAAAAACCAAAGAAATTGAAGAAAAACACAGCTAAGCACAAAGCATTGCATATAGAATGGAAAAAGACACGTTCCATGCTTGCGATTGGAATCGCTCATATGTGTGCTAAGTGGGCAGCATGGTGGTACAGTGGTTAGCACTGTCTCACAGTGCCAGGGACACAGGTTCAGCTTTCAGCATGACTCACCGTCTGTGTGGAATTTGCACTTTCTCACTGTGTCTGCATGGGTTTTCTCCTGGTGCTCTGGTTTCCTCCCACAGTCTAAACATGTGCGGGTTAGGTGGATTGGCCATTCTAAATTGCCTCTTAGCGTCGGGCGATTAGCTAGGTTAAATGCATGGGGTTAGGACCTGGATGGGATTGTGGTTGATGCTGGCTCAATGGGCTGAATGGTCTCTTTCTGCACTATAGGATTCTATATACAAGTCCAGTGTACCAGAGTTTTCAGTGTTCCTCTGATCCAATCTGAGACTGTAGCTTCAAGCTGTGAGACCTAAACTTGGTAAGTTGATAAAGATTTATCAGTATCTGAGTCAGAAATCTCTCGTGTCAAGCTGAAGGGAACAAGAAGAAAAGGAGTCTCCTGAAATATGAACCCCATAGTCACTTACAATTTGCAGCAGTAAACTATTGCACATAGATCATTCATTATCAGGTTGATCCTGCACTGGCCAAGTGAGATAGAAAGATAGAAAGGATAGAGTGCTATGGAACCCAAAGATTGCACTGTTGGAGTGTAGATCAGGGGGCAACGGGTCCAATTGCTTCTGCTTTCTATAGAAAGTCAAGTCATTGATTGCTCAGTCCCTGAGAACATGAGCCTTAACGCAGGAGTAAGAATCTCAAGATTGACTAACTCAGCTCCACATCATAATTCAACTCAGACCAGCAATCAAATCTTTCCCACTATGTAAAGTTTGGTGTGGCTGCTCTCATTCACAAAGATATCTCAAATCTTTTCATGTCTTGTTCTACTTACCAGATATCTGCTTTTCTGCCATAACCTTCGCCGCTGATCACTTCTGGGCTCATCCAGTAAGGGGTGCCAGTAACTGACTTCATGCCTGTCCCTGACAGACAGATAGTCTGCAACCTCCGACTGGCACCAAAATCTCCCAGTTTTACATTACCAGCAGAATCCCGTAAAATGTTTGCTCCTTTAAAACAAAAGGCACCATATTAATCCGGTTTCAATCATAGCAAGCGGCCTATATCCAACAAACAGCGCTAGTCCTCACCAACATTTTAGGATTTAATTACAAAATCTCCACTTATAATCTATTATGGTCAGTCTGAGAAATCCACAAAGTGCTTTTTTATTTATAAAACTCTGCTAATTTCTGTGATTACTCTGTTGATGAGATTCTGAATTCAACAACTGGAATGAAGACAAATGTGGAGTCATGCAATTGGAAGGTCTCATACAGATAGGAAATATATAGTAAATGGCAAAACGCTTAAGTGTATTGATAGGCAGAAGGATCGGGGTGTAGAGATACACAGGTCACTGAAAGTGGCAATGCAAGTGGCGAAGGTGGTAAGAAGGCATACGGCATGCTTGCCTTCATCTGCTGGGGCACTGAGTTTAAAAACTGGCAAGTTGTGTTGCAGCTTTATAGAACATTAGTCAGACCACACTTGGAATATAGTGTTCAATTCTGGTCACCACATTACCAGAAGGACGTGGAGACTTTTGAGAGGGTACAGGAAAGATTTACCAGGATGTTGCCTGGTATGGAGGGCATTAGCTATAAGGAGAGATTGGAGAAACTTGGCTGATCACTGGAGCAACAGAGGTTGAGGGGACACCTGATAGAAGTCTACCAGATTATGAAAGGCAGGATTGAGTGGAAGAATCAATTACTAGGGGGCACAGATTTAAGATGCAAGGGGCATGATTTAAAGGAGATGTACAAGACAGATTTTTTACACAGACAGTAGAGGTTGCCTGGAATTCGCTGCTGGGGGAGGTAGAGGAAGCAGATATGGTAGTGACTTTTAAAGGACATCTTGACAAATACATGAATAGGTTGGGATTAGAGGGATATGGTCCCTGGAAGGGTAAGGGATTTTAGTTAAGTTGGCAGCATGGTCGATGCAGGCTTGGAGGGCCGAAGGGCCTGTTCCTGTGAAATGTCCATCTGTTTTTGTTTGTATTTTCTTCACATTCCCACCAGCACAGTCGCTGTGAAACTGGACTAAAACTAAACTTCTTCCAACACGGGACATGGCAAGATCCACTGCAAGTATTTTCTGTTATCACTAGACTCAAGCGAGGTGACATGGTGGCACAGAGGTTAGCACTGCCGCCTCACAGTACCAGGGATCCAGGTTCAATTCCCGGTTTGGATTACTGTCTGTGTGGACTCCCGAATACAAAACTCCATCTTTAATTTCTCATCATTGTTTTCAAACATTCTCATGGTCTCACCCCTCTCTATCTCTGTGACTTCTGCCAGTCCTACATCCCTCTGAGATCTCTGCACTCCTCCAATTCTGACCCCAAATACTTCACTCCATCATTGGTGGCTATGCTTTAGGCTACCTTGGCTTAAGTTCTGGAATTCCCTCCCTAAACCTCCCCACTTTCAAATTTCCAAAGATGTTTCCCAACCTTTGAAGTGCTTTCCAGCAATTTCCTGTTTTTATTTCATACTTCTGGAATTCACAATATTTTGCTTTTGTTTGTAGGATGCTACAGGAATAATATTACTCCTGGCATACAAGTATAGTTGTACTGAGAGATTAAGATTTGTTTCTGTGTCAGTATAATTCCCTGGAACTTTTGGCATTTCTCTGGATTATGCAGTCTGAGGTCATGCTACACATTATTCCGCTTCATAATCTGCTGCCTGCCCTCACCTTTTATATCTCTGTGCACAATCATGTTACTGTGCAGGTAGGAAACACCTTCCAGGATCTGCCGAGTGTACCTGCGGGTCACGTTCTCCGTCAGTGCGCCATAGGCCTTTAGCTGGTCCTTTATTGAACCCTACAGAAAAATACTGCCATTACAAGAGAGATTTTACAAAGCCTGGTCTCAAAGCCACTAAAAACTTTAGGGTCATCGCTTCAGGGTCTCACAAATCCAAATCTTTGTAGTGAAAAATAATTGTAATCTCTCTTTACAGGTTAGCAGCCCTCTGTTAAAGTTAGGCAAACTAACTGCATTATATGCTGATAGTGTTGGCAGAGTAAATTTCTCTACTTGCTAAGATTTATACAAGTTGGTCAGTGCTACCTTTTATAATCAGACTCCTACTTCTCTGTAATTGAGTAAACTTGTTTTACTTTGCAGTTTCTATTTTGTATGTTCGAAGGCAGAGCTTGTTCAAAACCTCATTCTGTGAAGTAGAAATTGATATTAGTCCCTTCTTGTTGCAAGAAGTCAAAAGTATGCAAATATCTATTTGCTACTGAGTAAAATTGATTGAATAGCACTCATTAGATTCACTCAGTCTATATGTAGATCAAAGTCCCCCATGATTACTTTATTATCTCTTGTTAAATATCCCTCTAATCTTCTGGGTTACACTCCTCTGAGGAATCCTCATCAATCTCCAAACTGGAATACAAGTTAGTGACCAACATGGACTCAAGGCATTCCTACACTACCTGCCTCGGATTCCAGACTGCCAGACATTCCCCCATTTCCCCTCTACTTACTTGCAGCTAACCTGTAGGTGTGATCATCTCCTTAATGTGCTCACCACATAGCTCTCAATCTGGTTGATGCATCACAGCAACTCGGGACTTAATCACAATTCCCAAACCCAGAGCTCACGCTTCTGCAGCCGCTGACACTTCCTGTGCACATTTGTTCAGGTCATGTGGATGAATCATGGCGGATGTATATTGGCACGTGACCTAGCTGCCCTGCTATGTCTTAACTTTACAGAATATTTATTATAAACTGGAGTCTAGAAAGTTTAATTATTCACAAAATTAGCTCCACATTGTTCTCACTTTTTGAATACTGCTTGTGCACTGCTCCCATTAGCCACTCACTGAGTTCCCTCAGCTCCTGCTCCTTCTCGCTGCTCTCAAGTTAGCCAGTTACTGGCTTAACTATTTTCTAATTGATGCCAGTTCTCACCATCACTTTAACGTACAACTTTAAGCTGAAGTAACACAACAAGCCACTTCAGATAAAACAGTCCATTCACCAGCCTCATGTTTCTCTTCTGTGTCCTTTCCTTTATTAACTAAATGGTTTGTAATTTTCAGCGATTCAAAGACATTCCCAAATCTCCAAATAAAACCCCTTAAAGTTCCCCTTGCCCAAAAATCCCCCTCTTCCTCGCCCAACCAGAATTCTCATCCCCTCTACATTCTCCCAACCCAAATCCCTCCCACGTCCGACCTGGAATTCCACATTCCACCCCAGGAACGCCCCATCCCCACATCTCTGAGAAATTCTGCTTTTTCAAATCATCGCTAAAATCTCTGTCTTCAGGTGATTTTAAAAGAGCCAACCTGTAGTTTCCCAGAGAGTTATCAAATAATAGAAACAGAAAAGACTCATTTTCATCGTAAAACTGAGGATTGAAACTTACACCTGGCATATATTCCATGAAGATAGAAAGAGTTCTCTCCTGCGGGTCCCGCAAACAGCCGTAATACTGGACAATCCTCTCATGGTGCAGATTCTTCAATAGCTGGATTTCACATTCAAGAGCATTCACCTCCTGAAAGGAATGAATCAGAGCTGTCAGGAAACCCAGAGGGTGCAGAGCAACAACACACAAGATCCTAATCTCCCTGACAGCTTTCACATCTCTCCATATTAACAGACATAGCTCTTCACATCCCTCTTTCTGTCATCAAAGCTTCATGTCTCTCTCTCTCTCCGTTAACACAGCTCCCCCGCGTCTCTCTCCGTTAACACAGCTCCCCCCGCGTCTCTCTCCGTTAACACAGCTCCCCCCGGTCTCTCTCCGTTAACACAGCTCCCCCCCGCGTCTCTCTCCGTTAACACAGCTCCCCCCGCGTCTCTCTCCGTAACACAGCTCCCGCGTCTCTCTCCGTTAACACAGCTCCCCCGCGTCTCTCTCCGTTAACACAGCTCCCCCCCGCGTCTCTCTCCGTTAACACAGCTCTCCCCCCGCGTCTCTCTCCGTTAACACAGCTCTCGCCCCGCGTCTCTCTCTGTTAACACAGCTCTCCCCCCGCGTCTCTCTCCGTTAACACAGCTCCCCCCGCGTCTCTCTCCCCATCAATCCAGCACCTTGTGTCTCTCCTTCTATCTGCAATGCTGCCCACCTTTACCATCGTACTGTGCAGAGTTCTCACCTTGCTAGTCTCAGGACTGTCTGGGTCAAACTGAACTTGTTTCACTGCCAGCTCTCTTGCTGTGTCGGCATCGTAGCACAAATACACTCTGCCAAAGGCCCCCTGGCCCAGCAGCTTGCCCAGTCTCCAGTTCGTGGGCGCTCTGGGAGCTGTACAAAATAAAATCAGTTTTGAAGATTGAGATGGGAGAAACATAACGGTTCCACCCCTCCTTCCCCCTGAGCACCGTCAGCCCACAGAACCTCAGAAGATAACTCTGCTTCTGTGGCTAAAGTCCTACCAAATGTGCAATCAGCTTAGCTGACCATTCACCAGCCCTGCTTGGGCTTCCCTTGCTATTCAACATATAAGCCCCTGTGCTCTCCTGATTGCATATTGGGTAAGAGGATGATACGTTTTTTAAATGACAGTATTGGGATGTAGAGTTGCTGAAAAAGGGCTATTTCTAATTGCTCTTGGGAAGGTGATGAGCAGCCTCCTTGAACTGTCTCAGTCCACATGCTGTAGGTACACCACAGCGATCAGATAGGGAGTTCCAGGATCTTGACCCAGCAACAGTCAGGGAGACAATTAGTGTGGCACTAAGTCAATCAGAACACGGTCTCTGCCGAGAACAATTTGATTTATTAATGTCACATGTAATAACAGACAATGAAAAGTATTGTTTCTTGCATGCTATACAGACAAAACATACTGCTCGTAGAGAAGGAAATGAGAGACTGCAGAACTTAGTGTTACAGTCATTGCTAGGGTGTAGAGAAAGATCAACTTAATACAAGATAGGTCCATTCGAAAGTCTGACAGCAGCAGATAAGAAACTCTTCTTGAGTCAGTTGGTGCATGACTTCAGACTTTTGTACCTTATTCCCAAAGGAAGAAGGTGAGAGAATGTCCTGTGTGATGGGGGTCCTTAATTATGCTGGCTGCTTTTCCAAGGTAGTGGGAAGTGTAGATTGAGTCAATGGATGGGAGGCTGGGTCGTGTGATTGATTAGCTACATTCACAACCTTTTGTAGTTCCTTGTGGTCTTGGATAGAACAGGAGCCCATACCAAGCTGTGATACAACCAGAAAGAATGCTTTCTATGGTGCATCTGTAAAAGTCGGTGAAAGATACTTACTGCAGGAATAGACTTTGGAAAGGACTGAGGCAAATTGAGTGCAGTTTGGAACTGAGAGCACACTAGCAAGTTTCAAATTGGTTCTTACTCTACTACAGGGAAGTAAGTTTGCTCTGAGTATCTGCTAAGTGGTTCCAGTCTATTCCATATTTAAGATATAAAACGGTGCAGGAACTGGTGATAAGTTTAATAAAATATAGAAAAAAGAAAGTAAATGATTGAATAATGTAACAAAATGGTTAATTAAAACACATTAAAGGTGATAAGACAGGTGATGTGTCTTGGCTGCACTAGGTGAGAGATCCTGGATGCCGTTATGGCTCAGGGCAAATTCTGCACTAAGTGACAGTGGCTTGAGGAGTTTTGGTTCAGAGTCACTGAGCTGGAGGCTGAGCTGCAGACACTGCCACACATCAGGATAAAGGAAGTTATTAAGACACTTTGTACCAGGAGACAGTCACACTCCTGAGGATAGACTTTTCTGATTCACAAGGCATCAGGTAACCTGCCACCCGGACCACCCCACCTCCCCCAACCCCCTCAACCCTGACCACCCCACCCCCAACCCCTGAACCCCACCACACCCGATTCCTGAACCCCCCAATACCCCCCCCCCCCCCCCACCCCCATCCCCTGCCCCAACCAGCCAGCATTTGGTGAACCGAGCATGCTGTAAACCTTACAGCGACTAGGGGGGCTGATATCCATGACAGACAGTGTTGGATTGTCAATGTCACTTCCCCTTCTTCTCATCCTGCTGTCCTCGTACTCCGGGGTGAAAATGCTGCTTCCACTGCTGGTGCTCAGGGAATGCTCCGTGGGACTGAAACTCATCGGAGAGCGGAAAGTGTTACCATGGGTTCTTCGTGCCCTGGGGAATGTTTTACGACCTGAGGGGAAAGGCAGAAGAAAAGCGCTGATGTTAAACACCATGCAAAAAACTGACTCCTGCAAGGCAGAGGCTGTCAGGAGCTGGGCTTTCAGACGTCAGCAGCAGGATGGATGGTGTGGGCTAGAAATCAGCTGCTTTAACAACAGCCCAGCACAGAGGAGGTGACTGCCCGGTCTGTCTGCTCAGCATCCCATCTCTAATGACTCAGCACAGAGGTGACAGGGTGCTACTCAGATAGGATACAGACTGACAGAGCTGGGGACTGGAGAAATAACAGAATGAGAGGCACTGCTTTAAGGCTGCAGAGAGGTCATGCTGTCAAGCAAATGTTTCTTTGAATTTAATCCGTGCCACGCCTGACCTGGGTTTGTCTGACAATTAATAAAATTGGTTGGATTTAAAATTGGTGTTGTAAAACTTTACTGAGTTTACCCCAGTCCAACGCCGGCATCTCTACATTTTGTCTGACAATGACAGTGAGGGCCTTTAATGACCAACAATCGCAAAGAAATAGCCAGAGAAATTGGAAAAAGAATTAGAGTTGTTTAAAAACATTTGCAAATGCTGGGAGGATACAACAGAGATAGCCCTTTCATACAGTTCCCATTTCAAGTATTCTCTGCCCATCGCTAACTGCCCTCCATTTCAGAGGGCATTTGTGAGTCATGTAGCCCAGACCGGGTAAGGGCAGCAGATTTCCATCCCCAAAGGACATTAGAGACCCAGACCGGGTTTTACTGCAAACGACAATGGTTTCATAGTCACTGATACGACTTTTAATTCCAGATTTTTATTGACTTCATCTGTGGTGGTGGGATTCAAACCTGGGCCCTCAAGTTTTGCCCGAGTCTCTGGATTACTAGCTCAGTGACAATACCACTGAGTGCACATGGCCATATCTTCAATCTTTAAATATTTAATTAGGAAGCAGAATTGTAAAACTGAAAACAAGTTAGAGGTTAAATCTGAATAGCTGCCAAGGCAGACACAAGTGAATCAATATGTCTGATTCTGAATCCAGACTCGGGGTGTGTGCAGTTAATGGATCTTGGATTAGGGAGGGGGTGGGTTAGAAATGATCAGGGCTTCTGCTCTTTATCACCAGTCAGGGCTCCGTGTTGGTTTCTGCACAATGTGCACAGGACTGGGTCTGGTGCTGGTCCCTCACCATATGTTAGAAAAGTCCAGGATGTGTGTCTGTGCCTGCACCATGTGAAATATCACAATAATTGCAGTCAAGGGGCGAGCACCATTAAATACCAATTCCTGCTGGGACTGGGGGAAAACAACAAACAAGAATGAAACAGAAAATCAAATCAAAAGCATGAGACAGACAATCAAGTCGTTAAAGGCCCCACCCCATTAGCAAACACCGAACGACCAATCGAGATGTGAAACTACACCCCCCTCCCCTCCCCCATTCCAGAATCATACAAAATGGGCAATTAGTGTTGAACAATTGGGGGTTAAATACCCGCTCCCTGATAACTTTGTTGGGGAATGAGCCTGGTCTGTGCTCACCGTCACTGTAGTCATGGTGATGGTAGGAGATGTGATACCTTCGTGGGTACGTCCCACCTTTCCCAATTTTCTCAAACGTTGGAATATCGCAATCTGTAGGGAGAGAAATTGGTTTGATTTTATTCAGAAATAAAACATTAATCTGCATCGAATCTTACAGCATAGAAAGAGATCATACTACCATCAACCGTCGAGTGTCATCAACTTCAGGAAGAGTCGAGGAGAACGTGTCCGTCTACGTTAACAGGGGCGGTCAAGGGCTTCATATTTTTGGATGTCCAGATCACCTGTCCTGGTCCCCCCACCATGCTGACACCATAGTTAAGAAACCCACTAACGTCTCCAGTTCCTCAGAAGACTAAGAAAATTTGGCATGTCCACTATGACTTTCACTATCTTTTACAGATGCACCATAGAAAGCATTCTTTCTGGATGTATCACAGTTTGGTATGGGCTCCTACTCTGCCCAAGGCCACAAGGAACTATAAAAGATCATGAATGTAGCCCAATCCATCATACGAACCAGTCTCCCATCCATTGACTCTGTCTACACTTCCTGTTGCCTCGGCCAAACAGTCAGCATAATTAAGGACCCCACGCACCCTAGACATTCTCTCTTCCTCCATCAGGAAAAAGATACAGAGGCCATGTACCAACCACGTTAAGAACAGGTTTTTCTCTGCTGTCGTCAGAATTTTGAATTGACCTACCACGCACCAAACTGGTCTTTCTCCACACCCTAGCTATGACTGTAACACTACATTCTGCACTTTCTCTTTTCCTTCTCTGTGAAAGAAACAATACTTTTCTCCGTATATTAATACATGTGACAATAATAAATCAAATCAAATCAGGATACTGGGACTAACCATTCTTGTAAACAGCAATCCAAATTCTGTACTTCCCTCTGTAACCCAATATCACATTTGCTATTTTACAGTACTTGGGTGCAGCATTACTCTGTGGTACCACTTTCAACTCACAGGAAGGAGATTGTGGGTTCAAATCTTACTGCAGAGACTTCAGCACAAAAGCTTGCCTTGTCTCTTCAATGGAGTACAGAGAGAATGCTGCAGTCACAGATACTGTGTCTAGGATCAAGTGTTAAACTGAGAGCCTCTCAGGTGGATGTTAAAAATTCCCAAAGCAACATCTTGAAGAATTTGGTTGCTGTTGTTCAACTAATATCGCTAAAATCAGATTATCTGATCATGACAGCACATGTTTGGACATGTGCACAGGGGCATGTGCCAGAGAGGGGGGGGTCGCGTGCGAGAAAGAGAGAGCGCGGGTGCACAAGAGAGCGAGCGTTAGAAAGGGATTTCTAGAACCTTTGTTAAACAGTTAAGGGCTCAGCTACAGGAGTCTCAAAACTCACCTGAATAATCCTGATGATTATCTGGATAGCTCTGTGCCCTGGGCATCCAAGCTTTAGGATAGCTATCACTGCAAAATAAAACCAAGTATTAGCTTGCACACCTGCCCCATCGTATCTGTAGAATAAAACTGAATTTTCTATCAGTCAAATCTTTATACAGTTTGAGATGTCCAGATGTTCAAACATGCAACTTCAAGAATAGTTCAGAACAATGGTGTGGAGACAGCCTAACACTCCTAGATAAGATTCTTTACTCAGAGGGTAGTAAGGGCGTGGAATGGCCTGCCTGCAGCAGTTGTGGACTTGCTAACTTTAAAGACATTCAAATAGTCAGTGGATAGGCATATGGATAACATTGGAATAGTTTAGGTTAGAGGGTCATTAGATTGGTTCCATTGGTCGGCGTAACATCGAGGGCCAAAGGGCCTTTACTGCGCTGTGATGTTCTATGTTCTAAGATAGGAAGACAAATAGGCAGTGGCACCAGAAACAGGTGGTCAATTTCCAAAATCCAATCGAGTCTGGAATGTTCCTACAGATTGTAACTCCTTGATTTAAAAAGGGAGATAGAGAGAAACCAGGGACTGTCGAGCAGTCAGCCTGATGTTGATAGAGGGGAAAATGTTACAGTCCATTAGTAGAGCATTTGGAAAACAGTGGCAGGATCGGATAGAATCAGCATGCGTTTACCAAAGGGAAATCATGCTTGACAAATCTATTGGAATTCTTCGAGGATGTAGCAAGTAGAATTGATAAAGGGAGGGCCAGAGAATGTGGTTTAGTTGGACTTTCAGAAGGCATTGGACAAGTTCCCATATACAACATTAGCATGCAAAATTAAAATACATAGACTTGTGGGTATTGAGATGGATAAAAAAACTGGTTGGCAGATGCTTAAGGACAGGTCAGATCTTTTCTCAGTAGCAGGCAGTGATTAGTGATGTACTACAGGGATCAGTGTTCGGGTCCCAGTTATTCAGAACGTATAGGCAAATGTATGGCAGATACAGTATAATGTAGATAAATGTGAGGTTATCCACTTTGGTTGCAAAAACAGGAAGGCAGATTACCTGAATGGCTATAGATTGAGACAGGGGAATGTGCAATGAGGCCCGTGTGTCCTCGTACACCAGTCACTGAAGATAAACACACACTCCACCATGAGCACAGATCTGCTGTAAGGGAACACCTGCAGGATGGCTCTGCTAAATTTCTATCTTTCTGCCTCCAGCTCCCATCACTGCAGTAGATCCAAACTGCAGTTGGCATTCGCACAGGGATGGGATCAGATCACCCAACACTTATCAGTCACATTACACTTCCAACTAATATGCCAGCTTAACTGGCTGGGTAGCATTTTGGACAAGACATTACATTATAGACCCCCTGGTCTATTAGATGGATAGAAAAGATCCTATAGCATTATTTTAAACAGCAAGCAATATCCCCGCTGCTGTCCTGAGACAAGTTACCCTTGATTAACACCATTAAAAATAAGACTACGTGATCATTAGCTCATTGCTGCTTGTGGGATCTTGCTATGCAAAATCTGAACGCGATGTTTTCTATCTTACAATTCAGACTCCTCTACAAAAGTATTTCATTGGTTGTAAAGTGCTTTGGGATGTCTGAAGTTGTGAAAAGTACAAAATAAACAAATGCAGGTATTTTTTGTGTTTGCATTCTCTCAAAACACTTTTATTCCCAAGGGTCGGTAAGTGGCACAGTGGTTAGTGCTGCTGCGTCACAGCGTTAGGGACTCGGATTCATTTCCTGGCTTGGGTTACTATCTGTGTGGAATTTGCACATTATCCCCATGTCAGCATGGGTTTCCTCCGAGTGCTCCAGTTTCCTCCCACAGTCCGAAAGACGTGCTGGTTAGATGGATTGGGTCGTGCTAAATTCTCCCTCAGTATACCTGAGCAGGCATCGGAGCGTGGCGACTAGGTGATTTTCACAGTAACTTCATTGCATTGTTAATGTAAGCCGACTAGAGACACTAATAAATAAACTTCAATAAAATATCATCTATTTGTCCTACTTGTCCACTGTCAGTCTAACAGGTCTGCTGAAACTAATTTATTTTCCTGCTTATGGCATTTTAGATTGCTTCAAGTATAATGCGGTGTTAAACATCTTGTCCTGAATGAAATCAACATCACACAAACTTTCAGAACAGATAATATATATTACATTGAGAAGCAGCTCCTTCAATGTAGTCAAAAGTTACAAGGTGTTTCCACCAGGGGTGATTAAGAAAGGAAATCTGATACATAAGGAGATATTAGGACAGGTGATCAAAAGCTTGGCCAAAGGGAGTAGGTTTTAAGGACAGTCCGAAAAGAGGAGAGAGAGGCGGAGAGGGCTATGGAGAGAATTCCAGCAGTTAGGGTTCAAACAGCTGAAAACATGGTTGTTAATGGCGCAGTGATTAAACCTGGGGACGTACCTGAGTAATGGAATGGGAATAACGGAGAACTGGCAGAGTTTTAAGACTGGAGGAGATTACAGACGAAGGATTTAAACACAAGGATAAAAATTCCAAATTGGCGACATTAAGGAACCAGGAACAAAGTTAGGCCAATAAGCACACGGATGATGAACGGACAGGGCTCGGTGCGAGTGAGGGTTAGAGGCTGTTACCTGTCTAGGGGGCTGTCAAGGGATGGACAGCTCCCCGACGCTGAGTTTTCAGGGCTGCTCATCGACAGTGGATCCAGCATCTGCCAACAAAACAACCACACGTTAGACAAGGAATCTTTGCTTGAATGAATTCAACAACTGACATGATAAAACCAGAAATTCAAGGAAGCAAAGGTATCTCAGGAGAGAAATTCAGTTTTCTGAAACATTCCAATTTCCCAATTAAAATTCTCCCAAGGACATGGTGCCAGCCCATCATTATCAAAACTAATAGACAGCTGGTACACTCCTGGCACTAGAGAGCGCGAGCTGGTACACTCCTGGCATTAGACAGAGCGAGCTGGTACACTCCTGGCACGAGAGAGGGCAAGCTGGTACACTCCTGTCATGAACAATGGTGGTTCCTTACTTGGTCCATACTCTCGGGAATGAATTCGCCTTCACTGTTGATGCTGGTGTAGGATCCATTGCGTGCCACTTGCTGCTGCCCATCTGGAATGTATCCGGGTGGTGGAGAGCTCCGATCGGATGTCTGGGAAGCTGAACAGGGGCAAAATATTCACAGTTAACATGAGAACATGAACCAAACCTATAAAACAAAGAAAGAACCTTATAACTGCCAGTGATTGGTCACAAACACACAGAGTAACAAAGTCAATGACCAAGGAAAGATCCTGTCTCAAAAGTGAGATGATGGAAGTGTGAGAGAGACAGAGATTTGGCATGAGCGCAGTACGTCCATGTTATTTACTTCCCTTCTGACCGCTTTGGAGATGATGGGAATTGTGATGTGTCTCCAGAGATTGAGGGTGTACAAGGACTGCACACTTTTCCAATCAGACTCATAAGAGTTGGGTTTGCAGTTGTGATAGGAATAATCAAACCTGAACATAACAGGAGGTTTACCAGGATGTTGCCTGGTATGGAGGGCAGGTCTTATGAGGAGAGGCTGAGGGATTTGAGGTTGTTTTCGTTAGAAAGGAGGAGGCTAAGAGGGGACCTGATCGAAACATATAAGCTGATTAGAGGTTTAGATAGGGTGGACAGTGATAGCCTTTTTCCTAGGATGGAAAAAGCTAGCACGAGGGGACACAGCTTTAAATTAAGGGGTGATAGTTATAGGACGGATATCAGAGGTAGGTTCTTTACCCAGGGGGTGGTTAGGGAGTGGAATGCCCTGCCTGCAGCAGTTGTAGATGCGCCAAGTTTGGTGGCGTTTAAGAGGTTAGTTGATAAGTTTATGGAAGAGAAGGGAATGGTTTAGTTTGGAGGGTCATTGCTTTTTTCCTAATTGTTCGGCGCAACATCGAAGGCCGAAGGGCCTGTTCTGCGCTGTAATGTTCTATGTTCTATAACAGGATTGCAGGAGAATATAATATTAATGGAAAGGTAATGGATGATGATCTAACAGAAAACATTCAGTCTGGACAATCAAAGTTATCGATATGGGAGAAGGATGGGATGTGGCATCCAGACAATCTTTCTCAGAAACTGAATTTATTTTAAACAGGAAGGCAGAATGGGAATTGAGAGCTGTGGTAACTTATACAACATAGAACATTACAGCGCAGAACAGGCCCTTCGGCCTTCGATGTTGCGCCGACCAATTAGGAAAAAGCAATGACCTTCTAACCTAAACCATTCCCTTTTCGTCCATAAACTTATCTACTAACCTCTTAAACGCCACCAAACTTGGCGCATCTGCAACTGCAGCAGGCAGGGCATTCCATACCCTTACCACCCTCTGGGTAAAGAACCTACCTCTGACATCCGTCCTATAACTACCACCCCTTAATTTAAAGCTATGTCCCCTCGTGCTAGCTTTCTCCATCCTAGGAAAAAGGCTATCATGTCCACCCTATCTAAACCTCTAATCATCTTATATGTTTCAATAAGGTCTCCTCTTAGCCGCCTTCTTTCTAACGAAAACAACCTCAAATCCTCAGCCTCTCTTCATAAGACCTGCCCTCCATACCAGGCAACATCCTGGTAAACCTCCTCTGACCCTCTCCAATGCCTCCACATCTTTCTTATAATGAGGGGACCAGAACTGCACACAATACTCCAAGTGCGGCCGCACTAGAGTTTTGTACAGTTGCAACATGACGTTGCGGCTCAGAAATTCAATCCCCCTACCAATAAAAGCTAAGACTCCGTATGCCTTCTTAACAACCTTATCGACTTGATTGCCAACTTTCAGGGATCTATGCACATATACACCAAGATCCCTCTGTTCTTCAACAATATTAAGAGTCCTACCATTAGCCCTATACTCTACACATTTGTTATTCCTGCCAAAGTGAATTACCTCACACTTTTCCACATTAAACTCCATTTGCCACCTCTCGGCCCAGCTCTGCAACTTGTCCAAGTCTCTCTGCAAACTAGAACACCCCTCTTCACTATCTACCACTCCTACGACTTTGGTGTCATCCGCAAATTTACTAATCCATCCTTCAATACCCTCATCCAGATCATTTATAAAAATTACAAACTGCAGGGGCCCCAAAACAGATCCCTGAGGAACACCACTAGTAACCGAACTCCACGATGAATATCTCCCATCAACCACCACCCTCTGTCTTCTATCTGCTAGCCAATTCCTCATCCAATTAGCTAAATCACCCTCTATCCCATACATCTGCATTTTCTGCAGAAGCCTTCCATGGGCCACCTTATCGAACGCCTTACTAAAGTCCATATATACCACATCAACTGCCTTATCCCATCCACCTCTTTGGTCACTTTTTCAAAAAACTCAATAAGGTTAGTAAGGCACGACCTACCCTTCACAAAACCATGCTGACTATCCCAATCAATTCATTTCTCTCTAAATAACTATAAATCCTATCCCTAATAATTCTCTCCAATACCTTGCCCACAACAGAAGTAAGACTCACTGGCCTATAATTCCCAGGAAGGTCTCTCTTCCCCTTCTTAACCAATGGGACCACATTCGCTATCCTCCAGTCCTCCGGAACCACACCCGTAACCAACGACGACCTGAAGATCAGAGCCAGAGGCTCTGCAATCGTCTCTCTTGCCTCCCAGAGAATCCTAGGGTAAATCCCGTCCGGCCCAGGGGACTTATCTAACTTCAAACCTCAAGAATATCTAGCACATCCTCCTTATCTACTTCAATACTTTCCAGTTTACAACCCTGTATCCCAGTGTTCTCCACAACTACATTTACATTTCCCTGCGTGAATACCGAAGAGAAATATTTGTTCAGTGCCTCTCCAATCTCTTCAGGCTCCAAGCACAACTTCCCACTGCTGTCTCTGACTGGCCCTAATCTTGCCCTAACCAATCTTCTATTCTTAACATATCTAAAGAAAGCTTTAGGATTCTCCTTGATCCTATCAGCCAAAGTGTTCTTGTGTCCCCTTTTAGCTCTTCTCAACTCACCCTTTAGCTCCCTCCTGACTAACCTATAGCTTTCCAGTGCACTAACTGAGCCTTCAAGCCTCATCATGATGTAAGCTTCCTTTTTCCTTTTAACCAGCGAATTAACTTTTTTAGTACACCAAGGTTCCCTTACTCGACCATTTCCTCCTTGTCTGACAGGGACATACTTATCAAGGACTTGGTCATCAAAAAGATAAAAGAACATGTTGTGATATCCAATCTTCTTTACTTATAAAAATATTGAAATATAGTACAGCAGGGACCAGCACTGGAGGCAGCTGGTTACACATGTCCGTCCTGGTAAAACTAGATCACGAAAGCGAAAGCTACTAATGGCGCAACTCACACATGCTCATAACCACTATAGGGATCAGTATATATTAAAAATAGAAAGGTGCGTACTCTATTTGAAACTGAACATTTTAAGAGAATATACCACACAGCGTTCATTATGAAAGATTTTGAAAGGGCTAAGAACATTTTTCT
This sequence comes from Sphyrna mokarran, assembly GCA_024679065.1. Classification (NCBI taxonomy): domain Eukaryota; kingdom Metazoa; phylum Chordata; class Chondrichthyes; order Carcharhiniformes; family Carcharhinidae; genus Sphyrna; species Sphyrna mokarran. The sequence continues at coordinate 91,220,165 of JAGIQG010000011.1, forward strand.
ATCAGCTGGCAAATTAGTGACAAGAGGGCATAAACTTTACACGATCACGAGAAGAATTGCTCAAAGTCTTAAATCTTTGCCCAAAGTCAAAGTAAAATGTTATAGAAGTGCCACCAACTTCTCTCTCCTCAACTATCCATAAATGCAATTTGGCTTATTTGGCCTAAAACAATTTAGAGGATAGAACTGTTCAGCTGTGCTGAGATACATACCATAAAAATATTCCATCTTCAATGAATCAGACTATTATGTCAATTTAATTTTTAATTAAAGCATATATAAATCTTTTCCAAAAGTATTTCTTGGAATGCGCATATCGCTGGCTGGGCCAGCATTTGTCACCCATCCCTACTTGCTTGAATTGAGTGTCTCACTCAGCCATTTCAGAGGGCAGTTGAGAGTCAACCACATTGCTGTGGCTCTGGAGTCAGACGTAGGCCAGACCAGGTAAGGAAGGCAGATTTCTTTCCCTGCAGGATATTAGTGAACCAGATGGGTTTTTACAACAATGAGTTCCCCAGACAGAGCACTGCACTGGGTCTCTGGATTACTCGTTCAGTGACAAAACCATTACACCACCGCTTCATGATGCATCTGTATTCAATATATAACGAATGCAAGTTTAAAAGAACACGATTGTTCTAACTATTTTATAAGGAAGTTTTTGCCGAGTTTGGAACATGGGAATGCTGTACCTCAAATGTCAATTAAAAAAAGCTGGATCGAAAAAGTCAGGAGTTCAATATGTGAAGCAGAAAAGGGAATAGAGAAAATGAGAGGAATTGAGACTGATTCCAATGGACAGCTATGATGGGCTGAACCATTTCCTGTGTTGCAATGAGAAACCACAGCTTACCGAGCAAAGGCAGCTTGCTTTTCCTCTCAGCACCTACATACACTGTGCTATTATCCAAATCATCCAATGTTTGCAATGCCTCCACATTACTAAGGTTTGTTACCTAGGTGAGAGAGAAAATCAGTTTGAAAAAAGGACAAATCAAAACATCAACAACAGATAAATACCGTATACAGATTCATAGCATTGCCAATGTGCTCTGTCCAGATCAAACAACCTTGCAGAGAGGTTAAATCCTTTTTGAATCAGCCAACAATGCTCTCAAGGTCCAAGACATTATTCCAGATGATTGGGAGATTCTGGAGCTTTTGTTATAAACCAGAACTCTTCAAACTCATTTCACATCAGATCCCAAAACAAGGGAGATGCTGAACACTTTAAATCCAATATTCCAGCTGTGATCTCAAAGTTGCCAAGTAAAACTCTGTCTATTCTCAAATCAACAATTCTTAGTGAGCCAGTGTAACGTTTTTCCAAGCATTCTGTGACTCTGCTGAGCAAGACTAAGGATTTTTGTAGAATCAGGGCAGTATGGATGAATACTGATTTGGAAGTGGCCTGTCACTGATCAGATCCTTCCCGCTTACAACCAGCAGAGGGCAGCTGAGGCCAGAGTTGAAAGAACAGTATACCATCCACTGGACTTGCCCGCTGTGCTTTTGACTCTCTCCCTGCACTGGTGCACTACATAAGAAATCTCACAACACAGGCTAAGTCTCCACATCATGACTACCATCAATTGGTGCCGTCTGCACAGCAGGTTAAGCATTCGGCAGACCACCCTTCACACTGAGTGAGATATTGCAGGCATCAGTGCCAAAGGGGCACTATTTATCTATATTTAGCTGGAGCACACTCCCCATCGAAGACATTTCTATTTATGCCTTAACCACTCTTATTTATTTTGCCTGTTTCTGCAATGTCAGCTTCTCTTGTGTTTTCCCACTGGCTCCACACTTACCATTGTGCAGCCAGCACCACAACATCTCTTTTTTAAAATCACACCACTGTCACTGGACTGGTGTCACTTCCACATTCTCTGAGCTTCACTGGAGGAGTGTGTGTGCGCCTGTGTCTGTCTGCATGTGCCCATGCAGATGTGTGTGTGTGTGTGTGTGTGTGTATATATATATAAGTGTTTTGTGCGTGTGTGTGCAGGTGTTTGTGCGTGCGTGAGTGTGTTGTGTAAGTTTGTGAATGCGTGTACGAGTTGCCACGCAGTGGTGCATTCTCTTAGTTCCAATGCGTCCCACTCTGATTATGATCATGGTAGGGGTTACATTCAAAACAGGGAACTGTGATGCCTAAACAACCTCACTCTGCTTTAGAGCCCTCTGGTGAAGTCCTACAAGACACACAGGAGTCTCTGACTGACCAGCTTTCTGTATAACCCCCAATCCCTCTTCACATCACATTGACTTCCTTTTTCTACCTGTTTATGGCAATTCCCCTGTAAGATTACTGCTCTCACAGGTTTTATCACACTGTGGTCAGGTCAGCACACTGATGTACCATGGAAGCCCCACAAGTGTGCCACTAATATGATTCAGAATGATTAAATTTAGTCAATAAACTAAATCTAATGTTTGTTTCCAACTCCGTGGTCTGTAATAGTCATACAGATTTACAGCATGAAAACAGTCCCTTCAGCCCAACTTGTCCACGCTGCCCTTTTTTTTAAACCCACTAAGCTAGTCCCAATCGCCTTCATTAGGCTCATACCCCTCTATTCCCATCGTGTCCATGTAACTCCAAGTCCCGGTGGAGCTAAGATTTCCCCCGCATGCGCTGGCTGGAAACGGGCTGCGTGGGCAGGGCCCACGGCAACGGGCCTAACTGATGTAAAACATCAGAATCGTGGCTCATTTCCAGCCTGTGCTGCACAATCCAAACCACAGGTGAGCAGCTTCCCGGCTGACCAGGCTCTTTGGGAATTGGAGGTGTCGATCATGGCATTGAAGACAGAGACTCCTTCGTGCAAAAAGCAAAAATACCAGAAGGGTGCAAAGCCTGTGAGAAATGAGACAGATGTAGGTTGGAAAAAACAGGGGAGAAGATAGAATCAAAGCTTCCAATACGCAAAGAAAAGGAGAAACAGACTCCAACATTTAAATGGTGATAAGGTTCTCATCATAAATATCTTAAAATAATGAAAACTATGTGAAATGGTGGCTTGGTATGTTTTTAGGAGGTTTTAGAGATAAAAGGCTTTAGCGTGACTGCAGTTCATTGGAGAGAAGAGGTAGTGTGCCTTACAGTTTTTTACTGGTGCATTGTGATGTAAAAAGGGTTTGGAACCTCTGGTCTATTTGGAGCACAAAGGGCTCTTCACAATTATATTTACACATTCTCAATTCCATTTCCTCTTTCACTGTTTCAACCTCAGTCTTCAGGTGGCAGGGAATGGCAAAGTTCAAAATCATAGAACCATCAGCACAATTAAGCCATTTGGCCCACCATGCCCGTGCTAGCTGTCTGTGAGACCATCTCAGAATCCCAAGCCTCTGCCTTTTCCACATAGTCCATGGAATTCCTGCCATTAGCTCTGAATCGTCCATGTCCCAAAAGCCAAAGAGATTATGTCTTCCTAATAATAATACATTGATAGAAAGAACATGTAACCATTCATAAAATGCTTTTCATGTGCTCAGGATATTCCCAAAGCCTTTCAGAAACAATCAATGACATTGTTTTGAAGTGTAATCATTGTTATTAGAATGTCAGAATCGGTTTACAGATGTCTCTGTGGATGTTCTTGGTAGAGATAATCAGTGAAAATGGAAGTGAGTTCAATTGAAAGAGACCACAAAAGCGGTATTGATTTCTGGTAGGTTGACAGAGCACATTATAAAGATTAACACACTGACAATCAGGTAAATGTATTCCCAAGAAAACAATCTTGTCTGAGTTCAAATGTTATGGTTACAGCCCTAAAAGTTCAATGCATACCACTATTGAATCTTATGGATATAAAGAGGCCATTTTGTCCATCACAATGTGCTGACGTTTTGAAAGAGCTATCCAATTACCCTCATTCCCCTGTTAGAGTCACAGAATCCCTATAGTGTAGAAGGAGGCCATTCGGCCCATCAAGTCTGCACCGATCACAATCTCACTCAAACCCTATTCCCATAACCCCACATAATTACGCTGCTAATTCCCTGACACTAAGGGGCAATTTACCATGGCCAATCCACCTAACCCATGCATCTTTGCACTCTGGGAGGAAATCCATGTAAACATGCAAAGAACATGCAGGCTTCACATAGACAATGACCCGAGGCTGGAATTGAACCTGGTTCCCTGGTGCTGAGAGGTAGCAGTGCTAACCACTGTGCCACATTTGAGACCAGCACTCACTAAGTAAAAAAGAATGATACACATTTCACTGTGGCTCAGCCAATCTTTTGAGTTTGATGTTCAAGTCCTACTACAGAACCTGAGCACAGAAATATCAGTTGATATTTCAGTGAAATATTGAGGGAGTGTTGCACTGTCAGAGGTGACAGTTTTCAGTTTAAGATGTTAAACTGAGGCCTCACCTGTCCTCTCAGGTAGATACAAAACATTCAACAGTCACTAATGAGAAGAACATTTTTGTTCTTCTTTTGCAGGGTTTATTTATTTTGTGTTTCATCAGAAGCTTCCCTTCATCCACTGCCAGCTTGCTCCACACTGCCACCTGTTAGTGCAGTTTAGGTAATGTTTCAGAATTTCCAAGCATGTATATTTCTGAGACTTTCGGTAAGCTCCCTGCCTCTCTGATGTCCCAGCATTGTATACGTAACTATTGTTTTTTTCCCTCTTTTGACTTTTTATTTTGAGGCGATGGGGAGGGGGAGTTGGTTTCTGTGCTTCTTTTTGAAGCATTGAAGATTGAATTATTCATCCAAGACTTTCAATATTTCATCAAAGCTGGGTAAGGATTATCAACGTACTACATTCACATTACTTAATCAGCAAGCTCATCACAGCAGAAAGGAAAGGTATTTATTAGGACTTTTACTGACTTACTACTTAAGACCTTAAGTCTCAAGTTCCCTATCTGGGGAGCCACCTCTTATCTAAGGCTGACATCAATACAGAGATCCAACATTGTATCCAGTTAGAGAGTGCCATCTTTGGACGAAAGTCTTTGATGATCACGACATTCATGCTGACACCAAGATCCTCCTGTACAAGGCAGTCATCCTCCTAACTCTTCCATATAGCTCAGAAACTTGAACAGCGTACAGTGCCACCTCAAAGCTCTAGAGATGTACCATCAATGCTGTCTGAAGCTGATTTTCCACCTCAGCTGGGAAGACACAGGTACTAACACGAGCATCCTTGAAGGAGCCAAGCCCAACAGCATCGAGTCCATGATCATCCCAGACCAAATCTGCTGGGCTATCCGTGGATATCAGAGTCCTGACTGCCAATGCAAATCTTTTTCTCAGCTCAAGGCTCCAAAACAAGAGGACTCAAAGACACCTTGAAACATCTACCTCAAGAAACGCATCTGTGACTGAAGGGCACAATCTTTTAAAGACATCCGGTGGCAAGAGGAGCCAGAGAAAGGAATCCAAGTGATCTAGAGTCCAAGGATTGAACCCACTTCCTGGAAACACCTGCCAACCATGCAGTCAAAGATGTGGCTCTAGGATTGAGCTCATCAGCCACAAGGACCCACAGAACCTGTGACCAAGACACAGAGTTTCTTACTCATTAGCGAGTAAAAACCAGAGGAGGAGGAGGCGACTCCAGTCATTTAAAAATCCTCTTCCCAGGACAAGCAGTTTCCTATTAGGTTGGGCCTTGGATGAATCTAACCAAATCTGTAAAAACATTAAAGTTCCGTTAGGTTCAGCTTTCAGAAGTTGCTGAAATTCAGGGTGGAGCTGCCACTGATTTGAAAGCACAAGGTTTACCTGCACCTGCCAGTTTTGGCAGGCCCACAATCAAGTTTGCTGTATTCTGGAATTTTAATGTTTTAACTCACCCGTTTGGTCTGCCAACTGTGCTCTGAGAGTTATAACTAGACTTCCGAGGGATCACATGGAATCTTACATAAGAAATAGGAGCAGGAGTCGGCCATCTAGCTCTTCGAACCTGCCCTGCCATTCAATAAGATCATGGCTGATTTGAAGTGGATCAGTTCCATTTACTCACCAACTCCCGATAACTCTTAATTCCCTTATCTATCAGAAATCTATCTACCCATGACTTAAACATATTCAACAAGGTAGGCTCCACCACTTCAATGGGCACAGAATTCCAGAGATTCACTATGCTCTGAGACAAGAAGTTCCTCCTCAACTCTGTTCTAAACTGTGCCCTCTAGTTCTGCTATCCTTTCTAAGTGGAAAGAATCTCTCTACTTCTACCCTATTCAGCCCCTTCATTATCTTACACGTCTCTATTAGATCCCTCGTCAGCCTTCTAAACTCCGAAGAGTACAGGCCCAATCTACTCAATCTCTCTTCATAAGTTAACCCCCTCATCTCCGATGTCAACCTGCTGAACCTTCTCTGTACTCCTTCCAAGGCCAATATATCCTTTCACAATTAAGGGAACCAAAACTGCACACAGTACTCCAGTTGTGCCCTCACCAGTGCCCTGTACAGTTGCAGCAAGACCTCCCTGCTTTTATATTCTATGCCCCTCGCTCTCAAGGCCAACATTCAATTCATCTTCTTGACCACCTGCTGCACCGGCAGACTGAGTTTTTGCGATTTGTCTACAAGGACCCCAGGTCCCTCGGCACAATAGCACGCTGCAACTTTTCACCATTTAAATAATATTCCATCCTAATATTATTTCTTCCGAAGTGGGTAACCTCACATTTGCTAACATTATACTCTGTCTGCCACGTCCTCGCCCACTCACTCAGCCTATCCAGATCCCCCTGCAGACTTTCCACGTCCTTCATGCAATTCACTTTCCCACTCATCTTTGTGTCATCAGCAAACTGTTACCCTACACTCAGCCCCCTCCTCCAGATCGTCTATGTAAATGGTAAACAGTTGAGGCCCCAGCACTGATCCCTGCGACAATCTTTTATTGCAGTGAGGAATTTTAAATTTATGTCTTCAGCTTCCAAGCCTTTCTTTGGAGCTTTCCTTTGGTAATTTTCCTCTGCACGTCTGCTTTTCAAGCTTTTCTTCAGGTGATCTTGCTTGGCGTCTCCCCGTCAGGTGCTGTCAGTCCAGTCAGAATGCTCCTTTAATTTTCCAGCATTTGAATTTCTCTTCCAGGTCCTCCGAGATCCAAATTTTTCCAAGAATTGCAACCATGTTGTTAACCTTAACAAGGTACTCAGTACTACCATAATGCTGTGTGCGTCAGACCCTTTTATCACAGATACTCTCAAAATGGAATTGGATAAACATTTTAAAAAAACACAATTTCAAGGTTATGGGGCAGAGTAGGTGGGTGGAACTAATTGGATAACTAGCACAGGCATGATGTGCCAAATGACCTCCTCCTGTGCTATATTGCCAAGACTGATGTCAATAAGAAGTATATCCACAATGGTAAAATTGGAGATGTTAAGTTCAACACTGTTGCAAAATCTTGTTTTGCAACTCAACCCAGCTTCTGTGAACACAATAAATAAACTAAGCTAGTAAAGCTGGCACAATGCCATCCTTATTTGTAAAGGTACCTTGAGAATTCAATCTTATGGCCCAGCTTTTTTGTCTCTTTTTCTGCAGGGATACTGTCTCACATTTGCACTAAGATTTGTTTTTATATTTAGTTATGTGGAAAATCCAAGAGGGATTCCACTGTAGATTGTGTAAACAAGGGCTCCCTCATGTCTGGCATCTTTCAGAGGAGACAGGGATTCTGTCTGCCCTCTCAGGTGAACACGAAAAGATCCCATTATACATCCAAAGAAGAGCAAGGTAGTTGTTCGCCATCTGGGCCAATATTTATCCCTTACCCAACATCACGGAATACAGATATCATGACTGATATTATTACTGTTTGTGGGAACTTGCTACGTACAAACCGGTTGCTACATACCTCACATAAATAACTGAAGTGGGGCCCTGGTTAATTTTTTCAAAAATTATTTTGCAGAATGTGGGTATCACTGGCTCAATCAGTATTTATTGGCTATGCCTAATTGAGAAAGCTGCCTTTTGAACTGCTGGAGTCCACATAGTGTGGGTGCACCCACAGTGCTGGTGGGGAGGGAGTTCTTATTTTTATGCAGTGACAGTGAAGGGATAGTGATATGTTTGTAATGGTGATATGTGTGTGCTTGGAGGAAAATTTACAGGTGGTGTTGCACCAATGCACCTGCAGTCCCAGTCATTCTAAATGGTAAAGGTCACAGGTTTGGAAGGTGCTGTTGAAACAGCATTGTTGAATTACTGCTGTGCATCTTGTAGATGGTACACACTGCTGCAACCGTGCGTCAGTAGTGTGAGGAGTGAATGTTTAGATGGTGGATGGGATGTCAATCAAGCTTTGGCCTGGAGGATTTTAAGCTTCTTGGTGTGGTTGGAACTGCACTCATCCAGGCAAGTGGAGCAAATTCTACAACAATCCTGACTCGTAGCTGGTGGACAGGCTTTGTGGAATCAAGAGGTGAGTTACTCTGTATGGAACTTCTAGCCTCTGAATTGCTCTTGTAACTGCAGTATTTACAAAGCTGGGCTAGATCAGTTTCTAGTCAATAATAACACCCAGGATGTTTAGTAATGGTAATACGATTGAACGTAACAGAGAGCTGGTTAGATTCTCTCTTGATGGAGATGGTCATTGTCTGGCACTTGTATAGTGTGAATGTTACTGGCAAATATTATCCAAGTTTTGCTGATTATGGACACTTATTGCTTCAATATTGCTAATGGTGCGGAACATTGTGGAGTCATCACTATATAACCACACTTCTGGCTTTATGACAGAGGAAAGGTTATTGATGAAGCAGCTGAAGACTGCTGGGCCCAGGATACTGCTCTGAGTGACTCCTGCAAAAATGATTTGGGATTTTAAACATTCTACAATGGGATGTGCGTGTCACTAGAGAGGCCAACATTGTCTTGACTGATCTTGAACTTAGCGGCTTTCTAGGCCGTGTCAGAGAATAGTTAAGAGTCATTTCCCACATTGTTGTAGGCTTGGAGTCAAAAACTGGCCTGACCAGTGAAGGACATAGAATATAGAGATCCTTCCCTAATGGACATGTTGTAGCTTCACCAGGTTGACATCTCATTGTTAGGTGCCCTCCTGCACTCTTTATTTAGAGTTGGTTCCCTGGCTCCTTGGTAATGGTAGAGTGGGGGAATATGCCAAGCCATGAGATTACAGATTATTGTTGAATACAATTCTGTTGCTGTTGCTGAGGCCCACAGAGCATCATGGATGTCCAGTGTTGAGTTGCTGGAGCTATTTGATGTCTGTTCCATTTAGCTCGGTGGTATTGCCACACAATAAAAACTCCTACCAACACTATCATGAACAGATATATCCATGGCAGGCAGATTGGTGGAGATGGTCAAATTGGTTTTTCCCCCTCCATACTCTCCACAGACCCAGTCTAGGAGCTATGTCAATGAGGACTCAGCTAGCTCAATCAGTCATGGTGCTACCGAGCCACTCTGAAAGACGGACATTATGTTCTCCTCCTAAAGTACATTCTGTGCCCTTGTCACCTTCAGTGCTTCCTTCCAACGAGGAGGAAAACTGATTCATCAGCTGAGGTTGGGTAGAGGAGATGGTTTGCTGTGATAGGTGAAAATCAGGTGATAGGTGGAGGTTTCTTCGCCCGTGTTTCACTTAGTGTCATGAGACTTCATGCATCCAGAATCAATATTGTGGATTCCAAGGGAAATTCCCCTCTGTGTAAGCCACAGTGCTGCTGCCATCTCTGGATGGGGTGGCTATGATGGATTCTGAGACAATGATGTAGGTGAAGTATGGTTCTATGAGTATGACTATGTCAGGCTGTTGCTTGACTAGTCTGTGGGAGTGGCCCAAATGTTAGTGAAAAGGACACCACGCAGGGTTTGCCATTGTCACTCCAGGTACCCAGGTTGATGCCAGGCGGTCCTTTCAGTTTATTCCTTTCTGACAGTTTTGGAATGGCTTGATACAACTGAGAGTGTTTCACTCAGCCATTTCAGAAGGCAGTTAAGAGCCAACCACATTGCTGTGGCTCTGGAGTTGTATGCAAGCCAGACTGAGCGAGGACAGCAGATTTCTTTCCCTATAGAACATTAGTGAAGCCTATGAGTTTTTAATGATAATAATAATAAAACTTTAGTTGGGGCTACATTTGGAATATTGCATACAATTCTGGTAACGACTGGTCAGAAGGATATGGATTTGGGAGAGGATACAGAAAAGGTTTACCACGATGTTGCCTGTTTAAAAGGCATTAACTATGAGGAAAAATTGGACAAACTTGATTTGTTTTTACTTGAATTTTGGAGGCTGAAGGATGTCCTGATAGAAGTTTACAAAATTATGAGACGCATGGATAGAATAGGCAGTCAGGTAGACATTTTTCCCATGGTAGGAATGTCAATTACACAGCAACATAGGTTTAAAGTAAAAGGGGGAAAGTTTTAAGGAGATGTGAGAGGCAAGTTTTTTTTTACAAAGAGGGTTATAAATGCCTGGAATGCAGAAGCAGGTACTGGCAACACTTAACAGGCATCTTGACAGATACTTGAATAGACAGAGAACAGCGGCATACCGACCACTAGAGGAAAAAGGTCTTTAGTTTAGAAAGGCATCACGTGTCAGCACAGGCTCGCTGGGCCGAAGGGTCTGTTCCTGTATATTTCTTTGTAAGCAACAATGATTTGGTGGTCACCACCAGACTAGATTTCAGTTCCTGATTTATTAAATGAATTTCAATTCCTAGCTGTCATACTGGGATTTCAACTCATGGCCCTGCAGTATTCTGGATCTCTAAGTAGCTAGATCAGAAACATTACCATCTCCCCTTAATAATCCTGAAATCACTGGACAGCATCATAACAGCGAAATTGTCTTTCCTTTTGACAACTGATTAAATCTCTTCGGGATCTTAGGAGGTCACCAATAAGCTTTTTCTTTCTTTCTTTTCCAGTAAAACCTCATTCACCCCTCAGCGTGCTCTGCAATCTATTCTCTCCCAGATCCACACTGTACAGGAGCACAGCTTCCATACCTGGTTAAACTTTAACAATGCTGCAAATACTCAGCAAGCCAGGCAACATCTGCAGAGAGAGAGATAGACAGAGTTAACATTTCTGGTTAATAACCTTTCATCATTTCTGATAAAAGATCATCTACCTGAAACATTATAAACTCTCGCTTCATCCTCCTTAGCTGCTGACTATTTCCAGTGTTTTTAGTTTTTGTTTCAGCTCTACAGTATCAGTAGTGTGTTGCTTTGTGTTCTCTACCTGGCTGTTTGACTGAAGCACCAACAGAATTTTTAGGCTCTTCATGTGAACACTGCGATCCAGGAGTTCGATGGCTTTATCCAGATCATCCTGTGTAGTCAGAGGAATCACTAACTGCAAAACAGATGAGAAATGAAGAGTGAGCAAGCTGATAAAGAACCCTCACATCAATGGACAGAATCGCAAACATGAGTCAGGGGAAAGCTTGGGGTTACTGCGCAGTGTGTGCTCACTTCTCCCAATCGCACCATTCCAACTGCACATTCACTTTTGTAGCCATTCTTCAAAGATGCCAAAACAGTGAGCACCATCAAGCTATTCAACTGCAAGGAGCATCACATCAGAGCTTCATCCTGTCCTCGAGTGCCTGCACCATCAGCAAATGGCCTTCAGGAACAGGGTTCCAGTCTCACTTAATCCTCTCTTTCTTACCCCACATTTCTTAAATATCTCTTCCTGTACCTGCCAGTCCCAAGGCCAGGAGCACAGAGGCCCAATCGAATAAGTCGCGTTGCCCTAGTAGCAGAGCACAGAATTAGCTCAGGGATCCTCTACCTCTGGATTTAGTAACATATATTTTAGATAATACCAAAAAGAAAGGGCACCTTAAATGATAAGACTTGAAGTAGGTGAGCAGAAGGCCTCTTGGATGCAGTTACACTGGGCAACGCAAGAAGATAGAGGGAAGAGAGATAAAAAAAAATACAGCAGAGTGATGTCACCCTTTACTGGTGTAATTGGACTCATTAGCTAGACTGAAAGCACCCTCCACCCTTGGCTTGGGTAGTTCAAGGTGCATCCTTCCTCTATCCAGCAACCTCCCCTCATCCCTGTAAGGTGCTTTGAATGAAAGCCCGTGCTGGTATAGTTGTACACTGCTTTGGGATGTGTCTTCCACAAGCTTGAAGGATTTAGGAGAGTTACAATAATCTGCCTTGTTTTCCACCCCAGGTTCCAATTCTAGAAACATCCAATGCTCAGATATCTTTGAAAGTTAACTGTGTGTAAGGTAAATTCTTCCCCAAAGCAATATCGTATCAATTGAACCAAATCTCTTATTGAGGAAGTATCTAATTAAAAAGGAGCTTGTTTCAAACAAAAAATCTAGAGCGAGTGAGAGAATGAATAGAACATTTGTACAGAGCTAACTAGAGGGTGAAGGATAGAACTATGGTAGTCAGCTCAATGTGTGGTCACAGGATAAATCTGGGCTGATTAAACAAGGAAGAGACTACACATCAAGGAAAGTTGTATTATTACCATCCAAGTACTAGTCAGATCCCATCTGCAGTAGTGTATGAAGTTCTGACAAGAATCATCGGAAAGATATATTTCCAATTACTGTTGTATTATTACGGTTACACATCAAGGAAGAGTTTGATGCATTTAATTACTTCTTGGGTTGATAATTATAAATGAAGGCGTCAGAATTTAATGAGCAAACGGAAATAGCAACGATGGATCAAAATTACCCAAGAATTGAGAAGCTACTCAGAACCGACAACATGCTTGGTTCTGTGTGGTTTCCATTCTAAAAGGAAATGGAAATCTCAGAGCCTGGAGGATATTACAAGGGGAATAAATAGGTTGAGTGTGCCAAGGGACTGAAACAAGACAAATGTGATGCTAAATGATTTCTGACATAGATCAGTGTAAAATATAGGAAAACATTCTACAAGAGGAAGCTTTTACAGGCAGCACACTCGTGACAAAATTTCCTATAGTTCCTCAAGGACAAAAATGTTTGCTGGCAAGGAGATCATGACAACGGATTTAGCCAAGTCTGAAATTCTCAAAAGGATTAGTTTACAAGACAGAAAGCCACAGAATGGAGGAAACTTTCCAAGTGGATAAATAACTGGTTATGTCAGAGGCTAACTTGAGTTAGTTGCTAAGGAAACAGCATGAACGTGAATAAGTGGCTGCACAGAATAGGAGGGGGCCATTAAGCTCCATGAGCTCATTATAAAGAAACTGGAGCAGAACATTCAAACCAACTCCGTCCCCCACTCTTGCAAAAAACCTCCGCCCAACCAAGCCCATTCGTGAGATAAGGAGTAGCATTTACCAGCCTCCCACACCCCCATTTCCCCAGGCCCTTCACACAGGAATGGAAGGACATCATTCATCCCCTTTATTACCCCCTGCCACACAGAAATGACAGCACATTCCTGTTATGTAGGAACAGAAAAAGTAAACAGTTGATGAACCCATTATACAAAAACAGTATGCCATTCAGTCTGTTCCACAATTCAACTAGATCATGGCTAATTTGCATCTTATTTCCATTTAAATTTAGTAATTTTATTCATTTATTAGTCACAACTAAAGCTTACATTAACAATTACTGCAAAAATCCCCTAGTCATGACAATCCAGCGCCTGTTTGGGTCAATCCACCTAACCAGCACGTCTTTCAGAATGTGGAAGGACACCCGAGCACCTGAAGGACACCCACACAGAGACAGGGAGAATGTGCAGACTCCACATAGAAAGTGACCCAAGCCAGGAATTGAATCCAGGTCCCTGGTGTTTGAGGCAGCAGTGTTAACCACTGTGCCACTGTTATGGGTCTGTTTCATACCCCTCGATGCCCTTATCCTTCTAAACTAAATCTTAGTGCTGATTATTTCAATTGATAATTAATATCCATAGTCAGAGATTTCCAACTTTCCACTAATCTGTGCAAGAAAAAAATACTTCCTAAATATCATCCTAATGTCATCCTTTACTCAGGTTCCCCGCCAGGGGAGATACCTTTTCTGCAACTACCCCATCGTAACAACAATATCATACTTTTCAATATTTCCCCAATATTATTGTGGTACACTATGAAATTGGCTTGTGTGTGAGACTAATTTAGTTACACTGAAGGCAGACTGCAAGGTTGAAAACATCAAAAAGGAGATAGATGTGAAAACAAGAGTTATAAGTAAAAGTGAGCAGGGCTAAGATGGAAACACTCAGCAGTATGAATGGACATTTGCGTTAGCAAGTTAGGGAAGGTGACTTGAAGTTAACTATTGCATTTCAAAAGCAACATGTACAATTGGAGGAGATCATAAATGAAATAAAGCAAAGAATTAAGTTAATGTTTACCCAAAAGTAGGGGCCATAAAAAAATACCATGAAAGACTTATAAATTCTGAGAAAAGGAACTTCTAAAGCAAGGCAAACCAATCAAGTTAAAGATGAAAGGGAAAAATAAAGAGAGATGGAAGTCTGTATCACTAAGTGTGGTTACGAGATCCAATAGCAGCATGCACTAGAAACAGGCCTGTGAAGAAACAGCTGCTGTCAGAGAAAGGTCTGTGTCTGCAAGGTTCTAGAGGCAAGCTTTGGTTCCAGTTTTGAATGTGAGTAACAGTAAAGACTGTGTAAGGATTTCCCTATAGCAATGGTGAACTTTCGGTAATGTTATTGGAATTTGCATAATTTTAAAATCTATGAGGACTGTTGACTAAAAGGGAAGTTTAGCTTGGAATTACTCGAGCAATAATATTTTGACAAGCAACTTAGAAATACCATATACAGCAGAAGTGCAATCTTCTGTCTTTAAGTTTGTTTATTTTCCCTTTTTTAAATGTTTATTGTTACTTTCAAAGAATTTCAAATCATTTGTGACGATTTTGCTCTTGACGTCAGATACTTTTTTATAAAATTCAAATTACAAATTGTTGTGATAACTTGTTCAAGTTTCCTTTGGGATTTGAACAGCCTGACATTTACTAGCTGCCATGTTATAAAACTACTAAACGTCTTAATCATTTTAAACACAACAACTACATCACCACTCAACTTGCTATTATGTCTGCTTTACACCATCGTCTGCTGAACCCCTTATCCTTGTCTCTCTTATCTGTGAATCTAAATGTTCCTACATATTCTCTGGTCAATCTCCCATCTCCGAACTCTCCATAAACTTAAACACATCAAAAACACAGCTGTTCATTTCCTAACTCATCTCCCTCGTACTTACTGACCTACACTGGATCCTGAACTGATGTCTTGATTGTGAAATGTTCCTCCAGCCTTGCAACTACCCCTCGCATCCCAGACTGTGTGTCCCTTCACCTCAAATTCATCGCTACACCAATGTCAGTTGTACCTTCAGTTGCCTAGCTCCAAGCTTTCCAAACCTCTTTGCCTCGCTTTCTTTCTTTGAAAAATTCTTTAAATCTCTCTTTGACCAAACCTTTGGTCATCTTCTCCGATATCTCTTCTGTATCGATTTTTGTTTGATAAGCATTATTTATACTTCTCTTAAAAGGCTCAGTATAAACTCAACATCAATAATATTCAGTATGGCCTCAACAACAATAATATTCTACTGCCCATTGGTAGCACAGTGCTTCAGGGACCTGAATTCAATTCCTGATTCAGGTCACTGTCTGCGTGGAGTTTGCACATTCTCCTTGTGTCTGCGTAGGTTTTCTCCAGGGACCTGGGTTCAATTCCCAGCTTGGGCCACTGTCTGTGTGGAGTTTACGCATTCTCCGCATGTCTATATGGGTTTTCTCTGGGTGCTCCGGTTTCCTCCCATAATCCAAAGATGTGCGGGTTAGGGTTGATTAGCCATGCTAAAATTGCCCCTTAGTGTCCTCAGATGTATAGATTAAAGGGATTAGTGGATAAATATAGAACGTAGAACAGGACATAGAACACTACAGCACAAACAGGCCCTTTGGCCCACAAGTTGCACCGGTCACATCTATACCTACCAAGCCATAGACCTATCTATAACCCCCAATCCCAGTAGATCCCATATACTCATCCAGAAGTCTTTTAAAAGACTTCTCTTTTAAGAAGTTCGCCTCTACCACCATCGACGGCAGCCGATTCCATTCACTCACCACCCTCTGAGTGAGAAACTTACCCCAAATATCCCCTCTATACTTGCTTCCCTGCACCTTAAATCTGTGTCCTCTCGTAGCGACCATTTCAGCCCTAGGAAAAAGCCTCTGAGAATCCATCCTATCTATTCCTCTCAACATTTTATAGACCTCTATCAGGTCACCTCTCAACCTTCGTCTCTCCAGGGAGAAGAGTCCCAGCTCCCTCAACCTATCTTCATAAGGCCTGCCTCCCAATCCAGGCAACATCCTTGTAAATCTCCTCTGCACCCTTTCAATAGCTTCCACATCCTTCCTGTAGTGAGGCGACCAGAACTGTGCACAGTACTCCAAGTTTTTCAGAATTTTTCCATTAGCCATGATCTAGTTGAATTTAAAAATTTTCTGAAAGTTTTTCAGAATTGATTAGGACTTCCAATATGTAGAGATGAGTGTAGGGCCTTGGTGGGATTGTAGTCAGTGCAGACTTGGTGGGCTGAATGGCCTCTTTCTGTACTGCAGGGATTCTATGATAAGCAGTTCAAATAAAGCTGCTTGTTGGTAATCTGCAATAAATCTTCAATGCCAATTCAGGTATCAATATTATTTTGGAGATTATAAATGTCACACTAAGATTAAATCAAGGTAATTGGCTAATTTTTGTGGTCTTTTTATACTACATCCTACAGTTCTAAATTGCAAAACACAAAAATCAAAATCAGGTATATCAAAAAATGTATAGTGACAAGAATTCACACTTACATAATGAAAGCAAATTACTGCTGATGCTGGAATCTGAAACCAAAAGAGAAAATGCTGGAAAATCTCAGCAGCTCTGGCAGCATCTGTAAGGAGAAAAAAGAGCTGATGTTTCAAATCCAGATGACCAGCTTTGACAAAGGGTCATTTGGACTCGAAAGTTCAGCTCTTTTCTCTCGTTACAGATGCTGCCAGATCTGCTGAGATTTTTCAGCGTTTTCTCTTTTGAACTCAGACTTACACAGTGTCTCTAACATAATAAAATGGCTGGTAGACGACACAGGAGATATTACTGCAGAAATGAATGATTCATTGCCTAAATACTCATTTGGATCTTTTCACAGTAGCTAAGAGTTCCCAGGCTGTAAAGTGATCTGAACAGTTTCATCCTCAGCTCCCATCTTTCCATTCCCAATCATCACATTTACCTCTCAATTCAATTAGACAAAAAATGACAAGAAAATAAATGAAGGTCGGTACCTCATTATTGGTGTAGTGCAGGCTCATCGGCTGACCAAAGGCAACCTTGGCTTTAGCGGCAATATCCTCAAGAAGGACGGGCCTGGGAAACTGGAGGATTCTGAATGGGGAGTGAGAAGAGGAATTAATCAATAAGTTTCTGCTACTTGCTGCACTCCTGAGACAGTGGAATCATCATAGCACCTAAAGCTACAGGCAGCAGCACTGCTCATACTTCACAGCCGTGTTGGCCAACAGCCATGGATTTAATTAACCTTTTTTCCCAACAAGGATTTCATCTTGAAAGTCAGCAGCATATTTGTTTTTCAGAATTGATTAGGACTTCCAAACAAAAAATACTTTAAAAGTGATTATCCACAGGAAAATTCCTGGCATCTGTTTCCTATCTAAAAGTATGGATCAATTAAAATATGAACATTCAAACATATTCTTAAGCTTTCATTTTATGTTCATCAAGGTGAGGGATGTTAGTAATGTGATATTGGAATACTTCCCCATATCAACGAGGAGAATTCTGTTACAAACAATACTGTGGAAACCAACTGCAAGGATTCCACATCAAATAGGTCCAGGCAGAGGCAGCGGCAGCAGGCACTTGTTCTCTTTGCCCTAACTGAACTTGATTCTTGTTCTGAAATGGAGGTCAGTATCTAACCCAGTGCATCAACCTGGCCCTGCAAACATACAGTTTCAGTTGCTCATTCCAGCAAAACCCAGCTTCCACTTCACCAATACATTCTCCACTCACTGTCTGCACTGTAACATCACCACAAATCTTTTCTTAGCGAGATTATAACAAAGGTTCATTAGGTTAATTCCTGGGATGTGAGAGCAGTTCTAAAGGACAGGTTGATAAATATACAAATATTCATTGCTGCTAAGAAGAATGGCAAGTGATCTCATTAAAATGAATAAAGTCTTCTCGAGCTTGAGATGCTGAAAGACTGGCCAGAGGATTTAGAAAATGGGGCATAATCGTCAAGGTAAGATGTAGAACGAAGACATATATATATAAAAAAAAACCTTCACTGAAGAGGGTTGTGAATCCTTGGACTTTCCTATCCCAGAAAGATGAGAATGCACAATTATTGTGTATAATCAAACTGAGTTCAGTAAGATTCTAGGGTCTAAGGGGATTATGGGTTATAGAGACAGTCAGTGAAAGTGGCAGTGCAGGTGGGGAAGGTAGTCAAGAAGGCATATGACATGCTTGCCTTCATCGGCCGAGGCACTGAGTTTAAAAATTGGCAAGTTATGTTGACGCTTTATAGAATCTTAATGAGACTGCACTTGGAATATAGTGTCCAACTCTTGTCGCCACACTATCAGGATGTGGAGGCTTTGGAGAGGGTACAGAAAAGATTTACCAGGATGTTGCATTAGCAATGAGGAGGGGTTAGAGAAACTTGGTTTGTTCTCACTGGAGCGACAGAGGTTGAGGGGAGACCTGATAGAAGTCTACAAGATTATGAGAGGCAGGGACAGAGTAGATAATCAGAAGCTTTTTCCTAGGGTGGAAGAGTCAATTTCTAGGGGCACAGGTTTAAGGTGCGAGGGCCAAGGTTTAAAACAGATGTACAAGGCAGATTTTTACACATAGAGAGGTGGGTGTCTGGAACTTGCTGCCGGGGAGATAGTGGAAGCGGATACAGTACTGACTTTTAAGAAGCATCTTGTTGAGTACGTGAATGAGATGGGAATAGAGCGACATGGTCCCTGGAAGCATAGGGGGTTTTAGTTAAGTCAGGCAGATTTGGAGGGCTGAGGGGCCTGTCCCCATGCTGTAATTTTCTTTGTTCTTTGAGGTAGTGTAGGACCGTGAAGTGAGATATCAAATGGCAGCAAGGAATAGAATTCCTGTTTTGATTGCGCTGTTTTTCCAGACTGACTCTAGTTCTCGATTTTTCTTTCACACCTTGTTTTTCTCTTTCTGAATATTTTCTGTGCTTTGTACTGCAATCCTTTTTAGTTTATACTCTTATTTCTCAATTTGTTCCTAATGCCTGACAATTTATATTTTATTCAGCTCAGGCTTTCTGCCCCTTAGATCTTTGGCCAATGGCCTCTCTTTGTCCATTCCAGTGTCTGTCTGTCTTTTGTGCTCCTCCTCTCCCACCATCTTATAATCTCCTCAACCATTAAATCTTCACATTAGCACTGACGATGAGAATGAGTGACATTATCAAGACAATGCTGTAACATAGACTTGGGTTCTAGCCCAAGATTCTTTAGGCAAAGAGACCAAAACTGTACATAGCGCCTCAAAAAAGATATAATAGGTTAAGTGGATGGGCGGAGATTTGATAAATAAACCATTAGAGAAAATGTCAAATTGTCTATTTTGGCAAGAAGAATTTAGAAAAGCATATTTTCAAAATGGCAAGAGATTGCAATGCTCTGAGATGCACAGGGATCTGGGTGTCCTCATGAATGAATCACAAAGGGCTGGAATACAGGTACAGTGTGTAGGAAAGCTGACAGAACATTCTAATTTATTCTGAGGGGAATTAATTACAAAAGTTGGGAGGTTATGCTTCAGTTGTACATGGCAATTGTGAAACCATACTTGGAGTACTATGAAAAATATTGGTCACCTTATTTAAAGAAAGATATATATGCTTTTGAATCAGTTCAGAGAAGGTTTTATCAGACTAATACCTGAAATGGATAGGTTGCTTTATGAGAAAAGGTTAGACTGGCTTATATCCGTTGAAGTTTAGAAGAGTAAAAGGCGACTTAATTGAAGCATAAGATTTTGAGGGGCATTTCCACGTGAGGGTCTTCCATGCAGCGACCTCAATCCCAATCTACTTCAGCTGTTAATTGCAGATACCCTTGTATCGCAGACATGAGAGACCAGATGGCCCCATGCCGATAGCAAACTTGCCAGTGTGTTTTTGAGTGTATAGCCAACATTCATTTGGCTCACATGACCCAGCCATAATCACCCTTCACTGACATACAGGGGATTCCAGCAAGCCAGTATACCTCCATATTCAGCACTTCGTCTTTGCAGGAGATGCTCTATTTTCACCTGAGATAGCAGAGATGGAAACTGTTCAGCCTCTTTGCTTATATAAGTTGTCCACGTCTTGCTACCACAACGAAGGGTTTTTTAAAAATTCATTCATGGGGCATAGACGTTGGTAGCTGGGCCAGCATTTCTTGCCCTTCCCGGGCAGTTGACAGTCATTGACATTGCTGTGGGTCTGGAGTCACATATAGGCCAGACCAGGATAAGGATGGTAGATTTCTTTCCCTAAAGGACATTAGTGAACAAGGTGGGTTTTTCCAACAATCGACACTGGTTTCATGGTCATCAATAGATTTCTAATTCCAGGTACAAGAAGACAAGTAGACATGGAGCTTTGCATTTTCAGTTAGTCCACACTGAACTTTTTAATTTTGACACGACAGCTGCAGTCTTGGAAACACTGTGGCTGATTTCAGCATTAAAGGTGTTCACCAAATCGGGACCCCAAATGTTCAGTGGAACATCCCAAAAGAATCAAGTTCAGGATCCGAATTTTAAAAATAAACACTCTGCATTTAAAGTAAAGAGGATTGAGGGAGTGGTATATTGAAAAGAATTCTAATCTTTCGTTCACACATTCAAAACAAAAACAAGACTTGCAAACTGAGAAAACACTGGTTTTGATGTTAAACATTGACCTCTCTGGATGGAGATAAAATGTTTTTTTTAATACAAAAACAAAGTTACATTCTCTCATCTAATGAAACACTCCAGCTGACCCTTCCTGCAATATCAGTACTCTGGTTACAAAACCCCCTGCCCCATTATCATTTTTAGACTCTTTTACTAAAGTAGGTGTTGTCAGCTGATCCTAAATTCCTTTACTTTCTTTCCTTTCACATCTTTTTACTTCACCTCACTGCTTCCTCTTCCACCACATCCTTGGTCCATCTTTCCTCCCTTTTCCTTATGTTAGTCTAATTATTTCTTCCTACACCCCTTCCTTTAGCTCTGCTGGATCCCAAGATAGCTACCGAGCTTTGGTGATTCAGATACCACCTCAGGACAGAACAGCCAGTTACTCCCAGCTCTGAAGCTGAAAATTCAACACTAGTAGCAATTAAAGGAATACCTACACATGCTGCTTGGTTGCTTCTTGCGGTACATGCTAATAATGGAAATTATGAATAGAGGTTTGATGCTGAGCAAAGCAGGTTACAACAGTCATATTTATAACACAAGGTTAAAGCCCATCTTACAACCTGGGTAACTCCCAGTAATACGAAAGATAAAAGATGATGCCAAACCTTTTTTCACCACGGTATTCAAACTTGACTCGAACATCATTCTGGAATTAAGGAAATACAGAAAGTCAAGCAACTTTCTACAGAATCAAATATGCTCTGTGGAAATGGAAGCATTATGAAGATAGAAAAGGAAATAGGATTCAGGACCAAGAACCCAGTGCCTTCTCCACAGGTCAACCTTTACTTTCTCACCCTCTCTCTCAAAAACACATCTAGATTGTCCTTTGAACTTACACTGCTCACTTCGTAACCCTATCCTATAACCCCACACATTTACCATGACCAATCCACCTAATCTGCACATCCTTGGACTGTGGGAGGAATTCAGAGCAACTGGAGGAAACCCATGCAGGCACGGGGAGAACTTGCAAACTCCATACAGTCACCCAACACTGGAATCAAACCCAGGTTCCCGGCACTACGAGGCAACAGTGCTAACCACACTGGTTAACAGTGCTAATGGAAGTGTCACATCTGATCCAGAGTGAGAAGCTTCAAAATAATGCCATAGCCAAGGTGACTCAGGGAATTTGATGAACCTTTTGCATCAGATGCCAAAGACAATGAATTTGACTGGTTTTCATTACGGTTAAAAATTTTTTTTACAATTAATTTGTATCATAAACCTCCTAATATCAAGTTAACAGAAATTACTGCTGGTGTATATACTTCTTCATGTTTCAAAAAGACAGCTAGCACAGCAGCAGAGGTTCACATTTACACTCTGTATATAAATCAACCTACAAACCACCCCTCTGATTCCGGCAATCTCTAGAATGAATTTTGGAAGCTTTTAAAGGTCAATTTGTACATCAACCATCCATGATAGCTGTTTCTGTTCCATGCTCATTGATATCCTCACCGAACAAAAGTCAATCTGGCTCGCTTTTAACTTAAACTGACAAGAGCACTACCTATCCTCCATTCCACCCCCTCAACCCAACCCCTTACATCAATCCAGAATCCACAGCCTTCTGAAGAGACAGCTTCAGATTTCCACCATCTTTTGTGTGAAGAAGTGCTTCCTGATTTTAGTCAGAAATGGTCTATACCTCCTAAGTTGTGCCCCCTTGTTTTGGATCTTCCAGTGGAGGAAACAGTTTCTCTGTAATTGCCTTAACAAATCCATCATTTTAAACACCTTGATTCGATCACGCTTTAGCCTTCTCGGCTCAAGGAAAATCAAGTCAAAACAGGGGAAATGCTGATGTTTTCTGATATTGCCAAATTAGGAGGAATGAAAAACTATGAACAAACATGAGTTGGAGAATTTATCCATCTTAACAGTTATGAAGCAGGTTTGAGGGACCACCTCATGCTTTGTATGCTCAAATCATTAGATGATAGATACAGTTTAATACACAGAAACGACAGCTTTCATTTTTTCTTAATTCTTTCATGAATTTGGGCATTACTGGTAATTTATTGCCCATCCCTAACTGCCCTTGAGAAGGTGATGGCCAGCTGCCTTCTTGAAACACTGCAGTCCATTTGGCGTAGGCACACTCACAGTGCTGCTCGGGATTTTGACACAGAATTTACATGTTACAGGTGGTAACACAGAGATCAAGGATTTCAGAAATATTAATCCTTTAAAGGTGGGATACAAAAGGCCAATAAAGAAGCCATTGGGATCTTGGGTTTTTACATAGAGACTTAGTGAATATAAAAGCAAAGAAGTAATGTGGAAAATGCATAAAGCATTCAGTGACATACCATACATTACACTACAGGAAGGATATTGGAACATCATTAATGGACAGAATCACAAATGAAAACTGGAAAGTTTAAGCTGTAAGGTGGCAGGAGAATTTTTAGATGGCTTTCATTAAAAGAAACAATATTTTCACTGTATACTAATACATATGGCAATAATAAATCAAACTGCTTTGAGAGGGTAAATAATGAACATCTGACAAATTAGGAAAGGCAATTCTCTTTCTCTCATTACAGCACGTGAATTCTTTACCACAAATGGTAATATGAGACAGAGATTGCAATAGAATTTGAAAAGGATTGTAAACGGATGCAAAACGAAGGCCAGCACTGACACAGATGCAGCAAGTACAAGCTCTGCCTGTGCTCCATTTTATGGCTATAATCCAGGGTTTCATTCAGCGAGTGTGTTTTAAATCTGCAACATTACAGCAAATTCACAGAAACAGGCCACTCGGTCCAACTGGGCAACGCTGGTGTTGATAGGCCAAAGGAGGCTTTGCCCACAGCTTTTCTTCTAGCTCATCAACATAAGGGGCATCTGGACAAGTAAGGAACAGGATGGGAATAGAGGAATATCGTCCCCGGAAGGGGAAGGGGTTTTAGTTCAGTCAGATACGGTCAGTGCAGACTTGGAGGGCCGAAGGGTCTGTTCCTATGTTGTAATTTTCTTTGTTCGTATCCTCCAATTCCTTTCCTTAGGTGTTTATTTAGCTTCTCCTTCCCCAATTCATTCCAATTACATCAGAAAATAGCAAGGTGCACAGTAAAGAAATTTCTTCCTATTGGATTTAGTGATTATTTTAATTTTGATTCCCATAAATGGAAGAACTTAGATACAGAGCTGATTAATCTGACAATCTGTGTCAGACCCCTGGAGTCATTGATTAGAAGGTACCAGACAAGGATATCAGACAATCTTGTGACAATGGCATTCTGTTCCATACGTACCTGATTATTGGGTGAGGAGGTCTTGGGTTTCCCTGTATCGTGTAATGGGAGGAGAGGTCGACTAGCCATGTGGAGCACAGCTAGATCTTGCATGATGGAGTGAAGAGCTTGCTGCTCATCTACAGAACAAATCAGATTTTAAAACAGTGAAAATCATCTCATCACTATCCTCAGTCCTCCAGCACATTCATACTGGTCTTCTCAAGTTTTAAAGTTTATTTAATAGTGTCACAAATAGCTTACATTAACACTGCAGTGAAGTTACTGTGAAACTCCCCTAGTCACCACACTTCAGCACCTGCTCGGGTACACTGAGGGAGAAGTTATTATGGCCAATGCACCTAACCAGCGCTTCTTTCAGACTGTGGAAGGAAACTGAAGCACCCAGAGGAAACCCATGGGGAGAATGTGCAAACTCCACACAGGCAGTGATCCAAGCTGGGAATCAAACCCAGGTTCCTGGTGCTGTGAAGCAGCAGTGCTAACCACTGTGCCACCGTGAAGTGTCCTTTGATGAACTGTCTATCTAGTTTTTATCTATCAATTTAAAAAAATCTAGTTTTTAAACACTTTGACAGCACTTTGACACTTTATTGAGATCAGCGCATTATTCTTTGTCGGTGTTAAAATCAGATCTTCTTTTATCATTCAATTCAAAAGCTGCTTGTCAAAAGTCAGTTAATTTGCATCTCAAAGATAATTGTGTCCATATCTATTAATGCTCATCCATTACTGTTGAACACAACAGGATGTACTCAGTAATGTAGCTCACATCAGGTATATAGTTCCAAATGTGTCTGAGCTCCGCTGCAGTTCTGTACTCTTGTCCACTAAGCAACTCTGCAGATCAATCAGATCCTTCTGCCCTCTGCCACACTGTGGCCATTTTGAATTTCCCATACGTAAGACGACTGTTTTTCTTTCACGTTTGTTACCTCTGGGCATGATTTTCAATCCCAGCCTGGTCCTATTAAGTAATCTCTAAATTTCCAACTCTCCAACAAAAGTTTCCCCCTCTGTAACAAGAAATAAATAGCAACCAGCATTTAATTTTGTGAATGTAGCCCAATCCATCACGCAAACCAGCTTCTCGTCCATTGACTCTGTCTACACTTTCCACTGTCTCGGCAAAGCAGCCAACATAATTAAGGACCCCATGCACCCCGGACATTCTCTCTTCCACCTTCTTCTGTCTGGAAAAAGGTGCAAAAGTTTGAGGTTGTATACCAACCGACTCAAGCTTCTTTCCTGCAGCTGTCAGATTTTTGAATGGACTTACCTTGCATTAAATTGATCTTTCTTTACACCCTAGCTATGACTGTAACACTACATTCTGCACCCTCTCCTTTCCTTCTGTATGAACAGTATACTTTGTCTGTATAACATACAAGAAGTAATATTGTATGTTAATACATGTGACAACAATAAATCAAATCAACTCACCCATACTGGCAGCAAGGTGGCCAATTGGATTTTTAACGGACAGGTGATTCTCCCATCAATACCTTGGGTTTAACCTAAAATATAAAATGTAAACAGAATATGGCTATTATAATTTTGCATTCAAGAATATCAAACAATACAATAAAGCCCATAGCTGTCTCCTCACACCCCCACCTTTACCCCAATTCATTTCATTTAGAATCTGCATCCAATTAACAGAGGAAGCTTTCATTCCTTCAGAATGAATCAAGGTCCCATAGGTGGAAGGTTAGAGTTTATCATAGAATCTTACAGAGCACAAAGAGGTCATTTAGCCCATCAGGTCTGCATCAACCACAATTTCATCCAGGCCCTATTACCACGCCTTCACCCTAGCTAGCCCCCAACACTAGGAGGCAATTTAGCACGGCCAGCACTCAACTTTCAAAAACTTGGATATTTCAATCATCTGAATGGACATGGAGATGAGACATCTTGAAAAGGCAGAACTGATTTACAAGCTAACATACAAACTAGAAGTGGAGGTAGACCACTCGGTCCCTCGAACCTGCTACACCATTATGTAAAATCATAGCTGATCTGACTGTAATCTCAAGTCCACATTCCTATCCACCCTGACAACCTTACACTGCCTTACTCATCAAGAATCTATCTCGCTCTACCTTAAAAAATATTCAAAGACTCTCCTTCCACTGCCTTTTGAGGAAGTGAGATTTGCTCAACAGCAATCAGGTCTGACCATTTCCAAAGACATATTGCCTCAAGTTATCACTGTTTATCCAGTTGGTTCCATGCTCGAAAATATCTAGTACTTAACCCTCAATCCTAATAAGTCCCATGTAGTCATCCAGAAGTCTCTTAAAAGACCCATGTGGGGAGCATAGTTTGTGTGTCACTCCCAGTTTGTACCAGTCCCACTAAACTCCAAGAAAGATTACGATGATTTGTCACATATATCAGAAGATAAAAATAAGTTTGAATACATAGAAGAAATTGTTGACCTAAAAGGCAGATATTGAGGCACCATCAACTCAACATGACATTTCATTTAATCTCCCTCACACCAGCAATTTTTGACTCTTTACTCTCAAAAATAAGCCTCAACTTCTCATGTATTTTCATTTGCCTAATTATTTACCTACATTGGTACTGAAAGTAAGATAGACAAGGAAAAGTCTCCATAGACCCAGATGACCATAGACTGGTCTCCCCTTTGAAGGGGAGGACTGATTGGCGGTGATTGAATCTGTAAGCTCTGGTGGTTCACCACATCTGAAGCGAGGGGCAAGGGTGAGCAGGCAGAGCCCTCACGAATCACCTCATCCAGTATGGGAATTGAACCTGCATTGTTGGCAATACTCTGCATCACTAACCAGTTCATCTAGCTAAACCGACCACCAAATATTTATTGAAAATAATAAACAGTTCAGAACACACACAATAAACTGTGATATAAATAATTTGCTAATCTTCTGTTTATTTTCTTTTTTTGTAGCAACTGCAAAAGAGCAGTGAGAGAACTTCAACAGAAAAAAAGACATAGAACATAGAAAAACTACAGCACTAACAGGCCCTTCGGCCCACAAGTTGCACTGATGATATTCTACCTTCTAGACTTACCTATAACCCTCAATCCTATTAAGTCTCATGTAGTCATCCAGAAGTCTCTTAAAAGACCGTATTGAATTTACCTCCACCACTGACGATAACCGATTCCACTCACCCACCACCCTGAGTGAAAAACTTACCTCTGACAACTCCTCAGTACCTACTCCCCAGCACCTTAAACCTCTGTCCTCTTGTGGCAGCCATTTCAGCCCTGGGAAATAGCCTCCGAGAATCCACCCGATCTATACCTCTCAACATCTTATATACCTTTATCAGGTCATGTTTCATCCTTTGTCTCTCCAAGGAGAAAAGACTGAGCTCCCTCAACTTTTATCCTCATAAGGCATGCCACCCAATCAAAGGCAACATCCTTGTAAATCTCCTTTGCACCCTTTCAATGGCTTCCACATCCTTCCTGTCATGAGATGACCAGAACTGAGCACAGTACTCCAAGTGGGGTCTGACTAGGGTCTTATAAAGCAATAAATGTCAAAAGGGTATTAAAGTTAATTTATTAGTCACAAGTTACATTAACACTGCAATGAAATTCCTCTAAGTGCCACAATCCATTGATCCGTTCGGATCAATGCACCTAACCAGCACGCCTTTCAGACTGTGGGAAGAAACACATTAGTTTTAAAACAGAGCTATGGGGAGAGTGCAGGGAGAGGGACTAATTGCACAGCCCTTTTAAAATGCTGACAGAGATACAATGGGCTTCATGACCTCCTTCTGAACGATCCTATGACCTGGTTAGCATTCTTCAAAATAGTTTCAAACAGCCTTCCGAATTTAAAGATCACACTCTGATATCTTTCAAATAGTATCCCGGGTGATTTTGAAGTACTGTTAAACTCTCAAATGGAGCCACCAAATGTTTTAAGCTGAATTTGGACTGGACAGTGTGCAAGGCAATCTTTCTAACCCCTTAAGTAGATGACATCAGTCCATAGCGAGCTCAGTCCAGCAAAGCTCTGTAACTCTCTGTTGGATTTTCAGATACATGGAAAACAGTGAACAATATTTGTGCATACCGGTTGAACTCAGTCCAGCGCTGAGTCATGACTGATTTAGTTAAACCATACACACAACTCAATGTTTTCAAGTTTGATTCTTTTTTTATTTCCCAACTGTTAACGAAAAATTAAGTAAGTGCTGTGAAAGTCCTGGGAAGTTATTTAAATAGTACAAACTCAACTTCCTGGCACTGTGAGGAAGCAGTGCTGACCACTGTGCCACTGTCCTACCCTAGGCAAAGGCTGAACTTTGATAAAGCTGCAGGTTCGATCTCAGCTGGTGCACTGTAGGCACTTTAGAGCATTGTACTTTAGAAATGATGTCCAGAACATGGAGAAGATGGAAAGGAGGTTTGCTGGAATTCACTAGAGATGAAGGGCTCAGTTGAGAGAAGAGTTTGGGCTTGCTCTTTGAAGAGCAGTGAAAGAAAATAAGAAACCAGAACAGAAATCCTGGGTGTGCTAAATTATGAGGTTTTGACAAGATGAGATGGGAAGGCAGGGAGCCCCCCGAGCACACAGGTTTAAGGCAATTCACAAAGAAGTTAAAGGAGAGATGAAACTTTTTCCATACAGCAAATTAGCATGATCTAAAATTCAGTATCTGAAGATGTCAGACACAGATTCGATAGTAACTCTTAAACGTTTAAAAAGAACACACTTGCAGGATTGTGGGGCGGGGGAGAGTGTGACCAATTTAATAATTACTTCAAAGAGGCGGCACAGGGTTCAACAGCCTTCTCTTATGCAAGATACCAAAAAGCAAAAAAACAAGAGGTTAATGTACACTGTAACCAGCATCTGTTTCAATCTCTTAACACTGATGGGAAGCCCTTCTGTACTAACTGGTGCCCAGCTCACCATGGTGAATCTTGACTATACTATCACATTTTCTCTGCAAAGCTGTCCACATTCTATGCTGGACAGAAGACTACCCCAAGGATACATATTGCTAGATTAAGTCCTTCAAATAAAAGGCCAACGTACTAGTAAAATAGTACCAATTAACAACGCAAACCTACTTCCACACAATTCCCATTGGAGTACCCAAGGATTATTCACTGCATTCCTAATTCCTTGCCTCAGAGGGCCATCCAATTTTGTTCTCCCATGCATCCATGAATTCTTCGGCTGCCTAGGCCCAGCGCTTCCCTTTCTAAACCTCTCTTCCTCACTCTCAGGTTCAAGATACTCCTAACGGCCTGCCTCGAATTTTTGGTCCCCCGGTTTGATAGCTACTGATGTGGCTCAATATTAAATTCGGCCTAATTATCCTCTAATGAAGCACCTTTGGACATTTTACCACATTAAAGGCGCTATCTAAACGCAAGCTGCTGTCTTATAGAACAAATGCTGCAGATGTCGCAAATCTGAAATGAAGATAGAAAATGCTGGAAAGATTGAGCATTTGCTGAAATTTTAGCGCCTCGCCTGCCTGAGGCTCATAAGGTCCCATCCAAGGCCAACGGAGAATGCCATTCTGCAAGCTTCGCCCGCCCCAACTCCTGGCCGGGCGTGCCAGTAAAATTCTGGCAATCGAGTTGAAATGTTAACTCTGTTTCTCTCTCCACAGATGCAACCTGACCTGCTGAGTATTTCCAGTATTCCCTTCTTCTCTACTGCGATTGTAGCTCAGGGTAAAATTATTAATTCATTTACAAATCTTTCAATTATATGGGGTGCAAAAAGGAATTCGGAAGAATGAAAATGTTTAACTTACAAATTATTTCAAATTGGTCTGAAAAGAGTGGCCAGAGGATTCCTTAATAACACAATGTAACAGGGACCCACAGCGTAGACAAAGCCTGCTGCATAGCTCCTCTCCACACAGTCTCTCCACACTTCACTTTTCCCACAGGGCATATTAACGTCACAGAAATCAACTTTCCATTTCAGGTAGACAGATTTCTGCCTGTTCACAACACTTGGAAGCTTGAAATCCCAACTTGCTTTGTTAAAAACCTTGTTCTCAGGAACTGCGAGTGAGCATTATGGATCTGCAAGCTTCACATAAAACCTGCACTTAAAAACCAGGGGGAATTTCATGATGCAGTTGTTTAAGAACACCAGAGAAAGCTCTTGAGCATTGGTTAATTCACACACACGTGTACACACATGGAGCAGCTAAAAAAAGAGTTTCATTTTGAAATCTCAATCAAAATTTAAATGCAAAGATCAATCAACATTAAAACTGGAATTAAAGGATTGTTTTAGAAAGCAATCACGAATAAACATTGTATGTTCCACATTTCTGAAAATCAATGTCTCAACAAAGATTCTGTTCAGATCTGACAATTGAGTCTGCAAAGACAATGGTACTCAAAAGTCAAACCTGTGACTTCTCCCAAATACAAAGACAAGAGCAGTAAGTGCAAGGGAACACTACCATCTTAAGTCACTCACCATTCTGACCTAGAAATATATTGCCATTCCTGCAGTATCACAAAATCCTGGAATTCCCTCTCTAACAGCACTGTGGGTGTACCTACACCACATGGACCGCAGCGGTTCACCACCATCTGCTCAAAGGCAATTAGGGATGAACAAAAATGTTGATCTCAAAAATAATGCTCAGATCCCATTAACAAGTTCCAAAAAAATGCACCTTGCCCTGCATGCAATCCACCTGAGGAAGGAGAAGTGTTCCGAAAGCTCATGATTCCAAACAACTCTCGTCAGCTTTTACAGATGCACCATAGAAAGCATTCTTTCTGGTTGTATCACATCTTGGTATGGGCTCCTACTCTGCCCAAGGTTGCAAGGAACTACAAAAAGTTGTGAATGGAGCCCAATCCATTATGCAAACCAGCCTTCCACTCATTGATTCTATCTACACTTCCTGCTGCCTGTGAAGCAGCCAGCATAATTAAGGACTCCACGCACCCCAGACATTCTCTCTTCCACCTTTTTTCTTCAGGAAAAAGATACAAAAGTCTGAGGTCATCTAATGCTACTGTCAGACTTTTGACTGGACTTACCTCGCACTAATTTGATCTTTCTCTACACCCTAGATATGACTGTAACACTATATTTTGCACTCTCACGTTTCCCTTTCCACGAACAGTGTGCTTGGTTTGTTTAGCGTACAAGGAACAATACTTTTCACTTTTAATAATGTGACAATAATAAATTAAATCAAATAAACCTTTTGGGACTTTAACCTTCTTACTGTGCAATCCAAAATAGGGGCATATTAACGCCATAAAAATCAATGCTGTGTCCATTATAAATTTAATCTTTTATCATCACCGTCCTAATGGCTGTCCTGCCCTCTCTATATTCCAGCTGGAGAGAAGACAAATTCAGGCTCCAGTTCAGCCTCAGTTAGCAGACACTGCATGATGAAATAAATTCCTCTTCAGCCAATGACTGCATTTCAAATATTTCATTTTGAACTTAAATAATAATAATAGAACAAAATTAAAACCTTTTCAGGACATTCATCAAAGTGTGGACTGCAAAGCTACATCAATAAACTTCTGGAGAAAATTTACATCTGTTAGAAATAGTTGAACTCAAATCTGTTGAACCCAAAGTATGGATGCAGAACAGTATCATACACTTTTAACAGACACTTCCTAAAAATATATCAAGGCAAGGTTCCCTTGTGTCAAAATGTTTCCTCCTTTAGAACAGGTTCTGAAACCTGACCTACATGTGCCAAGTACCGAATGATTTCCATATTCACTTCCCAGAGGCACACACCTTAGTTTTACATTTCACACAATCGGTCAGCAAAAGCCTTACAGCAGATGTCAAAGTTAAAGTCTGAAGTATATTTATTAGTGTTACAAGTAGGCTTACTGCTTACACTGCAATGAAAATCCACTAGTCACCACACTCCAGCACCCGTTTGGGTCAATGCACCTAATCAGCTGTGGGAGGAAACCTGAGCACCTGGAGGAAACTCACATAGACACGGGGAGAGCATGCAGACTCCACAGACAGTGAACCAAGCAGGGAATCAAACCCGGGTCCTTAGGTGTGTTTTTCTCATTTGAGCATATCCTCTCAGTTTATCTTTCATATCCACAAACGGTAGCTTAAACAGTCTGCAACTGAAGACAATGATATGAACAGTGATTGCAAGCATTATTGAAGTGGAAATGAATGAAATATATTTAAGTCAGTCTTTTTTCCCTGCAAATCAATGGTTAGAAATCAACAATCACATGGTATTCTGCTTTTCAATGTGCTACTGTGACAGACATCACCTTGGAACAAAGTTTTGTAATAGTTATTTGTGTAATCAACGATGTAAGGGTTTCCCAAGTGTCCAGGTCAACATCATAGAACATAGAATATTACAGCGTAGAACAGGCCCTTCGGCCTTCAATGTTGCGCCGACCAATTAAGAAAAAGCAATGACCCTCTAACCTAAACCATTCCCTTTTCATCCATAAACTTATCTACTAACCTCTTAAACGTCACCAAACTTGGCGCATCTACAACTGCTGCAGGCAGGGCATTCCATACCCTTACCACCCTCTGGGTAAAGAACCTACCTCTGACATCCGTCCTATAACTACCACCCATTAATTTAAAGCTATGTCCCCTCGTGCTAGCTTTCTCCATCCTAGGAAAAAGGCTATCACTGTCCACCCTATCTAAACCTCTAATCATCTTATATGTTTCAATAAGGCATCTTATATGTTTCAATAAGGATGGAGACGATTCTGTTTTTTGGGGTATGTGGTCCTGTATATTTACTACACAAACCAACTTCCAAAAGAAAAATCATGAGCTTTAGTGGGACTGGACCACTTTTTGGGAATAATGATGCCACCCCATTCACATATGTCTCTGTCTTTAGAAATAGAAGCTATTACCTCAATTCTGAAAAAAATTGTTAATGATTCTATTACAGCACTGGAAAAGATCAGCAATGAGATGGTTGCAATGCATACAGTTGTGTTGCAGAATTGGATGGCATTGGATTTTATTTGAACGACCAGTGGAGGAACATGTGCTCTAATCTGACCAAGGTGCTGTACTGACATACCAGGTACTTTGGAGAACATAACCAACCTGGTAACACATTTGGAAAGAGGTTGAGAAGCTGAAATAACTAGGGCAATTTTCCTTATGAAAACAGACAACCAACTGGATTGAACATTGAAATAATTGTACTGCAAAGAATTATGCTTTTTTTCATTATTTTAATTTATTGTGGTTGGGCAACTGTTTAAATATTGTTGTTCTATGGCAAAGAAGAGTGACAAAGACAGCAGAGGCTGCGATTGAGGAAAAGAAAGAGACCATAGCCATGACTCCTGTGCTGCAGCCTACGAAAATATATACTTAAAGACATCATTTTGATGCTACATTGAGTAGCACACTTTTTTTTGATTTCTTGACATCAGTAAGAATCAACTCTGATGCAATTACACACAAATTCATGAAGATAATCTAGATGAAAAGGGGAGAAATTAGACTAATCACTTTTTTTTAATCCTTCAATTTATAGTGGCCTTGTATTATCCTTAAGGGCAGGAGAGGGGACTGAGGATGGTGATTCTGGATTAATAAACAGAGTTATAGACAGATTTTTAGGTTTATTAACAATTGGGAAGGAGAAAATTAAAATGACTTGCACCTTACAAGATAATGTTAACAGTTTGCTCATATATCAATGCTAAACACTACTAAAAGGAACAAAAGATGATTTTAATGTTGAGAATCTACATTCATATTGAATGGTCATAGTATATTACTATGAAATGTTTGCCATTGTCAATAATATTAACAGTGCAGGGACTGTAGAAGTTCATAACCAAAAATCATTTAATTAGCAGAAATATAATGAAGTTTCAAACTCGGGGGAAATGCTGAAACATTTAATATCAAATTGATAGACTCTATTGTACAGGCATAAGAAAAAATTAGTCCCAGGGCTGATATGTGCCAGTGGGAAAGGTATTTCAGCAACTGTCTTTCAACAGTGGGTTTGGGTGGGGGTTGTGGGGGGAGGTGGTCGGCAGGAGGTAGTTAGGAAATATCTACTCAGGATGTTCCCACAGTCATGGTTGTGGGGCAGGTTTGACAGAACAGCTGATCTTTTTCTTGCCTGTCTGCTTTAAGTGTTGATAGCATCGAGCTGCTGCTAAAAGGCCTCACTCATTTGATTGCAGCAGTCTGTAACCAGCAGAGATCAGGACTCTGCCAAGTGTTGTAACGCATGGAAAAGCCAGACATTTTGTTCAACAATAATTTCAGGAGAGCTTCAGGCACTGGTGCCTCATCCACCCAGCTGGCTGCCAGACGTTCCCTCGTCACTGGTTGCCTCTCTCCACCAGTCATGGCCAAGAATATAAGCAATGTCTGGGGAATTGCAAAGCGCAGATTCCAGACTAATGGTTGGCATAGAGACAGTACTTTGAACAAACATTCAGCACAAGACAAAAATTGGTGCAAGTCAACAATAGCTTGCTTGGAACAGCAGGATATGTAACTTAATTAGGTGGCAATTAGCTCATTTTAGTGGGCTTAAAGCATGTTAGCCCAGATTAATTGCCATCACTCACCTCAATCAATGTAACAGGAAAGCAGCAATGGCAGATACTTTGAATGAGAGTTGGATATCATCTTTAATATATTTCAATTCTTGGTGAAAGGAGATACATCAAAGGTTGCAGTAATATTAGAACACAAGGGCGTCTGGGACAGGTAAAGTCTCCTGTTCTCCATCAGGCTAGTAACAGTCTGTCAGAAATGTTACATTAATAGTCTAACAGTTTATTTGGTAGCACAAGCCACAAACTTTCAGAGCACTGCTCCTTCATCATGTGACTGGGAGTCATATTCACAAATAGGGCATATAAAGACACAAACTCAAATTATAAAATAATGATTAGAATGTGAATCTTTACAAGTAATCAAGTCTTAAAGGTACAGACAATGTGTGTGGAGAGAGGGTTAAGCACAGGTTAAAGAGATGTGTGTTGTCTCCAGCCAGGGCATTCAGTGAGATTTTGTAAGCCCAGGCAAGTCGTGGGGGTTACAGATAGCGTGACATGAACCCAAGATCCCGGTTGGGGCCGCCCTCATGTGTCTTGGCACTCTACACCAGCATCTCCCACGACTATGGCATTGCTGCAACTGCCTCAGTACTCAACGCCAACAATCTCCAGATACAATTTTACAAATCATCAGCTTTATCCTGGACCATGGAACAGCCATAGGGATCAAATTCGCACCTCAATATGCCAACATCTTCATGCTTGGATTTGAACAAGACCTCTTCACCACACAGGATTTTCAACTGATGCTATACACTAGATACATCGATGACATTTTCTTCCTTTGGACTCATGGTGAACAATCACAAACAGCTATATGATATCAACAAGTTCCATCCTACCATCAGATTCACCATCGACTACTGTCCGGAATCAGTTACATTCTTGGACACACACATCTCCATCAAGGATGGTCACCTTAGCACTTCACTGTACCGCAAGCCCATGGATAACTTCACAATGCTCCACTTCTCCAGTTTCCACCTTAAACATGTTAAAGAAGCCAGCCCCTATGGACAAGCTCTCCGCATACACAGGATCCGCTCAGATGAGGAGGCTCACAACAGACACCTCCAGGCACTGAAAGATGTCCATATAAGAACAGGATATGGCGCTCAACTCATCAATCGATGGTTCTGACGTACCACTGCTGAAAAACACATCTCCTCAGAAGATAAACACGGGACACGGTAGACAGAGTACTCTTCGTCGTCCAGTACTTCTCCAGAGTGGAAAAGCTACGACATATCCTCCAGAGCCTTCAATATGTCATCAATGAAGACGGACATCTCGCCAAGGCCATTCCCACACCTTCACTTCTTGCCTTCAAACAACCGCACACAACCTCAAACAGGCCGCTGTAGTTTGCTAGGTATATAAAGCTAGGGCCTGAGCGTGTTTGTGGTCGGTGCAAACTCAATAGGCCAAATGGCCTCTTTCTACACTGTAGGGATTCTGTGAGATTCCTCTGCTCAACTGAGATCAGAAAGTGGTTTTGGAAAACTTGTCGTTCATAAATAATGGGAAAAGTGGAACTAAAAGACTCTTGCCTTCAACAGACTTCAGTGTTAAAGCAGAAGCAGTCAGCTAAATACATTTCTAAAAGTGTTACTTTTCAATCAATTCAACTAGTTTCACAAAGAATGGTAGAAAACAAAGATTCCCAAAGGTAGAGAGCTGTCTCTCAACAAATGCTGAAAATCGTCCATTAATGACCAACTAGAACTAATCTGTTTCTCAACTGACAGAATGTGTGTCCCTTGGTACCGCTGAAGATGCCGTGAATGTAGTGTGCATGCAGAACATCCAGCCCATCCCATACAATTGTAATTCCTTGTGCATCACTTTACATATACACTCCCCCTCCTAACTAAAGCAACACAATCTCCCAGAAGAAGCAAAGAAATTAGGTTAAAAAACAGCAATTTGAAAGCAGTGACCATAAGCTTCCTGTCTCAAAGGATCATTAGTCAGTGGTAATCTCTTCCCATGACACAGTAGAGGCTGGGTCATTCAACCTATTCAAGGCAAGTTACAAGATTAAAAGGAGACAAGAGTTATGGGACAGAAGTGGAGTTTGGACCAGCTACGATCTTATTGACTGGCAGAGCAGGTTTGAAGGGATGAAAGACAGAGTCCTAAATCCTACGTTCCTATAAGACTTCCATGACACAACATTAAAACTAAATCTTCCCTGGTCTTCAAGATTAAAAGGTGGTGAAAGCAGAGTCTTTGAATAATTTTTAATGATGTGGAGATGCCGGCATTGGACTGGGGTAAACGCAGTAAGAAGTCTCACAACACCAGGTTAAAGTCCAACATGTTTATTTGTAGCAAACACCACTGGCTGTTACTTTGTCAGGTGGGTGGGAGTTCTGTTCATAGGCAAAGCATATAAAGATGCAAACTCAAATTACATGAAATGATTGGAATGTGAGTCTTTACAACTACTCAACTCTTAAAGGTACAGACAATATGAGTGGAGATAGCATTAAGCACAGGTTAAAGAGATGTGTATTATTTCCAGACAGGACAGTTAGTGAGATTTTGCAAGTCCAGGTAAGTTGTGGGGATTACAGATAGTGTGACATGAACCCAAGATCCCAGTTGAGGCCGTCCTCATGTGTGTGAAACTTGGCTATCAGTCTCTGCTCAGTGACTCTGTGCTGTCGTGTGCCACAAAGGCCACTTTGGAGAACACTTATCCGAAGATCAGAGGCTGAATGCCTGTGATCGCTGAAATGTTCCTCAATAGGAAGAGAACTGTCTTGACTGGTGATTGTTGACGGTATTCATTCATCCATTGTCGTAACGTCTGCACAGTTTCCCCAATGTACCGTGCCTTGGGACATACTTTCCTGAAGCATATAAAGTAGACACACAGGCCGAACTGCAAGAATATGTACCGTGTACCTGGTGGATGGCGTTCTCATGCAAGATGATGGTATCCGTGTCAATGATCCGGCACGTCTTGCATTGGTTGAAGGTCCTGTGCAGTGAAGAGGTCTTGTTCGAATCTGTGCATGAAGATGTTGGCATACTGAGGTGCGAATTTGGTCCCCATGGCTGTGCCATGTGTCTGGATGAAGAACTGGTTGTTGAAGCTGAAGACATTGTGGTCCAGGATGAAGCGGATGAGTTGTAAACTTGCATCTGGAAACTGGCAGTTGTCTGCGTTGAGTATGGAGGTGGTACAGCAATTCATCAACTGCACTCACAAGACAGCCCCGAGCACCATGCAAGCACAATGCAAAGCCATCCGCACTCTCAAGACCAACCGCAACATTATCATCAAACCAGCAGACAAAGGAGAGGCCATCGTCATACTGAACAGATCTAATTACTGCAAAGTAGTATACCGACAACTGAACAAGAAACACTACCAACAGTTAGCCGCAGATCCAACCAAAGAACACGCCCGTCAACTCAACACTCTGATCGAGACCTTTGATCTGGACCTTTAGAGCATACTCCATTCTCTCATCCCCACGCTAGAGATCTCTACTGTCTCTCGAAGATACACAAAGCAAACACACCTGGCTGCCCCATCGTATCAAGCAATGGAACCCTGTGCAAGAACCTCTCTGGCTATGTCGAGGGCATCCTGAAACCCACTGTACAAAGAACCCCCAGC
Source organism: Sphyrna mokarran (assembly GCA_024679065.1). Lineage (NCBI taxonomy): Eukaryota > Metazoa > Chordata > Chondrichthyes > Carcharhiniformes > Carcharhinidae > Sphyrna > Sphyrna mokarran. Next base: position 91,258,646 of record JAGIQG010000011.1, read on the forward strand.
TCTTGTCGCAACACTACAGACTTCCTACAAAAACTCAGCACGTGGAGCAGTTGAATCAGAAACACTCCTTGTCACAGTGGATGTCTTGGCACCCTACACTAGCATTTCCCACAATGATAGCATTGCTGCAACTGTCTCAGTACTCAACGCCAACAACATAATATGATGCTTGACTCGTCGATCGATAGTTCCAAAGCGTCACAACCAAAACTGCACCAATCTCCTCAGAAGGCAAACATAGGACACAGTGGACAAGAGTATCCTTTGTCATCCAGTACTTCCCTGGAGTGGAGAGGCTACGACATCTTCCCCGGAGCATTCAACATGTCATAAACGAAGATGAACATCTCACCAAGGCCATCTCCACACCCCTACTTGCTGCCTTCATACAACCGTACAACCTCAAACAAATAATTGTCCGCAGCAAACTACCCAACCTTCAGGAGAACAGTGACCACAGCACCACACAACCCTACCAAAGCAATCTTTGCAAGATGTGCCAGATCATCGACATGGATGCCATCATCTCATGTGAGAATGTCATTCACCAGGTACTTGGTACATATTCTTACAACTCGGCCAACGTTGTCTATCTGATATGCTGCAGGAAAGGATGTCCTGAGACATGGTATATTGGGAAGACCATGTAGATGTTACAACAACGGATGAATGAACACCATCGACAATCACCAGGTAAAACTGTGCTCTCCCTGCTGGGGAACACTTCAGCGATCACACGCATTCGGCCTCTGATATTCGGGTAAGCGTGACTCTGCATGACACACGACAGCGCAGAGTCACTGAGCAGAGGTGCCCAGTCAGAGTCACTGAGCAGAATCACTGATAGCCAGGGTCTGCACACGAGACGGCATCACACTATCTGTAACCCCCACAACTTGCCTGGACTTGCAAAATCTCACTAACTTTCCTGTTTGGAAACAAAATCTCACTAACTGTCCTGTATGGAAATGTGGCTTGTGTAGACTTGATAAGTCAAATGGCCTCCTTCTGTACCGTAGAATTCTATGCATCTGCTATTTATTTGCCCATTGACTCAACTTGTCTAAATCACCTTGACGCTTCATAAAATCATCCTCATCACTCACATTTCCATCTAGTTTCATGTTATCAGCAAACTTGGAAATATTACTTTTGGTTCCAAACACTGATATACATTGCGAATGGATGGGACAGAAGTACTGATCCCTGCAGGGGCCCCACTTGCCTGCAACTTGGAAAAGACTCATTTATTCCTACTCTGTTTCCTGTTTGCCAATTAATTCTCAATCCATGCCAATATATTAACTCCAATCCCAGATGCTTTAATTTTGCAAACTAACCTATTAGATACCATCCAAAGCTTCATTTTGTTTGTTTAAAAAGTATTTTTTTAAGCTTTCTGAAAATACAAATACACCACATCCATTGGCTCACCGTTACAGAGGTTTATAAAATGTCGAGAGGGATTGATAGGGTGGACTCTCAGAGACTATTTCCCCGAGCTGAAATGGTCACTACGAGAGGACACAAATTTAAGGTGCAGGGAAGCAAATACAAAGGAGATGTCAGGGGTAGGTTTTTCATTCAGAGGGTGGTGAGTGAATGGAACCAACTGCCGTCGGAGGTTGTTGAGGCAAACTCACTGGGTCTTTTAAGAGACTTCTGGATGAGTATATGGAAAAGAATAGGATAGGGGGTTATAGATAGGTCTGTGGATTGGTAGATGTGATCGGCACAACTCGTGGGCCGAAGGGCCTGTTTGTGCTGTACTGTTCTGTGTTCTATGTTATTTATTCTACTAATTACATCCTCTAAACCTGCAGTAGATTTATCAAACATGATCTCTCTCTCACACCAAGTCTGTGTGGCTTAGTTAACATAGAAACCAAGGCCCAGATCATAGGTTAATGAAACGCACATCATGTTCAATACTTGAAAACAAAGGCAAAAGCAGAAGTACTTGTTGTCGCAGACTTCCTCTGAGATTTTGAGCAGTAATAGAAAGAGGCAGAGAGAGACCATAAAACATAGAAGCAGAATTAGGCCACTTGCCCATCGCGTTTGGGGTTTTAGTTTTTCGGGCAACATGGTTGGAGGGCCGGAGGGCCTGTGCCTTTGCCGTAATTTTATTTGTTCTTTGAGTCTGCTTGGCCATTCAATTATGGCTGATATTTTTCTCATCCCCATCCTGCTGCCTTTTCCCCAAAACCCCTGATCCCCTTATTAATCAAGAACCTCTCTCTATCTTAAAAACACTCAGTAACCTGGTCTCCACAGCTTTCTGCTGCAAAGGATTCCATAATTCATCAATCTCTGGCTGAAAAAAATTCATCTTCATCTCTGTTTTAAAAGGTCGCCCCTTTAGTCTGAGGTTGTGCTCTCTGGTTCTAGTTTATCCTACTAGTGGAATATCCTCTTCATGTCCACTCTATCCAGACCTCGCAGTATCCTACGTGTGGGAAAAGCTTTTCTCTGTTAGTTACCAGGCGGAATGCTGTGGAAAGCTTCTCTGTTGGTTAATGAGAAGGAACCCACAATGATTTAAGGACACATGGTGAGGCTAGGAGAAGAAATCACAGTGGGCCTTAATGCTCAAAGTTGTGTTGAAAGGACCAAGGAACGTAAAGCTAGATGTTACAACATGGGGACAGGAAGTGGAGTGACATTAGATCACTTCCTGAAAAAACTGTAATTCTGTGCAAAGTATGCCATAAACTATACATGTGGCATTGCAGTCACATTTGTAGGAATATAAGAGCAGGAATAGGTTATTCAGCCTTTTGAGATTGCTCCATCATTTAAATATGATTATGTCTTTTTCAACGCCCTTTCCCCACATGAGCACCATACCCCATTGCCTCATTGGTATTTAGAATTTGTCAATCACTATGTTAAACATACTCAATGACTCAGCCTCCACATCCCTGCAGGGGTGTTCTAAGGTTTACATTTCTATAGTTTAGAGTATCAGTTGCCCACTATGTAATACTTAATCAGTACTGATCATGGTTTGTTTGATCCAGTAAAAGTCAGATAACTTACAACTTGGTCACTGAACATCCAAACATCGTGTTGAAAATTATGAGTCTATATGGGGATCATAACATACATCCTGCTAGCTACAAGGGTGGTACGGAGGCACAGTAATGAGCATTGCTGCCTCACAGCACCAGGGAGCTGGGTTCAACTCTCAGCTTGGATCACTGTACGGAGTTTGCCTGTTCTCCCACATCCGCATGGGTTTCCCCCGGATGCTCCGGTTTCCTCTCAGTCTGAAAGACGTGCTGATTAGGATGCATTCACCTCAACAGGCGCCGGAGTGTGGCAACTAGGGGAATTTCACTAACTTCATTGCAGTGTTAATGTAAGCCTTACTTGTGATTAGTAAATACTTTTAAACTTTTATCAGTCATTTTCTAAAATAAGGAAAAATATTCTAGCATAGCTCCATTGTGCCTGTATAAATAATTCACCTTGTATCCCATCACCTATCTGTTCCCAATCTACTTTTACATTTTTGTATTCAAACATTTATCAATTTCTCTTTTTGAAATCTATTAAATATTGTGACCTGATAAGGCATTCAGTATTCTACCAACACAAAAATAAATCTCCTAACTACTCCCTTGTATTATTTTGATGGTGATCTTAAATTTATAACTTATTAATAATTCACTAATCAAGAAAAATATTTGCCTTCAATTTACTTTATCAAAGTAGTAATTTTCAAAAGAGAATTGAATATCCACGTGAAAAGAAAATATTTAGAGTTTTTAGGAAATGGGACTGATTAGAAAACTCTTCTGAGGGGGGATAAAAAACAATATTTTCTATAATTCCTATTGTACAATTTAACAAAGCATTAATCCCAGCTCAGAAGGTTCACCAGGATGTTGACTGATCTCAAGGGTGTTGGCTAAGAAGAGAGGTTGAATAAACCAGGATTGTGTTCACTGGAAAGACAGTGGCTGAGGGAAGACCTGATAGAGGTCTTCAAAATTATGAGAGGCATAGACAGTGTGGATAGTCAAAGGCTTTTTCCCAGGGTGGAAGTGTCAATTACAAGGGGGACAGCTTAAGGAAAACATACAGAGAAAGTTTTTCACACAGAAAATGGTGGGTTCCTTGAATGCGCTGTCAGAGAAGATAGTGGTGGAAGCAGGCACATTAGCAACATTTAAGAGGCACTTGGATGGATACATAAATAGTGAGGGGACAGAGGGATACGGACCGAGTAAGGACAAAAGGATTTTTTTAAGTTTAGTAAAGTCATCACGATTGGCACAGCTTGGAGGGCCAAAGGGCCTGTTTCTGTGTTGTGCTTTTCTTTGTTCAGTTTAAGTGAAAGCATCCCAAGAGAAAAGCTTTCTCTTTCACCAGTATTTCTGCCAGTATCCCACAAACTGAAATTCCAATCTCCCACACCACTCAACTCTTAACCTTGTGCTGATCTATAAGTGATAATCTCCAGGTTACCACCTGAGCCACTTTTGACATTGTGTTATAATTTTGACCCTGAATCCTCAAAGTCTCGCAGCAGAATATCATTCCTCATTTCCAGTCTCAGTGGTTGGTTCTCATGAAACACCATAACAACTGAAACCAACCCCTCAGAGTTTATTTCCAGCTTACGAACAGTCATTAACCCTGACACCGGGCAGGCCACTCAACCTTCAGAATTCCGAGAACTCCTAATGCAAAGGAGAATATTTAAAACTTTAAATATGCTGTTTCCGATCACTGGCTCCCTGCACCAAGGTTTGTCTGGTCATTCATACAGGCAGTTAGAACTTTGTTTTTATTGGATAGGAAGCTCCTCCACTGTAAAAGATCACCTTGCCTCATTCCAACCCCCTGTCCTTCTCCCGCCTTGTCGCTTGCTAACTGGGACATCAGGACAATTCTCCTGGATGCTCTGTGATACCTTCACTTCGCCACCAGTTTGACAACTAGGAGTTGAAGTTACTCAAGATACTGAACCTTAGTGCAGAAATGGCTGTCCAGAACTAGAGGGTTCTTCAGAATCTCCCACATGCTCCTGCTAAGACATACCTCCTGCTCTGACAAAGGGTCAGCTGGACTTGAAACGTCAGCTTTTTTTTCTCCTTGCAATTGTGCCAGACCTGCTGAGATTTTCCAGCATTCTCTCTTTTGGTCTCACCTCCTGCACTGCTGTCCCTATCTAATCTGGTTTTATTTCATCAATCAACATCTTCAGTTTATACTCTTTAGCCTTTCAACACATTGCTTGATTGCATTTGAGTTACAGGTAAATTATGGTCACTAAGCTGTAACCCAACCAATACAAATATTAAAGACAAAAAGGATCCTGCCTTCCGTACACCAAATTCACACTTGCACCAAATTGCCACCCTTCACATTCTGGATGAGTTCATTCCGGTTACACACATCAGTTACCAAATGAGCCATCATAAGATCAGTCCAATAGCTTGTTAAATGTAAGCACCTGAGAGAAGACAACTGCAATGTTTCAGTGCACAAAGATAGCACAGAAATCACCATATGCGAGTCAGCAAACTGCCTACAAGAGTGAGAGACAAAGAGTGCACAACTCATAAACAAATTTCATAATTTACATTCCGTTAGGCAGGTTAAATGTTAGGAATGCACAAATAAAACAGCCATTGTTCATTTTAAAAGTAAACAGTGCAGCTGCCAAAATGTCCCTTGCACAATCTATCCAAACGACCAACAGGACAGTCTCGTAAACAGCACAGGGGAAATCTTTCGCAAAAACACCTCTGGTGGCTAACCTTGCTCATGCCATAATGTTCACTATCAATATTTCATCTATGTCACACAGATCAAACAATACTTTTGCCAGACACAACCCAAGCTTCAGAATTCAATTGCTGAGTGAGAGTCACATAGTTCAAATACGTATGATAGCATTTCACACATCCATCTTCATGCCTTACTGCAGCTTCACTGCCAACAATCTCATTGCACAAGCCAGATTGTAAACAAAGACACTGCATTAAACATGGCCTTGTATTTGTAATATTGAGTTTGTCAGATACCCTGTACAAACTTGTAGCAGCAATCTGACCAACACACCTGCAGCTTGTATTTATTTAGCAGGCATTATTACTGAGGTTAAGTTTAAAGTTTAAGCTCCTCCACTCTGGATAATGTGTACAAATTTCGAACTCTGAAAAGAGCCCTGGCGAGTCGAGGGAAATGATTACTTCTCATTTCGGCAATCAATTGGCATTTCTAAGCAAACCCACCAATTTAACATCAAGAACATGAGTCATTTGCAGGGGTTACATTCCTACAACATTTAAGTGGCAAAATCTCCAACAGTGAACGTGTTTTTCAATGGGAGCCGATTAGATGGGTTCCAGCAACGCAAAGGCAAGCATTCTACAGTAGATCATAGTACAGTGCCTATACACTCTCACCTGAGGAAGGAACAATGTTCTGAAAGCTCGTGCTACCAAATAAACCTGTGAGACTTTAGCTTGGTGTTGTGAAACTACTTACTGTGCCTGTATACAGCAGATGGGGGAGCCTAAAGAAAAACATCTTAAAAGGAAACAATCCACCTTTACAAAAAAAAAATCATCTTGAAACAGGCAGACAAAAACTAGTTTGCATTTCAAAATTGAACAGAGCTATTATTGCAGCTCAGGACCAAGGTTTGATTTGATTTGATTTGATTATTGTCACATGTATTAGTACACACTAAAAATTTTGTTTATTGTGTGCTATACAGACAAAGCATACTGTTCATAGAGAAAGAAAGAGAGTGCAGAATGTAGTGTTACAGTCATAGCTAGGATGTGGAGAAAGATCAACTTAATGCAAGGTAGTTCCATTCAAAAATCTGATGGCAGCAGGGAAGAAGCTGTTCTTGAGTCGGTTGGTACATGTCCTCAGATTTTTGTATCCTTTTCTAAATGGCAGAAGATGGAAGAGAGAATACCCGAGGTGCACAAAGTCCTTAATTATGCTGGCTGCTTTTCTGAGGCAGCAGGAAGTGTAGACAGAGTCAATGGATGAGAGGCTGGTTTACATGATGAAGAGGGCTACATTCATGACCTTTTGTACCATCTTGCAGTGTTGGACAGAATAGGAATCATACCATGCTGTAATACAAGCAGAACGCTTTTTATGGTGCATCTGTAAAAGTTGATGAGTCGTAGTGGGCATACAAATTTCCTTAGCCTCCTGAGGAAGTAGAGGCACCAGTACAGATGGACCAGGACAGACCGTTGGTGTTATGGACACCTAGAAACTTGAAGCTCTCGACCATTTCCACTTCACCACTGTTGATATCAACAGGGGCATGTCCTCCACTACACTTCTTGAAGTCTCCTTAAATTTGCTGACATTGAGGGAGAGTTTACTGCCATTGCAACAGATGACCAGATTCTCTATCTCTTTCCTGTACTCTGCCTAGGAAGTTTCCGGGTTAATCTCTCGGTTCAGGATGCACTTCAGCAGCATCCAATCCAAGCACTATTTCGCATCAAGGCTGGAAAAGTGCTTCAAAAAGAATTAAATTTCCATGTCGAGGTCTAATGAAAGGAATGTTTCCAGGGACTTTGGTGTCAACTCCCCAATAAAACACGTCTCTGCTCTGTCATGGCTGTTGTTTCTTCAGGGAAAGAAAAATGTAGAAAGGCAAACAGCTGCTCATGTAACAGGTGACATGATGTGCAGAAGCTTTAGCATGGGTAAATAGTGGTGGTGTAGCAATATTGTCACTAGACTAATAATCCAGAGACCAGGAATAATGCCTTGGAGATGCAGGTTCAAATCCCACCATGGCATACAGCAAAACTGGAATTCAATAAAAATCTGGAATTAAGAAAGCACTGATGACTATTAAATCATTGTTAATTGCTGTAAAAACCATCTGGATCACGAGTGTCCTTAGGGAAAGAAATCTGCTATCTTACCTGGTCTGGCCCAATGTGCCTCCAGGGTCATAGCAATGTGGTTTGACTCTTAGAATATCCCCTGCAATGGCCTAACAAACCAGTTCAAAGGCAATTAGAGATGGGCAATCAATGACACCTCAACCAGTGAGATCCACATTCCATAAATGGAAAAAAAGCAAGTTGTGAAAGGTGGTCTTTACCAAACGAGCCAGGAGTTTGAGGCTCAGGGCCCACATTCATAAGGAATCGACTGATACCAGTGCCAACTCATTCTTTACTGGGACCAATGGGTAAACAAGACAACTGAAGAGGTAGATTCAAAGTTGAGAGAAATATTCAGCAATATAGGAAAGGTCAGCCCAGGTGAAGATGTGCAGAACAGTCGTAGCTTTATGACAGGGACTATGAATTGGTATAAAGAAAGTATAAGGATAAGGGGAAAGGGAATGTTTTCTAACCAGCAAATGCGACAAGCAGCAATCCATAAGAATCTGTACTGCAACCGCAGCTTTTGATGATGTAAGCTAATGACTCAGATGAAAGAAAGTGGCAAAATGGCCAGCAAAAAGTTGATAATAAGGGAGAAAAAATAGAATGTGAGAGTAATCTAACCAGGAATATAAAAACAGATTGTACCAGTATTGTCATTTATATCAAAGAGAGTTGCTGGAGTAAATGATGATCCCTTAGAAGCAGAGACAGGAGGAACTGGCAATGAGGACATGGCAGAGACATTGAAGAAATATTTTATGGCTGTCTTCACAGTTGACAAGTTTCCTGTCAGAAGAAGACCAAGGGGCTAAAAAGAAAGAGGAAAATAATATCAACCGAGAAAATCTTAAGGGACTAAGATCTGACAAACGCCCAGGACATGCTGGTTTACACCTTTGGGTTCTTAAAGACAGCTGCAGAATTAATTGTTGGGTGATTTTTAAAAACCCCTAGGTGCTGGAATGGTCCTAACAAGTTGGAAGTTAACAAATGGAGTACTGGTGTACAAGAAAAGGAGAGAGAAAATAGTGAACTACAGATCAGTTAACCAAACATCAGCTCCTAGGAAAATGCTGGAATCTATTATTAAGTACGTATTAACAATGTACGCAGAACAGAGGAGTATGATGAGAACAAGTCAATATGGTTTTACAAAAAAGGAAATCCTGTTTGACAATTTTATTTTGAGTTTTTTTGAGGAAGTAACTAGGAGAGTAGACAAAGTGACAACCAGTAGATTCAGCATATTTGGATTGCCAAAAGGTATTTGATAAAATGGTTAACAGGCAGGGTAAGGGCTTATGGAATTGGGTGTGATATGTTAACATGGATTGAGGATTGGCTCCAAGACAGAAAGCAGAGGAGAATGTGGCTTTTGAAACTGGTCGGCTAAAACAACTGCAACGCCACTGCGATCAATGTGAAGGCTTCAGCTATTTACAATTCACATTAATAACATGGGCAAAGAGACAGAGTAATGTTTGACGATACAAAACTAGGTAGGAATGCAAGCTGTGAGGAGGACATAGAGAAGTTGCAAAGAAATATAGACAGAATAAGTGAGTGGGCAACAAGATGTAGTATAACGTGGGTAAATGTGAGCTTATTCACTTTGGTCATAACAATATTTATTAAAAGGACCAAAACTTGTAAACATTGAGCTACAGACAAGGAACAGAGAAAGTTAACGAGTGGTTACAGTAAGAAGGCAAATGGCATGTTGGGCCTTGGAGGACAAGAACGAGGAGATCTTGCTATTGCTGTACACAGCTTTAGTGAGACCACAGCTGGAATACTGTCTGCAGTTTTGGTCTCCAATTTAAGGAAGGACATTTGCGCTGTTTTGGTCACATTCATTGGACAGATGATGATGGTATATGAATGATTTTCGTTAGCATGAACTGGGCACAGAATCATGACCTTTCGGATGTCCATACCTTTGCTATGTGGACATCCACAAGTGAAATTTGAAAAGGGTGGAAAAATAGACAACTGGGACTGAGTCACCGAAGGCTGAGATCTCTGGAAATTGACTGTCAGGATGTGCACTGGAAAAGGCGAGCAGAAACAAATCTCAGTTGCCAAGAAGAGGCCGGAAGGAAAACAGAGGGCAATGAATCATGTACCTTATCAGCCTCCCATCTTCCTCTGCAGCAAATGTAGCAGAGACCGTCGTACTAGAGAGTACGGTGCCTGAGCCACACATGATGATGCTTCATACAGCGCAAACAATCATCGCACAAAGACGTTGGAGGGCTGCCACCAGGAAACCCTGCATTGGCTTGTATTTTCCTGAGTAGACATATGAAGAGTGATCGAATTATGATAAAAGGATTTGAAAGCAGCTACAAAGGAGCTATACTCTCTGGTGAGGAAATCCAGAACAAGGGGGCTTCATTCTCAAATGAGCATTACCCTATTCAGGAGTGAAATCAGTAAAATTTAAAATTTATTTATTAGTGTCACAAGGAAGCTTACATTCACACTGCAATGAAGTTACTGTGAAAATCTCCTAATCGCTATACTCCGGGGCTTGAGGGAGAATTTAGCACAGCCAATGCACCTAACCAGCAGGAAACTGGAGCACCCAGAGGAAACCCATACAGACACAGGGAGAATGAGCAGATTCCGCACAGACAGACAGTGACCCAAGCTGGGAATGGGACTTACGTCACTTGTGCTGTGAAGCAGCAGTGTTAACTACCGTGCAGCAATCTTTTACACGAAGGGGATTAGAAATCTGGAATTCTCTCTCAAAAGGTGCAAATGTTGAGGGCTATTGGAATTTTCAAAACCTCAGATACTCAGTGAGACTAAGATTATGGGTTAAGGCAAGTAAATTTAACGAAGGTGTTTATATCTGCCATTTTCTAAGGGAATCCCAGAAAAGGTTCAAGTGGCTGCATGGCTTGTCTCTCTTCCTGTGATATTTTGACGTACACTAGAAAAGTTGGACCAGAACAGATAAATAGGAGTTTAAAAATGGATAAGTCAGGAAAAAAAATTAATCCAAGTAATAATATATGGAGGTACCAAGAATCACAGCATATTTGCCTATTCCATTTCTTTGAGATGCAAGTTAAGCTGAGGCTGAAATAATAAATGTATCTTTAGAGCAAAACACGCATGAGTAAATAGCCTCAACTTTTCTGCTGAAAGCTCTGCTTGCTTTATAAAGTCAGTGTATTGAATCAGACAGGTGAAATAGACCATGTGGCCTGTGCAGGAGAGGTCCTCAGCAAGCAGATTCTGCATAGTAACTGACAAATAGAAATGGGATTTCCTGGACATTTCAGATTTGGCAGTGAAGGCTACCATGTTTCCAGAAGCATTTTTCAAAGCTCCAAGATTTGACTTACGTGCCGTGATACCAAGGAAGGCACTGTGGAATTCAAATAGTGTCAATGTGGGGGAGTTAGCTGGCGAGAGGAAAGGCTTTCGATGAAGAACTCAAAAGATTGACAGCTTCCAAAATAAAACTCCCCCAGTCTGAATGGGATCTTCTCTCAGGATGGCTGAGAGAAATTAACTGGACACGCCAGTGTCATAGACCATAAGCTTTCAAACTCTCTTCTACATGGAGGCAAAGGATTGGAAGCTTACAATTATAATACACTATTACCAACAGGAGACAGCAGAAACCTGACAGCCACAAGCCTGTCAGCTCATCATTAATGCCACAAACTTCAAGATACCACAATCCGGAACAAAATTAATTGCCACTACTACACCCCACTGCAATATTCACAGACCCATCCTCATCACTGTACTCCAGTGTTACTGAGCGACAGACCCATCCTCACTAGCACTGTACCCCAATGTTATACAATGACAGACCCACCCCCACCAGTACTGTACCCCAGTGTTATACAGCGACAGACCCATCCCCACCAGCACTATATCCAAGTGTTATGCAGCAACAGACCCATCCCCACCAGTACTGTACCCCAGTGTTATACAGGGACAGACCCGTCCCCACCAGTACTATACCCCAATGTTATACAGTGACAGACCCATCCCCACCAGTACTGTATCCCAGTGTTATACAGTGACAAACCCATCCCCACCAGTACTGTACCCCAGTGTTATACAGTGACAGACCCATCCCCACCAGTACTGTACCCGTGTTATACAGTGACAGACCCATCCCCACCAGTACTGTACCCCAGTGTTATACAGTGACAGACCCATCCCCACCAGTACTGTACCCCAGTGTTATACAGTGACAGACCCGTCCCCACCAGTACTGTACCCCAGTGTTATACAGTGACAGACCCGTCCCCACCAGTACTGTACCCCAGTGTTATACAGTGACAGACCCGTCCCCACCAGTACTGTACCCCAGTGTTATACAGTGACAGACCCATCCCCACCAGTACTGTACCCCAGTGTTATACAGTGACAGACCCGTCCCCACCAGTACTGTACCCCAGTGTTATACAGTGACAGACCCATCCCCACCAGTACTGTACCCCAGTGTTATACAGTGACAAACCCATCCCCACCAGTACTGTACCCCAGTGTTATACAGTGACAGACCCATCCCCACCAGTACTGTACCCGTGTTATACAGTGACAAACCCATCCCCACCAGTACTGTACCCCAGTGTTATACAGTGACAAACCCATCCCCACCAGTACTGTACCCCAGTGTTATACAACAACCAACCTGTTCCCACCGATGATGTCAGAGTAGCCTTCTCAAAAATCAACCCACAGAAAGTGACTGGCCCGGATGTGATATCTGGATGAATATGCAGGATGTAGAATTGCCGGCGTTGGACTGGGGTAAACTCAGTAAGAATCTGGCAAAACCAATTTTAAATCCAACCGATTTATTTGATAGTAAATCTGTGAGCTTTCGACTTTCGTCTTCGTCATTCAGGCAAATGTGAATACGCAGGTCCAGTGCGGACCAGTTGGCGGCAATATTCGCAGACATCATCAACTTATCCTTACAACAATCTGAGGTCCCTACTTGCTTTAAGAAGACAATCATCATTGTGGTACCAAAGAAAGCCAGGCAGTGTGTCTTAATGACTACCATCAGGTGGCTCTGACAACCATCATAATGAAGTGCTTCTAAAGGTTAGTCATGGCACAAATCAATTCCTTCCTCCCAGACTACCTGGTCTGCTACAGTTGTTCTATCGTTGCAACAGATCCACAGCAGATGCCACTTGCCTGGCCCCGCACTCAACTCCAGAACACCTAGATAACAAAGGCAATTACATCAAACTCCTATTCATACACTACAGCTCAGCCTGTAACACCATTATTCCTACAAGACTCACCTCCACACTTTGTGGCCTGGGGCTCAGCTCCTTTCTTTGCAACTGGATTCTAGACTTCCTAACCCACAAATCGCAATCAGTAAGGATAGGCAACAACACCTCCTCCATGATCATCCTCAACACTGGTGCTCTGCAAGGCTGTGTTCTCGTCCCCCTTACGATACTCCTTACACACCTATTACTGCATGGCTAAATTCCCCTTCAACTCTATTTTCTACTTTGCCAATGACGCCACCGTTGTGGGTTGGATCTCAAATAATGATGAGACAGAGTACAGGAAAGAAACAAAGAATCTGGTGAACTGGTGCGATGACAATAATCTCTTCCTCAATATCAACAAAACAAAGAAGATAGTCACTGGCTTTAGGAAGCATGCCCCCCTCTACATCCATGGGGATGAAATAGAAATGGCTGAGAACTTCAACTTTCCAGGTATCTACATACATCAACACATCCTGGTCTCTTCATGCAAACATTATAGTTAAGAAAGCCCGTCAATGCCTCTACTTTAACAGAAGACTAAGAAAATTTGCATGGCCACTCACCAACTTTTACACATAAAAGGAAGCATTCTTTCTGGTTGTAGCATGGCTACTGCTCTATCCAAGACATCAAGAAACTAAAAGGGTCATGAACAAAGCCCAGTCCGTCACTTAAACAAGCCTCTTATCCAGTGACATTGTCTACATTCCTGCTACCTTGAAAAAACAGCCAGCATAATCAAGGACCCCAGTGTTATCAGTGACAGACCCATCCCTACCATAATGTACCCCACTGTTATTCAGTGACAGACCCATCCTAACCAGTACTGTACCCCAGTGTTACACAGCGACAGATTCATCCCCACCAGCATTGTACCTCAATGTTATACAGCAACAGACCCATCCCCACAAGTACTGTACCCCAGTGTTATATAGCGACAGACCCGTCCCCATCAGTACTGTACCCCAGTGTTATACAGCGACAGACCTATCCCCCCCAGTATCATACCCGTGTTATTCAACGACAGACCCGTGCCCACCAGTACTGTACCCCAGTGTTATACAGTGACAGACCCTTCCCCACCAGTACTGTACCCCAGTGTTATACAGTGACAGACCTGTCCCCACCAGTACTGTACCCCAGTGTTATACAGTGACAGATGAATCCCCACCAGTACTGTACCCCAGTGTTATACAGCGACAGACCCATCCCCACCAGTACTGTACCCCAGTGTCATACAGCGATAGACTCGTCCCCACCAGTACTGTACCCCAGTGTTATACAGTGACAGACCCATCCCCACCAGTACTGTACCCCAGTGTTATACAGTGACAGACCCATCCCCACCAGTACTGTACCCCAGTTGTTATACAGTGACAGACCCGTCCCCACCAGTACTGTACCCCAGTGTTATACAGTGACAGACCCGTCCCCACCAGTACTGTACCCCAGTGTTATACAGTGACAGACCCGTCCCCACCAGTACTGTACCCCAGTGTTATACAGTGACAGACCCATCCCCACCAGTACTGTACCCCAGTGTTATACAGTGACAGACCCATCCCCACCAGTACTGTATCACAATTTTAAGCAGATGAAAACTTTATGCTACAATAACTCAGACTGAGCTTAGCAGAATCGATAGTCTAGACTCCAGGAGTAGCGGGAACGTATCCCAGAGTGAACATTACAGCCAGTTACTGACAGGTCTGTTCTTCCCAGTCCCTCCGGGCACAGGCTGAGAGTTGGGGCAGCGAGGCCTGCAATCCCCGCTCTGCCACAACCCGAGCCCAGGGATAGGGCCCCGGCCTGGAGAGGTTGTGAGACCCCAGACCCCGGCTCCAGGCCTCCCCGGTTCCAGGCCTCACCCACTCCTCGATCCCCGGTTCCAGGCCTCTCCGAGTCTCCGATCCCCGGCTCCAGCACCCCCATCCCGGCCCCCGGCTCCCCTCCCGGGCCTCAATCCCCGCGCTGCCGCTAGCCGAGAGGGCGCTGCTCCTACCCGAGTGTTGAGCATCCAGGCCGCAGTTACGGTGCGGACTCGGGGCTGAGGCGGCGGTGCGGTTGCGGTGCAGGCCCCGCTCTCTCTCTCACTCTCTCCCGCCGCCGGGAGGGGATTTTCGGCCCCGGTGGAAAAACCCCCTTCGCGCGAGGCCGTAGCGGAGCTCGAACAGTGCAGAGTGCGCCTGCGCCACTGCCGGGCCCGGCCACGGCGCCCGTACTCCGTTGGGAGAACTGCAGCGCGCATGCGTATCAGCCGGGCCCGGCCAAAGCGCCTGCGTCCCAATGCACTCGACATTACGCCTGCGTGCCGGCCGAGCATGGGCACAGCGCCTGCGCCGTGCTGACAACTGCAAAAGGCTTCCCCACCGCAGCCGGGCCCGGCCACGCGCGCCTGCGCACCGCTATCCCAGTATAGGCAGCGGGTGTGAAAAATGCAATATGTCCCAAGAATTGTTCCCAATCAAATGATGGAATTATCCCCATTCACTCAGTGTAAACGGAACGGAGTTATCCCCATTCACTCAGTGTAAACGGAACGGAGTTATCCCCATTCACTCAATGTAAAGGGAACAGAGTTATCCCCATTCACACAGTGTAAAGGGAACAGAGTTATCCCCATTCACACAGTGTAAAGGGAACAGAGTTATCCCCATTCACACAGTGTAAAGGGAACAGAGTTATCCCCATTCACACAGTGTAAAGGGAACAGAATTATCCCCATTCACACAGTGTAAAGGGAACAGAGTTATCCCCATTCACACAGTGTAAAGGGAATGGAATTATCCCCATTCACACAGTGTAAAGGGAACGGAATTATCCCCATTCACACAGTGTAAAAAACAAAGAACAAAGAACAAAACAGCACAGGAAACAGGTCCTTTGGCCCAACGAGCCCGCGCCGCCACCCCAATGTTTCCACGTCTACCTGCAATCCCTGTCCATGTTCATAGATCTATGGATTAAAAACCAAATTTGAGACAATTTAGGGAGAATTTGTTTTGCCAATTAGCCTAAGAGCACATCTTTGGGATGTGGGAGGAAACCGGAGCGCCCGGAGAAAACCCACGCAAGCACGGGGAGAATACGCAAACTCCCACAGACAAAGGCCCAAATCCATGCATCTGCACAGCACAGCGATAATCACTGAGCTGTCGTGTTGCCCATCAAATGGTCCGAGTCAAGCGTACACTAACATTGTGAAGCACTAGGATACTCTCGAAAAAGATCCAAGAGCAGCCCTCTCACGATCCATCGCGTGAATGTCCCTCGTTAGACAACAAGGTGGACTAAAGCACCTGTGGGATAAAAACAAATATATAAATATCATCGTCTATTTACACACTTCCCAGGGACTCCCAAGGCTCATGATCCCTATTATAAATCAGTTTCCTATACCCCTCCATTCCCATTCTGTTCATGTGCCCATCTAAGTATTTCTTAATTCACACAGTGTAAAGGAATGGAATTATCCCCATTCACACAGTGTAAAGAACGAGTTATCCCATTCACACAGTGTAAAGGGAACGAGTTATCCCCATTCACACAGTGTAAAGGGAACAGAGTTATCCCCATTCACACAGTGTAAGGGAATGAATTATCCCCATTCACACAGTGTAAAGGGAACAGAGTTATCCCCATTCACACAGTGTAAAGGGAACAGAGTTATCCCCATTCACACAGTGTAAAGGGAACGGAATTATCCCCATTCACACAGTGTAAAGGGAACAGAGTTATCCCCATTCACACAGTGTAAAGGGAACAGAGTTATCCCCATTCACACAGTGTAAAGGGAACAGAGTTATCCCCATTCACACAGTGTAAAGGGAACAGAGTTATCCCCATTCACACAGTGTAAAGGGAACAGAGTTATCCCCATTCACACAGTGTAAAGGGAACAGAGTTATCCCCATTCACACAGTGTAAAGGGAACAGAGTTATCCCCATTCACACAGTGTAAAGGGAATGGAATTATCCCCATTCACACAGTGTAAAGGGAACAGAGTTATCCCCATTCACACAATGTAAAGGGAATGGAATTATCCCCATTCACACAGTGTAAAGGGAACAGAGTTATCCCCATTCACACAGTGTAAAGGGAACAGAGTTGTCCCCATTCACACAGTGTAAAGGGAACAGAGTTGTCCCCATTCACACAGTGTAAAGGGAACAGAGTTGTCCCCATTCACACAGTGTAAAGGGAATGGAATTATCGCCATTCACACATTGTAAAGGGAATGGAATTATCCCCATTCACACAGTGTAAAGGGAACAGAGTTATCCCCCTTTCACACAGTGTAAAGGGAATGGAATTATCCCCATTCACACAGTGTAAAGGGAACGGAATTATCCCCATTCACACAGTGTAAAGGGAACAGAGTTATCCCCCTTTCACACAGTGTAAAGGGAATGGAATTATCCCCATTCACACAGTGTAAAGGGAACAGAGTTATCCCCATTCACACAGTGTAAAGGGAACAGAGTTATCCCCATTCACACAGTGTAAAGGGAACGGAATTATCCCCATTCACACATTGTAAAGGGAATGGAATTATCCCCATTCACACAGTGTAAAGGGAACAGAGTTATCCCCCTTTCACACAGTGTACAGTGTACAGAGTTATCCCCATTCACAGTATTATAAATACAAGTATTTTGATTCAATGTTTGTCTCAAAGAAGTTTATGTGAGAGATAAAATGTTTAAATAAATCTTTTAGAAGATGCTAATTTTCTGTAGCGTCCTTGCTGATTATATAGAAATCAAAGAATCCTTACAGTGCAGAAGGGGCTATTTGGCCCGTTGGGTCTTCACCAATCACAAACCCACCCAGACCCTATTCCCGTCACCCCACACATTTGCTCTGTTAAACCCCTTACACTCGGTTTATTTACCATGGCCATTCAACTTAACACACACATTTTTGTTCTGTGGGATGAAACCCACACAGACATGGGAAGAATGTGCAGACTCCATACAAACAGTGACTCAAGGAAAGAATTGAACCCAGGTCTCTGCCGCTGTGAGTCAGTAATGCTAGTTACTGTGCCACCACACTGTGCCATGATATGTGTCTTTAAAAAATGTATTTGAGTCAGGTTTCTGGGCAGGATATTTTTTAAGCAGTCTGTTTTGATATTGATGCCACATGGTCTGTAACTGGCAGCCTCTGCTGTTACTGCAGCAGCATAATTGGTCCTAATTACCAAAATGTTTGTTTTAATCTGGAGTAATGCTATTTTGTTATTTTAGTGCTTTCTTCTGGTGTTTTGTCGAGTAGGGCTTGATTAGAATGATTGACAAGAAACAAACCATGTTTCAGAACGGAGCTAGGCTCACACAGAGAAATTAAACTGAATTGTTGTTTGGAATTGTTAGAAGGCAGTTCCTTTCTGTCTCACTCTGGATTTGGAGATAGCGTTCTGTAAAAAGATAAGGTTCTGTTGTTTGGAGGTGTAGCTTTTTCTGGAGATTGCTGTTTGAGAGTGAGAAGCCATGTGTCTTTCTGTATCTGTTTGGTGGGTTAAAAGGCTGGAAATGAGGCATCTACATAAGTTTATTTGTTTTGTGCTGATTCTGAAAGAGGATTTATGTCAATGAGGATACTGCGTACATTGGAATGATAAAGATAGCCAGCTGTTAAGAATTATATCTTATGTTTAAATATTTTCAATTGATAAAAGTTATGCAAATTCTTTTTGTTAGGTTTTAACTGTGATGTTAAAAATAAAGTTTGTTTTGATGAAGGCATCCTAGTGGATCAATTGAATCATATCTGGAGTGAAATATCTTCTGCTCACCCTAACACCAAACTCAAAACGGGCTGGGGTTTCGGTTAACTCCATAATATAAGTTACAGTTTCTGATCAGGTCCCTAACAGATGATTAATCTTATTCAAGACTTCTCACTGTATACTAATATATGTGACAATAATCAAATCAAATCTCCCAGCCTGGTGTCCCACATACAGTAAGAATCTAGCAACACCAATTTTAAATCCAACTGATTTATTTGATAGTAATTTTGCGAGCTTTGATTCTTGATTGATTCTTGATTGCTAGATTCTTACTGAGTTCTTACTACCCCAGTCCAACGCCGGCATCCCACACACATACAGACAAACACACTCTCTCTCTCACACACACAGAATCTCTCACAAACTCTCACAAACACAAATTTTCTCACATATTCTCTCAAACACAGTCATAAATACATGGTAAGTGCAGTATAATATGCATCAGTGTGAAATATCCCACTTTGGATGGAGAAACAAAATGGCAGAGACAGAAATAGTGATAGATTGAGAAATGTTGATGTACAAAAGGACCTGGGCGTCCTTGTGCTCCAGTAATTGAAAGCAAGCATGTAGATTCAGCAAGTAGCTGAGAATGATATGTTGCCTTTCATTGCAAGAGGACTTGTCCTCTTTTAAGGCCAACCCAAATAAACAAACTCAACTTAAATTGGAATGAACTAAAAGGGGCAGCTCCCCAAAAGGAAGGGGAACAGTCTAAACAAAACCAAAGTACAAAGGAAACTTTAAAAATGTCAGATTAAAATGTGATTATTAGAGTCAATAATGCACCCCAGCCCCTGCGGTGCCCAATGGGCACGGAAGGTGCAAGAGGACTTGAGAACAAGAACAAGGATGCCTTTCTGCAGCTGTAATAATTTTATAACCATCTCAGAACACATCTCCAAACAGGGTGGCACTTTGGCACAGCAGTTAGCACAGGGACCTGGGTTCGATTCCTGGCTTGAGTCACTGTCTGTGTGGAGTTTGCACATTCTCCCTGTGTCTGCATGGGTTTCCAGGTGCTCTGGTTTCCCCTGACATTCCAAAGATGTGTGGGGTAGGAGTATTAGAACATAGAACACTACAGCACAAACAGGCCCTTCGGCCCACAAGTTGTGCCCATCATATCTATACTTATCAAGCCACAGACCTATCTGTAACTCCCAATCCCATTACATCCCATGTACTCATCCAAAAGTCTCTTATAAGACCCCAGCGAGTTTGCCTCTACCACCACTGACGGCAACCGATTCCATTCGCTCACCACCCTCTGAGTGAAAAACTTACCTCTAACATCTCCTCTGTACTTGCCCCCCTGCACCTTAAACCTGTGTCCTCTCGTAGCGACCATTTCAGCCCTGGGAAATAGCCTCCAGGAATCGACCCTATCTATTCCTTTCAACATCTTAAAAACCTCTATCAGGTCACCTCTCAACCTTCGTCTCTCCAGGGAGAAGAGACCTAGCTCTCTCAACCTATCTTCATAAGGCATGCCCCCAATCCAGGCAACATCCTTGTAAATCTCCTCTGCACCCTCTCAATAGCTTCCACATCTTTCCTATAGTGAGGTGACCAGAACTGCACACAATACTCCAAGTGGGGTCTGACAAGGGTCTTATAAAGTTGCAGCATTACCTCCCGACTCCTAAATTCAATCCCTCTATTAATGAAGGCCAGTATACCATATGCCTTCTTGACCACATCCTCCACTTGCGGGGTAGATTTAAGAGTCCTATGGACCTAGACCCCAAGATCCTTCTGCTCCTCAAAACTGCCAAGACTCCTACCCTTTGATATTATACTCCTTCATCCCATTGGTCCTGCCAAAATGGACCACCACACATTTATCCACGTTGAAGTCCATCTGCCACTTCTCCACCCAGTCTTGCATCCTATCTATGTCTTGCTGCAACTTCAGACATCCCTCCAGACTATCCACAACACCACCAACCTTCGTATCATCGGCAAGCTTACTAACCCATCCCTCCACTTCCTCATCCAGGTCATTTATAAAAATGACAAGCAGCAAGGGTCCTAGAACAGATCCCTGGGGCACTCCACTGGTGACTGACCTCCATGCAGAAAAAGACCCATCCACAACTACCCTCTGCCTTCTGCAGGCAAGCCAGTTCTGGATCCACAAGGCCAAAGCCCCTTGGATCCCATGCCCTCTCACCTTCTCAAGAAGTCTTGCATGGGGGACCTTATCAAACGTCTTGCTGAAATCCACGTAAACCACATCCACTGCTCTTCCTTCATCAATATCTTCAGTCACATTTTCGAAGAATTCAACTAGGCTTGTAAGGCACGATCTGCCCTTAACAAAGCCGTGTTGACTACTCCTGATCATATTGAATTTCTCTAAATGCTCATAAATCCTATCTCTCAGAATCCTCTCATTAACTTACTGACCACTGAGGTCAGACTGACTGGTCGGTAATTGCCCAGGCTATACCTATTCCCCTTTTTGGAAATTAGGCACCACATCCGCAATCCTCCAATCTTCCAGAACCTCTCCCGTCTCCATGGACGACGCAAAGATCATCGCCAGGGGCTCTACAATCACTTCCCTCACCTCCCACAATAACCTGGGGTACATCCCATCCGGACCGGTGACTTATTGGCCATACTATATTGCTCCTTAGTGTCAGAGGGACTAGCTAAGGTAAATGCAGGGGGTCATGGGGATAGGACATGGGTGGTTTTGTGCTTGGTACAGATTCAATGGGCTGAATGGCCTCCTTCTGCCCTGTGGAATTCTATGAACTGGAATGGAAGCAAATTGTCCTCGATCCTGAGGGACTGCCTCAGAAGAAGGAAACTGGGTCCAGCAATCCTAACTTCAACTGAGACCCACACTCAGTCTTAACTATCTTTCTGCAACTTCCAGTATCCTTTAGAATTTTAGTATTAAAATTACTTGTAATGTCATTTGGATATTGTTTTAGTACATTATGACATTTTACGCTTTCATTAATGATTACAATAATCTAGATGTGAACGTTGAGGTGGGGGGGGGGGGTGATCACTAAGTTTGCAGATGACACAAAAATTGGTGGTGTGGTAAATAGTGAGGAGAAAGGCCTGAGATTATAGGATGATACAGGGTAGCTTAGATGAGCTGAAGAGTGGCAAATGAAATTTAATCCTAAAAATAGTGATGAAGTAGATGTATTTTGGGAAGATTAACAAGACAAGAGAATACACAATGATTGGGACAACATTTGGAAGTATAGAAGGACATTAGAGTACGTGTCCATAGATTCCTGATGGCAACAGGATAGATGATTAAAAAGGCAGATGAGATGAGGTGAGGGATGGGGAGAGGGGGGAGGGATGGGAATAGGGGTGGATGGGGGAGAGGGTAAGGGAATGGGGAGAGGGGTGAGGGATGGGGAGAGGGGTGGGGGGATGGGGAGAGGGGTGGGGGATTGGTAGAGGGGTAGGGATGGGAAGGGGTGGGGATTGGGAGAGGGGGGAGGGATGGGGGAAGGGGTGGGGGATTGGGAGAGGGGTAAGGGATGGGGAAGGGGTGGGGATTTTGGGAGAGGGGGGAGGTGGGAGAGGAGTGAGGGTGGGGAGAGGGGTGGAGGGATGGGGAGAGGGGTGAGGGATGGGGAGAGGGGTGGGGGATTGGGAGAGGGTGGGGATGGGAGAGGGGTGAGGGATGGGGAGGGGGGGAAGGATGGGGAGAGGGGTGAGGGATGGGGAGGGGTGGAGGGATGGAGAGAGGGGGTGAGGGAATGGGGAGAGGGGTGGAGGGATGGGGAGAGGGTGGGGGATTGGGAGAGGGGTGGAAGGATGGGGAAGAGGTGGGGGATTAGGAGAGGGGTGAGGGATGGGGAGAGGGAGAGGGATGGGGAGAGGGGTGGAGGGACGGGAGAGGGGTGGGGGATTGGGAGAGGGGTGGAAGGATGGGGAAGGCATGGGGATGGGAGGGGGAGGGTTGGGGAATAGGGGTGAGGGATGGGGAGGAGGGTGAGGGATGGGGAGAGGGAGAGGGATGGGGAGAGGAGTGAGGGATGGGGAGAGGGGTGGAGGGATGGGGAGAGGGGTGGAGGGATGGGGAGAGGGGTGGAAGGATGGGGAAGGGGTGGAGGATTGGGAGAGGGTGAGGGAAGGGGTGAGGGGTGAGGGGTGAGGATGGGGTGAGTGGTGAGGAATGTTATTAGCCAAGGCATAGACTGTAACAGTGGGGTGGTTATAAACGTATAAAACACTTGTTAGCTAGAGTACTGCATGCAGTTCTGGTCGCCATATTATAGAAAAGATGTGATTGCACTGGAGAGGGTGCAAAGATTCACCAGGATGCTGCCTGGGTTGGAGTGTTTTAGCTACAAAGAGAGGCTGGTTAGGCTGGGGGTGTATTCCTTAAAGCAGAGAAGGTTAAGACATGACCTTACTGAGGTGTATAAAATTATAATGAATATTAAAGTTTATTTATTAGTCACAAGTAAGGCTTACATCAACACTGCAATGAAGTTACTGTCAAATTCCCCTCATCGTCACACTCCGGCACCTGTTCAGGTCAATGCACCCTAACCAGCGCGTCTTTCAGACTGTGAGTGGAAACTGGAGCATCTGGAGGATACCTATGCAGACCTGGGGAGAATGTGCAGACTCCACACAGACACTGACCCTACAGATAGAGCAGATAGGAATAAACTTTTCCTCTGGGCAGAGGGGTCAATAATCAGGGGGCATAGATTTAAGGTTGGGGGTATGTGGTTTGTAGGAAATGTGAGAAAAACCCTTTACCCCAGAGGTTGTTGGCAATCTGGAACTCATTCCCTGAAAGGGTGGGAGAGATAGGAACCCTCATAACATTTAAGAAGTATTTTGATGAACACTTGAAACATCACAGCACACAAGGTTAGGACCCAAATGCTGCAAAATGGGATTAGTATGGGTGCTTTGTGGTTAGCATGGACAGGATGGGCCGAAGGGCTTCTTTTTGCGCTGTAAAATTCCATCATTTCTCAATAAGTGAGCAAAGAGAGTGAGAGTAAAAGGATTGCTCCACCAAAGGGCCAGCACACAGCCGATGGGCCGAATGCCCAGACTGTGTGGATCTGAACACATTTTGAAGCAGAGATTTTTAAATCTCCGGCAGAGGGGGCTGGATATTAGGAGATGGTCAAGAATTTCCCCACCCCAGACGGACAGACAGACAGACACACAGGCAGACACAGACCGAGCTCCGGGATTGTGCACTCAGATCCCAGCCGGGGACACACACACACACACCGGGTAAGTCACAAACTTTGCTGCACTTTGCGAGAAGTTTAGTTGCTGAGAGTTTGGGGAGTTTCCACAACAGGAAACTCCCTCTGAGCCTCACTCAGAGCCCGGGTTCAAACCAAACTCGGAGCCAGAGATTCCCGAGTGAAAACTCCACCTGGAACTTTATCCCAGCGGAAGGGAATTCCACCCCGGGAATCAGCTCCATCCCTTCCATTCCCCCCCACCCCGCAACCTTCCTCCATCCCTCTTCTCCCTGCCCCTTCCACCATCCCTCTTCTCCCTGCCCCTTCCACCATCCCTCTTCTCCCTGCCCCTTCCACCATCCCTCTCTCCCTGCCCCTTCCACCACCCCTCTCTACATTCCCCTCATCTCTATCCCCATCCCCAACCCCTCTCTTCCCTTTCACCCCTCTCCCGTCCCTCACCCCTGCTCCCCATCCCTCTCCCCATCCTCACCCTCTCCCCCACCCCTCTCCCCATCCCAGATCACTCAAGCAAGCATAGCAAGATCCCAGTCCATCACTCAACCCAGATCCATTGATTCTGCCTACACTTCCCACTGCCTCGGCAAAGCAGCCAGCATAATTAAGGACCTCACGCACCCCGGATATTCTCTCTTCCAGCTTCTTCCGTCAGGAAAATGTAGGAAGGGTAACAAGGATAACCGGGTGATTATAGGCCAGGGAGTTTGATGGCAGTGATAGTGAAACTGTTGGAGAAGATTCTTAGGAATCAGATCTATACACATTCAGAACTAAATGGTCTTGTTACTGACAGACAGCATGGTTTTGTATGAGGGAGGCCATGTCTCACTAATTTAACTGAGTTTTTTGAGAAGGTGATAAAAATGATTGATAAGGGAAGGGCTGTGAATGTTGTCTACATGATTTAGTAAAGCATTTGACAAGGTCCCTCATGGCAGGCTTGTGCAAACGATTAAATCTCACAGAATCAGGGTTGAACCAACTAGATGGATTGTGAACTGGCTTGACCATATAACACTGATGGTAATGTTGGAAGAGTGTTTTTCTGAACATAGATCTGTAACTAGTAGTGTTCAGCAGGGATCAGTACTGGGAACTCTGCTGTTTGTAATATACACATGAATGTATTTAATTCTTTCATAGGATCCCTTCAGCACAGAAAGAGGTCATTTGGCCCTTCGATTCTTTACTGACCACAATCCCACCCAGGCCCTATCCCTGTATCCCTACGTATTTACCCACTAATCTCTCTAACCTATACATCTCAGGGGCAATTTAAACATGGGCAATCAACCTTACCCATGCATCTTTGGACTGTGGGAGGAAACCGGAGCACCCGGAGGAAACCCACGTGGATACGAGGAGAATGTGCAAACTCCACACGGTCAGCGCCCCAAGCCAGGAATCGAATCCAGGTTCCTGGAGCTCTGAAGCAGCAATGTGCTACCCAATATCTTAGATAAAAACGTAGCTGGTCTGATTAGCAAGTTTGAGAATGATACTAGGATTGGCAGAATTGCAGATTGTGATGAAGATTGTCAGAAGATACACCAAGATATAGATAGGCTGGAAAAATGGGTGGAGAAATGGCAGATGAATTTAATCCGAACAAATGCGAGGTGACGCATTTTGGGGGATCCAATTCAGGTGGGAGCTATAAAATATAAATGGCAGAATCATCAGGAGCATAGACACACAGAGAAATCTGGG
Source organism: Sphyrna mokarran (assembly GCA_024679065.1). NCBI lineage: Eukaryota > Metazoa > Chordata > Chondrichthyes > Carcharhiniformes > Carcharhinidae > Sphyrna > Sphyrna mokarran. Next base: position 91,284,559 of record JAGIQG010000011.1, read on the forward strand.
AGTATAGGTGCATAGATCCTTGTAAGTGACAGCACAGGTGGAAAAGCATATGACATGCTTGCCTTCATCGAACGGGACACCAGGTCTAAATGTTGGAAAATTATATCACACTTGTATAAAACATTAGGTAGGCAACATTTGGAATACTGTGTCCAGCTCTGGGTCACCACATGACCAGAAGGATGTGGAGGCTTTGGAGAGAGTGCAGAAAAGGTTTACCAGGATGTTGCCTGGGATGGAAGGTATTGGCTATGAGGAAAGATTGAATAAACTGGAATTGTTCTCCCTGGAAAGACAGAGACTGAGAGGGCAACTTGATAGAGGTTTATAAAATTATGAGAGGTATTGGAAGCTTTTTTTCCATGGCAGAAATGGCAATTACAAAGGAGCACAAATTCAAAGTAAGGGAAGAAAAGTTCAGTGGAGATGTGTGGGGGAAGTTTTTATTTACACAGAGGGTGTTGGGGGCCTGGAATGCACTGCCAAGTGAGGTGGTTGAGACAGATATGTTTAAGACTTATGTTGATAGGCATCTGAACAAACGGGAAATAGAGGGATATTAGCAGTTAGTCTAGGTAGGACAACGAGATCAGCACAGGTTTGGAGGGTCGAATGGCCTCTTCCTGTGCTGTTCTTTGTTCAAAAGTCTGAGGTCACATACCAAATGAACATGTACAGTTTCTTCTCTGTTGCTATCAGACTTTTCAATAGATCTACCTTATATTAAATTGATCTTTCTCTACACCTTATCTGTGACTGTAACACTACACTCTGCATCCTCTCCTTTCCTTCTCTATGAACGGTATGCTTTGTCTGTATAGCACACAAGAAACAATACTTTTCACTGTATACTAATACATGTGACAATAATAAATCAAATCACTAACAGCAGTGTGATAATGAGCAGATAATCTGGTTTCTGGTGATGTTTGAGGTGGTGGGGGGGAGGGTGCGGTAGGTATTGGCCGAAGACTCTCCTAATCTCCTTCAAAACAGCACTATGGGATAAAAGCAGAAAGTTCCGGAAAAGCTCAGCAGGTCCAGGTGCATCTGTGGAGAGAGAGAAACAGAGTTAATGTTTCGAGCCTGTGCTATGGAAAGTTTTGCATCTATCCGAGAGAGCAGACAAAGTCTCAGTTTGACATCTCAGTCTGAAAAACAGCACCTCTGGCAATGCAGTGCTCCACCAGTGCTTCACTGCAGCTCTGCAGAGGGAATTGAACGCAGAAACGTGTGATTCTGAGCGCAATTCCACCTTTTATTCCTAGGGACTTGGTAGCACAACTTCTTGCTACCAGCTGGGCCACAGTCAAGTCACAAATCACAGTTTATCCAGATTGTATTTCTGATTGGAGTGTGCAGTGGGGTCCCCTGGGTGAGAATCACAAGTCTTGCCTTTCCTGTTGTCTGTAAATGAGCTGGATAGGGGCATAGCAAATACAGCTTTGAAGTTTGCTGATGATATAAAACTTGACCTCAGAATAAATAATGTCACAGACTTCAGGATTATATCTTTAAAGAAGTGAAATGGGCAGTCACATGATGGGGCACTTTATAAGGAAACAAATGTGAAATAATCCATTTACATAGAAGCATCAGGAGGCCATTCAGCCCTTTGCGCCTACTCCCCCATTCATTATCATCATGGCTGCTCATCAAATTCAATATCTTGACCCTGTCTCCGTGACCTATACCACCACGTAACCACCCCCGCCTTTCCCCGGTCCCCGCTCCGCCATCCCCAACCCTTTCTCGAAAGTCAAACCACGGAAAGTGACTGACTTGGACTGGGGTAAACACAGTAAGAAGTCTCACAACACCAGGTTAAAGAACAACAGGTTTATTTGGTAGCAAAATGCCACTAGCTTTTGGAGCACTGTTCCTTCATCAGGTGAATGGGAATTCTGTTCACAAATGGGAATTCTGTTCAGGGCATATAAAGACACAAACTCAATTTACAGAATAATAAATGGAATGCGAATCCTTACGGCTAATCGAGTCTTGAAGGTACAGACAATATAAGTGACGAGAGCATTAAGCACAGGTTAAAGGGATGTGTATTATCTTCAGACAGGACGGTTAGTGAGATTTTGCAAATCAAAGCAGAGACTGATAGCCAAGTTACACACACATGAGGAAGGCCCCAACCAGGATCTTGGGTTCATGTCACACTATCTGTAATCCCCATGACTTGCCTGGACTTGTAAAATCTCACTAACTGTCCTGTCTGGAGACAATACACATCTCTTTAACCTGTGCTTAATGCCATCTCCATTTACATTGTCTGTACCTTTAACACTTGATTAGCTGTAAGAATTCACATTCCAATCGTTATTCTGTAAATTGAGTTTGTGTCTTTATATGCCCTGTTTATGAACAGAGCTCGCACTTACCTGAAGAAGGAGCAGCTAGTGGGTTTTGCTACCAAATAAACCTGTTGGACTTTAACGTGGTGCTATGAGACTTCCTATTGTGTTTACCCCAGTCCAATGCCAATGGCATCTCCACATCTTACAGGGGATACCCAGACAAGCATTCGGATCCTGCGTAGATCAGTTGGCTGGGATATTCAGACATCTTAACCTCTCTTTACAACAATCTGAGGTCCCTATCTACTTCAAGAAGACATCTATCATCCAGGTACAGAAGAAAAAGCCAGGCAGTGTGCCTTAATGATTATTGGCCGGTGCCTCTGATATCCACCGTGATGAAGTGCTTCGAAAGGTTATTCATGGCACGAATCAATTCCAGCCTCCCAGTCTGCCTGGATCCACTACAGTTTGCCAACACTGCAACAGGTCCACAGCAAACACCATCCCCCCCGCCTGCACTCAACCCTGGAACACTGAGATACAAGGATATCTATGTCAGACTCCTATTTGTTGACAACACCATTACTCCTACAAAATTCATGACCTAGGGTACACGACTTCCCTTTGCAACTGGATCCTGAACTTCCGAACCCACAGACCACATTCAGTAAGGATAGGCAATAACTTCTCCTCCACGATCATCCTCAATACCGATGCCCCACAAGGCTGTGTTTTCAGCCCCATACTATACTTCTTATACACCTAGCATTGTGTGGCCAAATTCCCCATCAACTTGATTTTTAAGTTTGTCGCTGTCCACAATGATAACAAGGCAGAGTACAGGAGTAGGACAGAGAATCTGGTGAACTGGTGCAGCAACAATAATCTCTCCCTCAATATCAACAAAACAAAAGGAAATTGTCATTGACTTCAGGAAGTGTAAAGGAGAACATGCTCCTGTCTACATCAATGGAGACAAAGTAGAAAGGGTCGAGAACTTCAAATTTTTAGGTGTCCAGATCACCAACAACCTTCCTGGTCCCCCCACGCCGACACTTTGGTTAAGAAAGCCCCATTAACGCCTCTACTTTCTCAGAAGACTAAAGCAATTTGGCATGTCAGCAACAACTCTCACCAACTTTTACAGATACAACCAGAAAGAATGCTTTCTATGGTATATCACAACTTGGTATGGGCTCCTGTTCTGTCCAAGACCACAAGGAACTACAAAGGTTGTGAACAAAGCCCAGTCCAGCACACAAACCAGCTTCCCATCCTTTGATTCTGTCTACACTTCCTGCTGCCTCAGAAAAGCAGCCAGCATAATTAAAGACACCATATAAGCCGGACATTCCCTCTTCCAGCTTCTTCTGTCAGGGAAAATTTACAAAAGTCTGAGGTCATGTACCAATAGACTCAAGAACAGCTTCTTCCCTGCTGCCATCAGATGGACCTACATTGCATTAAGTTGATCTTTCTCTACACCTTAGCTATGACTGTAACACTACATTCTGCACCCTCTCCTGTTTGTACAGTATGTTTTGTCTGCATAGCATGCAAGAAACAGTAATTTTCACTGTGTGCTAATATATGTGACAATAATAAATCAAATCAAAATCCCTTGATCCCTTTAGCGTCAAGAGCTATATCTAATTTCCTTTTGAAATCTGACAACGTTTTGGCCTAAACTACATACTGTGGGAGTGAATTCCATACATTCACCGCACTCTGGGTGAAGAAATTTCTCCTCACCTCAGTCCTAAAAGATTTACCCCTTATCAGCAACCAGGACCCTTGGTTCTGGACTCTTCCACCATTGAGAACATTCTTTCTAATCCTGTTAGAATGTTATTAGTTTCTATCCCCTTTCAGTTCTCTAAACTCCATAAATATAATCTGAAGTGACTTAGTCATATGACACATCTGGAATCAGTCTAGTAAACATTTGCTGTACTCCCTCTATAGCAAGGATATGCTTCCTCAGATAAGGAGACCAAAACTGCTCACAATACTTCAGATATGGCCTCACCAACACCCTATACAATTGCAGCAAAACACCCCTATCCCTACACTCAAATCCTCTCGCTGAGAAGGCCAACATAGTATTTGCTGCCTTTATTGCCTGCTGTATCTGCGTGCTTAATTTCAGTGGCTAAAGCACAAAGATTTCAAGGTCTCAATAAGTGTTGGCCTCTCTCATTTACACCCATTCAAATAATCTGCCTTCTCATTGCTACCAACCTGGATAACCTCACATTTATCCACATTATACTGTAACTGCCATTGCAAATGCCCACACACCCAGCCTGTCCAAATCACACTGAAGCATCTTTGTGTCCTCCTCACAGCTCACCCTCCCATTCAATCTTATATCATCTGCAGATTTGAAGATAATACATTGAGTTTTTTCTTCCCAATCCCAATTAATATACAATGTGAACAGTTGGATCCGAGCTCAGATCCCTGCGGAATCCCACTAGCCACTGACTGCCAATTGGAAAAATACCCATTTATTCCAACTTTTTGCTTCCTATGTGCTAATCAGCTGTACAAAACTCTAGTGCGGCCGCGCCTGGAGTATTGTGTACAGTTCTGGTCCCCGCATTATAAGAAAGATGTGGAGGCATTGGAGAGGGTACAGAGGAGGTTTACCAGGATGTTGCCTGGTATGGAGGGCAGGTCTTATGAAGAGAGGCTGAGGGATTTGAGGTTGTTTTCGTTAGAAAGAAGGCGGCTAAGAGGAGACCTTATTGAAACATATAAGATGATTAGAGGTTTAGATAGGGTGGACAGTGATAGCCTTTTTCCTAGGATGGAGAAAGCTAGCACGAGGGGACATAGCTTTAAATTAAGGGGTGGTGGTTTTAGGACAGATGTCAGAGGTAGGTTCTTTACCCAGAGGGTGGTAAGGGTATGAAATGCCCTGCCTGCGTCAGTTGTACATGCGCCAAGTTTGGTGGCGTTTAAGAGATTAGTAGACAAGTTTATGGATGAAAAGGGAATGGTTTAGGTTAGAGAGTCACTGCTTGTTCCTAATTGGTCGGCGCAACATCGAGGACCGAAGGGCCTGTTCTGCGCTGTAATGTTCTATGTTCTATGCTCTATCTATCTTGAGACTTTACCTGCAATCCCTTGTGCTTTAATTTTACATAGTAGGCTGTTATGTGGGACCTTGTCAAAAACCTTCTGAAATTCTAAATAAACCACATCCACCAGTTCTTTTTGGTCAACTCGACTAGTTAAATCCTCAAAGAATTCCAATAGATTCATCATACAAAAGGGAAATCCCTGCTGACTTTGCCTGATTATTCCACTGCCTTCCAAATGCTGAGTTATAAATCCTGATAATGGACCGTAGCAACTTCTCCAGTAGTTAAGCTCACTGCTCTATAGCTCCCTGGTTTCTCTCTACCTCACTTTTTGAATAGCAGGCTTACATTAGCTACCCTCCAATCTATAGGCCAGAGTCCAAAGACTTTTGGAAAATAAGCACCAAATGGATCCATTATTTCCAGGGTCACTTCCTTAAGTACTCTGGGATGAAGATTATCAGGACCTGGAGATTTATTCCCCTTCAATCCCATCAATTTCCCCAAAACGATTTCTCTGCTGATGCTGATTTCCTTCAGCTCTTCACTTAAATTTGTGTTTCTCAAAACTTCTGGTATCTTATTCATGTCTTCCTTTGTGAACGCTGAAGCAAAGTATGAATTTAATTTCTCAGCAATTTTTTACCTCCTGTTATGAATTCTCCAGTTTCTGTCTGTAAGGTCCTACATTCATTTTTGTCAATCTTTCTCTCTTTACATACCGATAGAAATTTTGACAGTCAGTTTTTATGTATCTGCTCACTTACTTTCATACTCCATTTGCTGAGACAAGTTTATGTTCTACATGTATTAATTGAATTTAAATTGAACCAGCTGCCTTGGTGAGATGTTGGATAATTGGGACTCATTCTGGGGTAGGTGGGACACTACAAGAGGGATAGTCTGCACCTCAATCAGAGGGGATACTAATATCTGGGGGGGGATAATTTGCCAATGCTATGCGGGGGGGGGGAGGTTAAACTGATTCAAAAGGGGAATGGGAACCTGAATTGTAGCTCCAATGTACAGGAGGATGGGAATAGGAAGGTCGTGCATAAGGTTTCTAGGTCACAGCAGGGTACTGATAGGTGGGAGGGTGGTTTGAAGTGTGTATACTTTAATGTGAGGAGCATACACAATAAGGTGGATGAACTTGCAGCCTGGGTTGGTACCTGGGACTTTGATGTTGTGGCCATTTCAGAGACATGGATAGAGCGGGGACAGGAATGGTTGTTGCAGGTTCTGGGGTTCAGATGTTTCAGTCGGAGCAGAATAGGTGGTAGAAGAGGGGAGGTGTGGCATTGTTAGTCAAAGACTGTATTACGGCGGCAGAAAGGACATTTGATGTGGACTTGTCTATTGAGGTAGTATGGGCTGAGATTCGAAACAGGAGAGGAGAGGTCACCCTGTTGGGAGTTTTTTATAGGCTCCAAAAAGTTCCAGAGAGGTAGAAGAAAGGATTGCAAGGATGATCCTGGATAGATGCGAAAGTAGCAGGGTAGTTGTTATGGGGGACTTTAACTTTATAAATATTGATTGGAAAAGCTATAGTTCAAGCATGTTAGAGGGTCAGTTTTTGTACAATGTGTGCAGGAGGGTTTTATGAGTCAGTATGTATATAAAGAACAAAGAACAAAAGAGCATGGGAAACAGGCCCTTCGGCCCAATGAGCCCGCGCTGCCACCCCGATGTTCCCACCTTTACCCGTGATCCCTGTCCATGTTTATAGATCTATGGATTAAATTTGAGACAATTTAGGGAGAATTTGTTTTGCCAATTAGCCTAAGAGCACATCTTTGGGATGTGGGAGGAAACCGGAGCTCCCGGAGAAAACCCACGCAAGCACGGGGAGAATACGCAAACTCCCACAGACACAGGCCCAAATCCATGTATCTGCACAGCACAGCGATAGTCACTGAGCTGTCGTGTTGCCCATCAAATGGTCCAGGTCAAGCGTACACTAACAACGTGAAGCACTAGGATACTCTCGAAAAAAATCCAAGAGCAGCCCTCTCACGACCCATCGCGTGTATGCCCCTCGTTAGACAACAAGGTGGACCAAAGCACCTGTAGGATAAAAACAAGTACATCAATATCATCATCTATTTACACACTTCCCAGGGACTCCCAAGGCTCATGATCCCTATTTTAAATCAGTTTTCTATACCCCTCCATTCCCATTCTGTTCATGTGCCCATTTAAGTATTTCTTAAATAACTCCAGAGTGCCTGTCTCCACCACTTTACTTGGCAGTGCGTTCCATACCCCCACCACACTCTGTGTGAAAAAACTCCCTCTAGCGTCCAAATCATATCTTACCCCCCTCACCCTAAGCCTGTGACCCCTCGTGCTATTTGAGTCCATCCTAGGAAAAAGCTTAACCCTGTTTACTCTATCTATACCGCTCATAATCTTGTACACCTCTATTAGATCTCCTCTAAGTCTACGTCTTTCTAAGGAAAACAGTCCCAATTTGCCTAACTTTTCCTTGTAACTCAGACCTTCCATACCAGGCAGCAACCTGGTAAACCTCCTCTGCACTCTCTCCAGAGTCTCCACGTCCTTTTGGTAGTAAGGCGACCAGAACTGGACGCAGTATTCCAAATGAGGTCTAACCAACGTTTTATACAACTGCAACATTAAAGGCCAGCTCTTGTACTCTATACCCCTTCCTATAAAGGCTAGCGTACCATATGAAAGAAGATGATAGATAGGGTAAAAATTGGTGGGAAGGATATACTGAAAGGCTGGCTATGTTTAGAGTGGATAAGTCACCTGGTTAGAATGGCTTCATCCCATCTGGCTAGGCCAACAAGAGGTGAGGCTACATTGGATTTGGTTCTGGGTAATGAACCATTCCAGGTGTTAGACTTGGAGGTAGGTGAGCACTTTGGTGATAGTGACCACAATTCATTTGCGTTTAACTTAGTGATGGAAAGGGATAGGCATATACCGAAGGGAAAAAGTTATAGCTGGGGGAAAGGTAATTGTGAGACTATTAGGTGAGATTTAGGATATATAGGTTGGAGTAGGAAACTGTAGGGGCTGGGAACATCTGAAACGTGGAGCTTATTCAAGGAACAGCTACTGCGAGTCCTTGATAAACATGTACCTGTCAGGCAGGCAGAAAGTGGTCAAGTGAGGGAACAGTGGTGTACTAAGGAAGTTAGTTCACTGGTGAAGAGGAAAAATGAGGCTTATATAAAGATGAAACGTGAAGGCTCAGTTAGGGCACTGGACAGTTATAAATTAGCCAGGAGGGAGTTAAAGAGTGAGTTCAGACAAGCTAGAAGAGGACATGAGAAGACTTTGGTGGAAAGGATCAAGGAGAACCCTAAAGCTTTCTATAGATAATGTTAAGAATAAAAGATTGGTTAGGGCAAAATTAGGGCCAGTCAGAGACAGCAGTGGGAAGTTATGTGTGGAGTCTGAAGAGATCGGAGAGGCACTGAATGAATATTTTTCGTCAGTCTTCACACAGGAAAATGTCAGTGTAGTCGAGGAGAATATTGAGATACAGAGTTGTAGACTAGATGAGATTGAGGTACGTAAGGAAAAAGTGTTAACAATTCTTGAGAGTATGAAAATATTTAAGTCCGCTGAGGTGGATGGGATTTACCCCAGGATTCTTCCGAGGCTAGGGAGAAGATTTCAGAGCCTTTGGCTTTCATTTTCATGTCATCGTTGGCTACAGGTATAGTGCCAAAAGACTGGAGGATGGCAAATGTTGTCCCCTTGTTCAAGAAGGGGAGTAGAGACCATCCTGGGAATTATAGACCAGTGAGCCTTACTTCTGTTGTGGGCAAAATTTGGAAAGAGTTATAAGGGATAGGATTTATAATCATCTAGAGAGAAATAAATTGATTAGGGATAGTTAACACAGTCTTGTGAAGGGTAGGTTGTGCCTCACAAACCTTATCAAGTTTTTTGAAAAGGTGACCAAAGAGTAAGGCAGTTGATGTAGTGTATATGGATTTTAATAAAGCGTTTGATAAGGTTCCCCATGGTAGGCTACTGCAGAAAATGCAGATGCATGGGATTGAGGGTAATTTAGCAGTTTGGATCAGGAATTGGCTAGCAGATAGAAGATAGAGGGTGGTTGATGGGAAATATTCAAACTGGAGTTCAGTTACTAGTGGTGTATCTCAGGGATCTGTTTTGGGACCACTGCTGTTTGTCATTTTTATAAATAACCTAGATGAGGGTGTAGAGGGATGGGTTAGTAAATTTGCTGATGACACCAAAGTGGGGGGAGTTGTAGACAGTGAGGATGGATGTTACAGTTTGCAGAGGGACATAGATAAGCTGCAGAGCTGGGCCGAGAGGTGGCAAATGGAGTTTAATACAGAAAAGTGTGAGGTGATTCATTTTAGAACATAGAACATTACAGCGCAGAACAAGCCCTTCGGCCTTCGATGTTGCGCCGACCAATTAAGAAAAAGCAATGACCCTCTAACCTAAACCATTCCCTTTTCATCCATAAACTTATCTACTAACCTCTTAAACGCCACCAAACTTGGCGCATCTACAACTGCAGCAGGCAGGGCATTCCATTACCCTTACCACCCTCTGGGTAAAGAACCTACCTCTGACATCCGTCCTATAACTACCACCCCTTAATTTAAAGCTATGTCCCCTCGTGCTAGTTTTCTCCATCCTATGAAAAAGGCTATCACTGTCCACCCTATCTAAACCTCTAATCATCTTATATGTTTCAATAAGGTCTCCTCTTAGACGCCTTCTTTCTAACGAAAACAACCTCAAATCCCTCAGCCTCTCTTCATAAGACCTGCCCTCCATACCAGGCAACATCCTGGAAAACCTCCTCTGTACCCTCTCCAATGCCTCCACATCTTTCTTATAATGCAGGGACCAGAACTGTACACAATACTCCAAGTGTGGCCGCACTAGAGTTTTGTACAGTTGCAACATGACGTTGTGGCTCCGAAATTCAATCCCCCTACCAATGAAAGCTAAGACTCCGTATGCCTTCTTAACAACCTTATCGACTTGATTACCAACTTTCAGGGATCTATGCACACATACACCAAGATCCCTCTGTTCTTCAACTTTATTAAGAGTCCTACCATTAGCCCTATACTCTACACATTTGTTATTTTGGTAACAGTAACAGTACAGAATATAGGGCTAATGGAAGGACTCTTCATAATGTTGACGAGCAGAGAGATCTCAGTGTACAAGTGCATAGCTCCCTGAAAGTTAGCACCCAGGTTGATAAAGTTGTTAAGAAGGCGTACAGTGTGTTAGCTTTTATTGGTAGAGGGATTGAATTTTGGAGCCATGAGGTCATGTTACAACTGTACAAAACTCTGGTGCGGCCGCACTTGGAGTATTGCGTACACTTTTGATCGCTGCATTATAAGAAAGATGTGGAGGCATTGGAAAGGGTGCAGAGGAGGTTTACCAGGATGTTGTGTGGTATGGAGGGTAGGTTTATTAGGAAAGGCTGAGGGACTTGAGATTATTTTCATTAGAGAGAAGAAGGCTAAGAGGTGACCTAATTGAGACATACAAAATGATCAGAGGGTTAGATAGGGTGGACAATGAGAGCTTTTTTCCTCGGACGGAGATGGATAACACGAGGGGACATAGCTTTAAATTAAGGGGTGGTAGTTATAGGACAGATGTTAGAGGTGGGTTCTTTACTCAGAGGGTAGTAAGGGCGTGGAATGCCCTGCCTGCAGCGGTTTTGGATTCGCCAAGTTTAAGGGCATTCAAATGGGCAGTGGATAGGCATATGGATAGCATTGGAATAGTTTAGATTAGAGGATCATTAGATTGGTTCCATTGGTCGGTGCAACATCGAGGGCTGAAGGGCCTGTAGTGCACCGTAATGTTCTATGTTGAACATGTGACTAGATAGGATTAAGGAAGCAGATTCCATAGGATCTTTCAAAAAGCAATTGCATATCTACCCAAGACAGTATAGCACGCCCTCAGTACTGAACTTCTGACAGTGCAAAACTCCCTCAGCACTGATCCTTTGACAGTGCGGCACTCCCTCAGCACTGACCCTCTGTCAGTGCGGCACTCCCTCAGCACTGACCCTCTGACAGTGCGGCACTCCCTCAGCACTGACCCTCTGTCAGTGCGGCACTCCCTCAGCACTGACCCTCTGACAGTGCGGCACTCCCTCAGCACTGACCCTCTGTCAGTGCGGCACTCCCTCAGCACTGACCCTCTGACAGTGCGGCACTCCCTCAGCACTGACCCTCTGACAGTGCGGCACTCCCTCAGCACTGACCCTCTGACAGTGCGGCACTCCCTCAGCACTGACCCTCTTCTGACAGTGCGGCACTCCCTCAGCACTGACCCTCTGACAGTGCGGCACTCCCTCAGCACTGCCCCTCTGACAGTGCGGCGCTCCCTCAGCACTGACCCTCTGACAGTGCGGCACTCCCTCAGCACTGACCCTCTGACAGTGCAGCGCTCCCTCAGCACTGAGCCTCTGACAGTGCGGCACTCCCTCAGCACTGACCCTCTGACAGTGCGGCACTCCCTCAGCGCTGGGACTGGGAGCTCTAATTCTGTACTCGAGCCTCTGGCGCAGGCCTCAATGACTCTGTGCTTTGCTGCTGTGAATTTGTGAAGTGAGCCAAGTCTGATGACTCAGTAACTCAGCCCTTTCCGGAGCCTGATTAAAATTCCCTGTGCGTCGCTTGTCTTTATTTGAAGGAATTACTTTTGGAATCAAACAGTTTAATCTGTTGTTATCGCTGCAAAGAGGAAGTGTTTGTGTTTTTGTGAAGTATGTACAGCACAGTGATGTTTTTGAGATGACAGAATCTCATCTTTGTCATAATTTCCTGATGTCTGTCATGTGCGTGTTGAGATAATTACGGAATGTACGCAACCAGAGGAATGAAACCAGACACCAACTGAGTCACATTCTGACTCTGTGAGGTCCCTCACATCACAATCCAGAACGCAGCAGTTGTGACAGAAGCCTCCCAGACCAGCGGACATCATTCAACACACTGTGTTTCTGTTTGAGCTGTCCAGTTATTCCCAGCCCTCTATTCTTACCCCTTTGCCCTGGAAATATCCCCATCACAAACTGATGGTATTTTGAAAGTTCTCAGTGAATCTGCTCCATTGCCCTTTTACGTTGCAGCCACAGACTTTAATCCCTCACCTCCTCAAGAGGTACAACACATTCTCCCTCAACACATTCTCAGCGCTCACAGTCCACACCAGGTTTGTTCCCTGGGTATTTCGAGATGCCGTGCCTGTTCCCAAGTTCTGTTTCCCTGAGTTTTCTCCCTCCTTTGTCTGGAGCAGTGCTGACATGGCAGTCCTGCGGAGTGTGCGGGGGTTGGGGGTGGGGGGATGAGGGTATCAGCTCCACACTGCAGCCCAGGGATGTGATTGGGGGCGCAGGATGAGTGAAGGGGTATGTGTTAGGACAGGATCAGGGTATCAGCTCCATTCTATTGACCTAGGAACCTGCAGCATTTTTCCACCTTTATTGACTTCCCTTGGATTGGAATTTCTTTTCTCTCAATTACCCCTCCTCCAATCTCTCTTTTGTCTCATTTTCCCTTTTGACAATCTCCCCTCGCACCTCCTGTGTGTTTTGCACATGTGTTTGCGAGCGTGTGCTTTGTGCTTATGTTTGCGAGTGTGCATTTTGTGCGTGTGTTTGCGAGCGTGCATTTTGTGCGTGTGTTTGCGAGCGTGTGTTTTGTGCGTGCATTTGCGAGCATGTGGTTTGCGAGCATGCGTTTTGTGCGTGCGTTTGCGAGCGTGCGTTTTGTGCGTGCGTTTGCGAGCGTGCGTTTTGTGCGTGCGTTTGCGAGCATGCGTTTTGTGCGTGCGTTTTGTGCGTATGTTTGTGAGTATATGTTTTGTGTATGTGTTTTGTGCATTGTTTGCGAGCATATGCTTGCATGCGTGTGTATAGGCACACTTGTGTGTGTATCAGTTTGTTTGTAGTGTGTGTGTGTGTGTGTGTGTGTTTATTGAGTGACTGGCCCCTTTCAGGGGTGTAGACCAAATGATTATGTGACCCAATTGTCCAATAAGGAATGATTACGGGCATCTCGGTGCAGCGTGTGTGTTTTTGCAGCCAGAATGAACGCTGGAGCTGCGAGTGTTAACGTTTTGAAAGTATTCTGTACATTAATTTGCCGATAAATTAACGGTTGCAATCCGTTATACCAACTAGTGATCAGCAATCATTGCAATGACCACACCGGCGACGAGGTCAATCTATTTGTAGCGAGGAATTTAAAGGGAATGTTGCTGCAGAACTGCAGAGTGAATCAGATTGATCGCAGCTTGAGGGAGGGAGCAGACATGCCTCACTTTGGGAAGTTAGGAATGTTTAACATGATGACTGAGAGCTAGGTTCAGTATTGTGACAATATTGTGCTTTAAGAAATATATTTGTGTCATGTTTCTTATGCAGAATTTGTTTTAGAAATTATTTCTATTAACTGGTGCTGCTTTGTCTATTCCCAGTCCTGCCCCCTGTCCCCTTGTTATTGCAGCAGTATAATTGATTCTAATTACTAAAGTGTTTGTTTTAATCAAGACAAATGCAGTTGTATTGTTTTAATGTTTTCTCTTGGGGTTTTTCAGAGTAGGGCTTGGTTATAGTTGATTAACAGCAAAAATCATGTGACTCAGCTTGCACACAGAAATCAGCCCAGTGGTTCTTTGGGATCTTTAGCGAGAGGTAGCATTGTTTGTGTCTCTGTCTCTCTGGATTTGAAGTTTGGGATCCACCAGGAAATAAGTATTTTACTCTGGAGGCTGGAAATCTAGCATCGACGTAAGGTTATATTTTATGCTAACTTACTGTGAAAGAGGGATTTATGCTAATAATACTTACATTGGAACTGTGGAGTTGATTAGCAGCTAAGAATTATTCCTTGTCATTTCTTTACCAAGTATTTCAAATTATGCTAATTCTTTTTGTTAAATAAACTTTAATGGAAGCTTCCTTGTGGTCAATAGAATCACGTCTGGGGTGAAACACTTTCTGCTCTCATTAATGCCAAAATTAAATAAAGTTGGAGTCTGGGCTTAACGTCACAATATATCTTGGATTTCTGATCTAGTTCCCAACAGTATGGCGAATGATTAGAGGATATGTTTCAGGGTTAATGGAATAAGGACCAGGTAAGGAGAAAGTTGTTTTACTCATCCTGTGTGGGACTCGGATGATCCAAAGTTTAATGTCCTCAGTTGCCCCCAACACAAAGACATTTGCAGAGTTTGTTGAGCTAACAGAGGGATATTTATCACCCTAAAAGCTTTGGTAACACAACAAAGTTACAAGTTTAACTCAGTGGGGAGGGTACAAGGCTTTGTAGCAAGGTTAAAGAAATTGCAGAACGTTGTGGCTTTGAGTTATCGTGGTTATCAGGTCGATACTGAGGGGTTACACCCAGTGAAGAACAAAGTGAAAGTGATTAAAGAGGCACCAGTCTCTGAGACAACATCTCAGAACTCAGATCCTCCCTTGGGATGGGCGCTTCCTCCCCAATCTATCAGCACTGCTGTTAAAGAAGCAGCAGAGATGGTGTTGGAAAAAGAGGCTTTTAACCAAGTTATGTAGGAATTTTCATCAATGTGCTTATTAGTGCATCTCTTTAAGAGAATAATATTTACACATGATGCATCACCATATGGGGTTGACACTGTGTAATTCCATGCAATGGATAACGGGTCTGAGAGAGCCATCAGATGTGTATCAAGAACCGGATCAGATACGGAAAGAGGACACTCCCAGATAGTGAAAGGCAGCCGCATTCTCATCTTCAACAAGTTTCATCAATACATTTACAAAAGAGATTTCCCCTCGTCACAGACCGTCAGTCACTTTGGGCTTTTCGAGGATGCCAAGGTGATGCCACTGTGTTAGAATACAGGGATGGGCATCGTCCTTATCGACTGATGAACATCAACCAGGGGCTCTCAGAACCAATACAGACTCCTTAACTTCTCTCCCATCACCCGAGAGAACGCCATCGCTCTCCAGTCCTGCAGGAGGTAGCTTTAAACTTTCTAGTCTCTGTACCTGCAATAGCACAACAAATTAAATAGGGACCCACTATTACTGAACGTCAAAGCTGTGATACTGCGTAGATAGTGGGAATGAGAGAGCTTCCCAGGAAAGCAAACCTTATCAGCTCAGGAAGTGTGAGCTCAGTGCAAGGATGGGAATGAGAGTGGCTGGCCCCAAGCCAGGAAGAGGATGATTGCTTGAAGAATTGCTTGTTCTCTTCCGGGTGAAAATGTTAGCAATGTTTGGTGTCGATACTGCTGGAGAAAGGATTGTGAGACTGAGTGACCAGTGCCAGTTGCAGCAGAGGGGTTACCTGTTATCCCTCACACCGACCCCGTGAGAATGGCCAGATCAGCTGTAGGTAAGAATTCACATTGATTATGTTGGCCCATTTCTGGGTGCAATCTTCCTTTAGCAAATGGATGCCCATGGACGTGTTCAAAATGAGGTCTACGCTTGAGATACCGCACCAATCCTTCCCATACACAGTACTTATCCCAGACAACAGGACGGTGTTCACAATTCATGGCCTTCAGTGGAATAAAACACATTGTATGGCACCTCACCTCACATCAAATGGGCTGGCTGAACCTGCAGTGTAAGCATTCAAGGCCAGTGTAAAGAAGCAAGCATCTAATTCATTAGAAACTAATTTCAGTTAATTGATAGAACCACCCCACGTACTATTGCTGACCAGCAGCAGTGAGCTGCCGATAGGTCGATGCTTAAAGACCAGGCTGAGCCTGGAAGCCCTGAGTTTAGCCGGGACGGTGCAGCTAAGTAGGAAGAGTGTTTGAGAAAGATGATTCAATCTTCCTGAAGAGTTTTGAAAGTGGTCCAAATTGGGTCTCAGGCATTGTGGGGGCCCAGATGGGAATGCTGTTTTATGAGGTGAAAGTTAGTGATGAAACATATGGATCATTTTGAGGAGGCAGAAATATAGAAACTGCAGGCAGGAATAGGCCATTCGGCCCTTCGAGCCTATCCTGACATTCATTTTCATCATGGCTGATCACCAAATTCAACATTCTGATCCCCCCTCCCCCCCGCCCCATCCCTTGATCCCTTTAGCCCCAAGAGCTATATCTAATTTCTTCTTGTAATCAGACAACGTTTTGGCCCCAATTGTACTGAGGTGGGAGCGATCCCAGGAGCCAGTGCTACTGCCTGATCCAATTATCCCAGCAATTATACTAGCACGTCCAAGGGGTGAAGTGGCTGATCAGCCAATGGCAGGCCAGAGTGTTAATCTCAATGGAACTGTGAGAATTTTGGAAAGTGAGACACGAATTCCAGGAGAGAATCCAAATAAAACAAGTTCAAGTTGAACTTCAACTGCGCTGCTCCCAGAGAAAGAGGAAGTCCCTTGTCAGGCTGCGTTTCTGCTAAACTGTATGAAACATGTTCATTATTGTGATTATTTTAGACATTGTTTAAGTTATTCATGTATTGTATAATAAAGGACGTAAAGGGGGAGGGATGTAGTAGCTGGCCCCTTTAAGGAGTGCGCACTGAGGGGATCTTGTGACCCAATCATCCAATAGGAATGATCACAGGGATCTCAGTATAGAGTGCAGGCTTTTGTAGCCAGGGTGGATCCTACAGCTGGAAGTGTTAACATTGAGAAAGTATTCCATGTTATAGTTTATCATACTGATCACTGGTCACCAATCCTTACAGAGTATTGAACTGAATCACAACATTAGCCTCTGTTACACATTCCTCCTGCCCACGGGATGAAGATTTCCTGTAAAATTCCAGCCTTGGGGTAAAACAGTGATAAAGGCAGAAATGGACAGAGAGCCACGTACATGTGCACAGGCCAATCCCACAAAAGCTTCAGTTGCAGCTCAGTCGGTAGCACTCTCTGCCTCAGAATCACAGGGTTTGGGTTCAAGCCCCAGATCTCAAAGTGTCACAAGTATTCTTATATTAACACTGCAATGAAGTTACTGTGAAAATCCCTAGCCGCCACAGTCCAGGGAGAATTTAGCACGGCCAATATTCCCTAACCAGCATGTCTTAGACTGTGGGAGGAGGCCGGAGCACCCGGAGGAAACTCACGTAGATACGGGGAGAATGTGCAGACTCCGCACAGATAGTGACCCAAGCCTGGAATCGAACCTGGGTCCCTGGTGTTGTGAGGTAGCAGTGCTAACCCACTGTGCCCCCGTGCCGCTGTTGAGTGTAAAAGATGAAGGCTGCTGCTCCAATGTAGCACTGAGGGGGTGCTACACTGCCAGAGGTGCAGATTGTTAGATGAGATGTCAAACTAAAGCCCCATCTGCCTCCTTGATTGAATGTCGAAGAGCAGGTGAGTCTGGGCTGTTATTTACCCTTCAGTCAAAATCACAAGTGGATTATCTGGATATTCCTGTTTGTGGGATCTTGCTGTGCACAGTATAGTGCTGGGTTTCTGATAGTGAATGTAAAATGCTTTGGGACAGCCAGTGGTTGTGAAAGGTGCTATATAAATACAACTCTTCCTCCAGGTGGGATGAAGGCGACATGTTTCAATTGAGTCTCTTGACAAAACGCAAACTTAGAGGATGGAAGGCCCACCCACACCCTCAGATCTCATGTTCGAATTATGGAGGTGGCAGTGCCAAGGGGTCGGTGAAGGGTTGGGATGTAATCCACGTCTCGATGACAAATACACATGGAGAAAGGCGGGGTCTCTGCACCGGCACCTGAGAAATCTTCCTGTTGATAGGGTAGGCAGTTTCCTCTGTAGCCAGAAATCTCCGAGGGTGTGTTACCTTCCCTGTGCCAGGGTAAAGGACATCTCATGGCAGCTGGTGATGAACCTGGAAGGGAAAGAGGTAAATCCAGCTATCTTGGCCTATGTTGGAAATCCTGCCACATGAAGGAGCAGGGAGGAGGCCCCGGATTTCCCAGAATTAGGCTCGAAATGAAAAAGGAGGATTTCTGTAAGAATCTCTGGATTGTTACTCAAACTGTGTGTGAATTGACACAGAAGCGAAACAGACAGGAGAATTGATATGTTGTTAAAGATAAACAGAAGGATTCTGTTTCATTGGACTTTGGCACCAATTCTGGGACAAAGCAGGACTGTACTGATGGGAGATATTCCACCTGGGAAGGGATGGGACCTGTGTCCTGTCCAAAAGGATAAATAAGATGACAATGAACTTTTTAAACTGATGTAATGGGGGAAGGAGCTATAAGCAACATAAATAAGCAGCTTAAATGTAAACAAACGGTGCCAGAAGAACAAAGTATAGATAGCGAGAGATAAGTGGAGAACACACAAGAGATGTAAGCAGCAGTAGACTAGATGACCTGTCAAACCTGCTCCGCTGTTCAATATGATTACTGTTTATGGGTTTTAACTCCATTTGCCTGCCCATTCCCCTTTCCCACAATTCCCTGAGAGATCTATCCCAGCCTTAAGCATATTCAATATTGGAGACTCCACAATTCTCTGCATAGACAATTGCAAACTCTTTGAGTGAAGTAATTTCTTCTTATCTCAGTTATGAAGTTATAACATTTTAAAGTACAAAAAAGACCCTTCGGCCCATCATATCTGCATCAACCATCAAGCACCTAGCCTAACTGCATTTTCTAGCACTTGGTCTGAGGCTTTTGTGCCACTTTATGTACAGGAGGATGGGAATAGGAAGGTCATGGATAAGGTTTCTAGGTCACAGCAGGGTACTGATAGGTGGGAGGGTGGTTTGAAGTGTGTATACTTTAATGTGGGGAGCATACACAATAAGGTGGATGAACTTGCAGCCTGGGTTGGTACCTGGGACTTTGATGTTGTGGCCATTTCAGAGACATGAATAGAGCGGGGACAGGAATGGTTGTTGCAGGTTCCGGGATTCAGATGTTTCAGTCGGAGCAGAATAGGTGGTAGAAGAGGGGAGGTGTGGCATTGTTAGTCAAAGACTGTATTACGGTGGCAGAAAGGACGTTTGATGTGGACCTGTCTATTGAGGTAGTATGGGCTGAGATTAGAAGCAAGAGAGGAGAGGTCACCCTGTTGGGAGTTTTTTATAGGCCTCCAAAAAGTTCCAGAGAGGTAGAGGAAAGGATTGCAAGGATGATCCTGGATAGATGCGAAAGTAACAGGGTAGTTGTTATGGGGGACTTTAGCTTTTCCAATCGATATTTGTAAAGTTATAGTTCAAGTACATTAGAGGGGTCAGTTTTTGTCCAATGTGTGCAGGAAGGTTTCCTGACACAGTATGTAGATAGGCCAACAAGAGTTGAGGCTACATTGGATTTGGTTCTGGGTTATAAACCAGATCAGGTGTTAGACTTGGAGGTAGGTGAGCACTTTGGTGATAGTGACCACAATTTGATTACGTTTACCTTAGTGATGGAAAGGGATAGACATATACCGAAGGGAAGAAGTTACAGCTGGGGGAAAGGTAATTAAGAGGCTATTAGGGGAGATTTAGGATACACAGGGTGGAGTAGGAAACTGCAGGGGCTGAGAACACCTGAAATGTGGAACTTATTCAAGGAACAGCTACTGCGAGTCCTTGATAAACATGTACCTGTCAGGCAGGGAGGAAGTGGTCGAGTGAAGGAACCGTGATGTACTAGGTAAGTTGAATCTCTGGTGAAGAGGAAGAAGGAGGCTTCTATAAAGATGAGATGTGAAGGCTCGATTAGGGCACTGGTGAGTTATAAATTAGCCAGCAAGAAGCTAAAGAGAGAGTTAAGAAGAGCTAGAAGAGGACATGAGAAGACTTTGGCGGGTAAGATCAAGGAGAACCCTAAAGCTTTCTATAGATATGTTAAGAATAAAAGATTGGTTAGGGCAAGATTAGGGCCAGTCAGGGCAGCAGTGGGAAGTTGTGTGTGGAGTCTGAAGAAATTGGAGAGGCACTGAATGAGTATTTTTCGTCAGTATTCACACAGGACAAAGTCAGTGTAGTCGAGGAAGATACTGGGATACAAGGTTGTAGACTAGATGGATTGAGGTACGTAAGGAAAAGGTGTTAACAATTCTTGAGAGTATGAAAATATTTAAGTCTGCTGGGGTGGATGGGATTTATCCTAGGATTCTTCAGAGGCTAGGGAGGAGATTTCAGAGCCTTTGGCTTTGATCGTCATTGGCTACAGTATAGTGCCAGAAGACTGGAGGCTGGCAAATGTTGCCTCCTTGTTCAAGAAGGGGAGTAGAGACCATCCTGGGAATTATAGACCAGTGAGCCTCACTTCTGTTGTGGGGAAAGTTTTAGAAAGAATTATAAGGGATAGGATTTATAGTCATCTAGAGAGAAATAAATTGATTAGGGATAATCAACACGGTTTTGTGAAGGGTAGGTCGTGCCTCACAAACCTTATTGAGTTTTTGAAAAGGTGACCAAAGAGGTGGATAAAGGTAAGGCAGTTGACATGGTGTATATTTTAGTAAAGCGTTTGATAAGATTCCCCATGGTAGGCTACTGCAGAAAATGCAGATGCATGGGATTAATGGTAATTTAGCAGTTTGGATCAGGAATTCTCCAGCTGATTGAAGCTAAAGGGTGGTGGTTGATGGGAAATATTCAAACTGGAGTTCAGTTACAAGTGGTGTACCTCAAGGATCTGTTTTGGGGCCTCTGCCGTTTGTCATTTTTATTAATAACCTAGATGAGGGTGCAGAAGGATGGGTTAGTAAATTTGCTGACGATACCAAAGCCGGAGGCATTGTTACAGTTTGCAGAGGGACATAGATAAGCTGCAGAGCTGGGCTGACAGGTGGCAAATGGAGTTTAATATGAAAAAGTGTGAGGTGATTCACTTTGGTAAGAGTAACGGGAGTAGAGAATACAGGGCTAATAGAAGGACTCTTAGTAGTGTAGACGAGCAGAGAGATCTCAGTGTACATGTGCATAACTCCTTGAAATTTGGCACCCAGATTGATAAAGTTGTTACGAAGGCATACAGTGTGGTAGAGGGGTTGAATTTTGGAGCCTTGAGGTCATGTTATAATTGTACAAAACTCTGGCATGGCCGCACTTGGAGTATTGTGTACAGTTCTGGTCACCACATTATAAGAAAGATGTGGAGGCATTGGAAAGGGCGCAGAGGAGGTTTACCAGGATGTTGCCTGGTATGGTGGGTAGGTCTTATGAGGAAAGGGTGAGGGACTTGAGGTTATTTTCATTAGAGAGAAGAAGGCTAAGAGGTGACCTAATTGAGACATATAAGATGATCAGAGGGTTAGATAGGGCGGATAGTGAGAGCCTTTTTCCTCAGATGGAGATGGCTAACATGAGGGGACATAGCTTTAAATTAAGGGGTGGTAGTTATAGGACGGATGTTAGAGGTGGGTTCTTTACTCAGAGGGTAGTAAGGGCGTGGAATGCCCTGCCTGCAGCAATTGTGGACTCGCCAAGTTTAAGGGTGTTCAAATGGTCAGTGGATAGGCATATGGATAACATTGGAATAGTTTAGGATAGAGGATCATTAGATTGGTTCCATTGGTTGGCACAACATCGAGGGCCGAAGGGCCTGTACTGCGCTGTAATGTTCTATGTTCTAAATGCTTCTTAAGTGTTGTGAGGGTTCCTGCCTCTCCCACCCTTTCAGGCAGTGATTCCAGATTCCCACCACCCTCTGGGTTAAAAAGCTTTTTGCCTCTAACTCGTCCTAAACGATTGTCTCCTTATCCTGAGATTGTCCCCCTCGTCTTTGTTCTCCAGCCAGGGGAAACATCCTTTCAAACTCGACGCTGTAAAACTCCATCTCAATCTTGTACAGTTATACAAGATTGCCTCTCACTCTTCCAAGGAATAAGACCAATTTCCTCAGCCTCTCATCACAGGACAACCCCTCATTCCAGGGACCAGTATGAATCTTCACAGTTTTCAATGCCAATAAATCCTTCCGTAAATATGGAGACCGAAGCTGTGCACATTGTCCCGGGTGATACAGATCAGAATAGCGAAAGATAATGTGGGAAGAAATCCTATTAAAAATGAGCTGACTCTTTCGACAGCGATACCCAGAGTCTCCATAATAAAACAGGGAATCGGTGACAGTCACGGTAAGGAGGGAGCTGGTGGGAATTCCTGAATTATGGTTCCAGAAAAATCAGGCTTAGGAATTAAAGATTGCAGGGTTATAATTTGGACAAGGTAGAGGGAGAAACAGGAAGACAGGAGCTGTACTTGTTCAGGAAGACAGAATGAGAAAAGGAACACAGTCTCTGTGAGAGAGCCCATGGGGGTAAAATTAAAAGATAACAGTTCACTCATACTAATTAGCATTGTTGACAAACAAACTAACAGTATTCAGGAGATGGAGGAAGATATATCCAGATAAATGAGGAATTGAGTTAAAAATATAGAACAATAAACTCAAGATTCTAACAAGGCCAGTTTGGGATCTGCAGACCTTTGGGAATGTTTATTTGTTTGGGGTATCTGGTGGTGTGTTATTAATTTGGATTATGGGGTGTTCCTCCTCCCGCTTTCATTTTTTCTCTTCATTTTGTCATCATTGGATCTCAAGATCCTTCCGACTGACTCTAAACCACCCGGCTCGCTCTGGGATGTCGGTTTCCTGGAGTTGATGTCAATGTGGTATATCCTTGAGGTATATCAGTCCCCCTCTGGAGTGTCTGCACAGGCAGAAACAGCCTTGCTCTGGGGGCCTAATATCTGAACCATGTGACCAAGCCCCTGAAGCTGGTGGTGGAAGATCAATGTTTGTGGTGCCTGATTGTGCAAAGACACTGACATTGCTGCATCTGTCCTCCCCAAGGAATTTTGTGTCACAAGTAGGCTTACATTCACACTGCAATGAAGTTACTGTGAAAATCCCCTAGTCACCACAATCCAGCACCTGTTTGGGTACACTGAGAGAGAATTTAGCATGGTCAGTTCACCAAACCAGCATGTCTTTCAGACTGTGGGAAGAAACCGGAGAAACCCATGCGTTGTCTCTCATCAGATGGAGCACGGTAGCAAGGAAGAAGAAATGACAGTTGTTCGATTCCTGCCCTAACCTCGGAAGGGTCTGGAATTGATTCATTGTTGAGGATCACTGTTTGTACATCATCATGAATCGGAAATAGATTTTGGGGGCACCCACACTGCAGCAGAATCTTCCAGAATGCCTCACGGTTTACAGAGTTGAAGGCCTATATCGAGTCAAAGAGCACTGTGTAGAGGAGTTGAGATTGTTAGTGATGTTTTAAGAATAGGGATAGGGATGTTTTGCTATAATTGATGTAGAGATGCCGGCGTTGGACTGGGGTGGTAAGAACTCAGTATGAATCTAGCAACACCAATTTTAAATCCAACCGATTTATTTGATAGTAAATTTGCGAGCTTTCAACACTCTGTGTCTTCGTCAGGCAAATGCAGTGTTCTGGTCTGCAATAGCACATATCAACACAGACAGTCACAGATTGCTGATTAGAATGCGAATCCTTACATCTAACCTGCTATTCAAGTGTTAAAGTGGCTAACAATGTGTGTGAAGGGAATCCTGAGCATTGGTTAGAGAATTGTGTATTTCTCCAGACAGCACAGTAAGTGAGGTTTTTTGCTAACCCAGGCAAGTTACGGGGGTTACAGATAGTGTGTCATGAAGCCAAGATCCCTATTAAGACCGTCTTCATGTGTGCGGAACTTGGCAATCAGTCTCTGCTCAGTGACTCTGCGCTGTCGTGTGTCACGAAGGCCCCCTTGAAGAACATTTACCCGCAGGTCGGAGGCCGAATGCCCATGACTGCTGAAGTGTTCGCCCACAGGAAGGAAACTGTTTTGCCTGGTGATTGTTGAGCGATGCTCATTCATCTGCTGTTGTAGTGTCTGCATAGTCTCCCCAATGTACCATGCTTCGGGACATCCTTTCTTGCAACGTATTAGGTAGACAACATTGGCCGAGTTGCAAGAGTATGTACCGTGTACCTGGTGAATGGTATCTTCACGTTTGATGATGTCGTCCATGTCTATGATCCGGCATGTCTTGCAGAGTTTGCTGTGGCAGGGTTGTGTGGTATTGTGGTCACTGTTCTCCTGAAGGTTGGTTAGTTTGCTGCGAACAATGATCTGTTTGAGGTTGTGCGGTTGTCTGAAAGCAAGAAGTGGGGGGGTGGGGATGGCCCTAGCGAGATGTTCATCATCATCAATGATATGTTGAAGACTCCGGAGAAGATGTCGTAGCTTCTCCGCTCCGGGGAAGTACTGGACGACAAAGGGTACTCTGTCCACTGTGTCCCGTGTTCGTCTTCTGAGGAGGTCAGTGCGGTTTATCGCTGTGGCACGTTGGAACTGTCGATCGATGAGTCGAGCGCCATATCCTGTTCTCACGAGGGCATCCTTCAGCGTCTGGAGGCGTCTGTCACAATCCTCCTCATCTGAGCAAATTCTGTGTATACGGAGGGCTTGTCCATAAGGAATGGCTTCTTTAACGTGTCTAGGGTAGAAGCTGGAGAAGAGGAGCATTGTGAGATTGTCTGTTGGTTTGCGGTACGGTGAGGTGCTGAGGTGACCGTCCTTGATGGAGATGCGTGTGTCCAAGAATGCAACTGATTCTGGAGAATAGTCCATGGTGAGTTTGATGGTGGGATGGAATTTGTTGATATCATCATACAGTTGTTTCAATGATTGTTCACCATGAGTCCAAAGGAAAAAGATGTCATCAATGTATATAACCTTGGTTGGAGATCTCATGTGGTGAAGAAGTCTTGTTTGAACCTGTGCATGAAGATGTTGGCATACTGAGGTGCGAATTTGGTCCCCATGGCTGTTCCGTGTGTCTGAATGAAAAGCTGATTGTGGAAGGTGAAGACATTGTGGTCCAAGATGAAGCGGATGAGTTGTAAAATTGCATCCGGAAACTGGCAGTTGTTGGCATTGAGTACAGAGGCAGTTGCAGCAATACCATCGTCGTGGGGGATGTTGGTGTAGAGCGCCGAGACATCCATTGTGACAAGGAGTGTCCCTGGTTCTACTGCTCCATACCCGGCAAACATACCCGGCCGTCCCATCGTATCGGGCAATGGGACCCTGTATGAAAACCTCTCCGGCTATATCGAGGGCATCCTGAAACCCATCGTACAAAGAACCCCCAGCTTTTGTCTTGACACTACGGACTTCCTACAGAAACTCAGCACACATGGAGCAGTAGAACCAGGGACGCTCCTTGTCACAATGGATGTCTCGGCGCTCTACACCAACATCCCCCACGACGATGGTATTGCTGCAACTGCCTCAGTACTCAATGCCAACAACCGCCAGTTTCAGGAGTCTTCAACATATCATTGATGACGATGAACATCTCGCTAGGGCCATCCCCACCCCCCCACTTCTTGTTTTCAGACAACCGCACAACCTCAAACAGATCATTGTTCGCAGCAAACTACCCAACCTTTAGGAGAACAGTGACCACAATACCACACAACCCTGCCACAGCAACCTCTGCAAGACATGCCGGATCATAGACATGGACGACATCATCAAACGTGAGGATACCATTCACCAGGTACACAGTACATACTCTTGTAACTCAGCCAACGTTGTCTACCTAATGTGTTGCAAGAAAGGATGTCCCGAAGCATGGTACATTGGGGAGACTATGCAGACACTATGACAGCGGATGAATGAGCATCGTTCAATAATCACCAGGCAAAACAGTTCCCTTCCTGTGGGCGAACACTTCAGCAGTCATGGGCATTCGGCCTCGACCCGCGGGTAAATGTTCTTCAAGGGGGCCTTCGTGACATACGACAGCGCAGAGTCACTGAGCAAAGACTGATAACCAAGTTCCACACACATGAGGACGGTCTTAGTAGGGATCTTGGCTTCATGACACACTATCTGTAACCCCCGTAACTTGCCTGGGTTAGCAAAAAACCTCACTTACTGTGCTGTCTGGAGAAAATACACAATTCTCTAACCATGCTCAGGATTCCCTTCACACACATTGTTAGCCACTTTAACACTTGAATAGCAGGTTAGATGTAAGGATTCGCATTCTAATCAGCAATCTGTGACTGTCTGTGTTGATATGTGTGCTATTGCAGACCAGAACACTGCATTTGAGTGTTGAAAGCTCGCAAATTTACTATCAAATAAATCGGTTGGATTTAAAATTGGTGTTGTTAAATTCTTACTGAGTTCTTGCTGTAATTGTACAGGGCGTTGGTGAGGCCACACCTGGAGTATTGAGTGTAATTTTGGAATTCACTCCAGCAGAATGTAGCTGAGGCCAAAACATTGTGTGATTTCAAGAAGAAATTAGATATAGCTCTTGGAATTAAAGGGATCAAAGGATGTGGGGGACGGGGGGGGGTCAGGATATTAAATTTGATGGTCAGCCATGATCAAACTAAGCATGCTCAAAGGGCTGAATAGCCTACTCCTAGTTTCCAATTACAGATACTCTCTGGAATTCCCCCTCTTCAGTGATCAAACTGGTTTTTCAAGAGCAGATAAACCATTAAAAAGCATTAATGTCAGTTATTTAATGTTATGGGCAACTCTGTACAGATCCCTTCAAACTGCATTCACACACTCAGGACTCTGATAGCTGTGTAGAGAGTGTGTAACCTCATCCCCAGCGTATTCAAATACTTCCCAAAGCTTGAATCAATATTTAAATATTCCTGAACTGCACACAGTTTCCAGTTTTGCTGGATCCTAACCCTCGCTAGGGATCATAGAAATCATAGAAATCCTGCAGTACAGGAAGAGGCCATTTGGCCCATCAAGTCTGCATCGAGCACAATCCCACTCAGGCCCTACTCCTTTATCCCTACATATTTACACACTAATCCCTGAACCTATGCCTCTCAGGACACTAAGGGCATTTTTTTTTTTAACATGGCCAATCAACCTAACCTGCACATCTTTGGACTGTGGGAGGAAACCAGAACACCTGGAGGAAACCCACGCAGACATGAGGACAATGTGCAACCTCCACACAGATAGTGATCGAAGCCAGGAATCGAACCCAGGTCCCTGGAGCTGTGAAGCAGCAGTGCTAACCACTGTGCTACCGTGCTGTCTGGTATCACACAGACAGAAAGTGCGGGCTGTCCATCCCCACCCCAAAATCTCACCATTTGCAAAGAAAATTCCAAACTTCGATCACACTTTATGTGGAGACCTTTTTCTGACTTTCATTCCTGAAAACTCTGGTTCCGATTTCTTGACTCTGCCGCCTCCTGTATTTGACTCCCCAACTGGTATTGAATCCTACAGGCTAGGGGAGGCCATTCAGCCCATCGACCACGCCAATCAAAGGCCCTATCCCCTTATCTCCACATTTTTACTCTGCTGTTACCTCTGCCACTAAGGGGCAATTTAGCATGTCCAGTCCACCTAACCCGCACATCTTTGGAGTGTGGGAGGAATCTGGAGCACCCAGAGGAAACCCATGCAGACATGGAGAGAATGTGCAAACTCCAAGCCAGGAATTGAACCTGGGTCCCTGACGCTGTGAGGCAGCAGCGCTAACCACTGTTGTTACTCGCTATCTACGGCACTGCTCTCCCAAGTTGAAAATATTAATCAATTCACCCCTTAATCTTTGAAATGCCATGAATGTAGCTCAAGTTTGTATAAATTTATCCTCATAATTTAACCCTTTACAGGGTCCAGTTGTCATTTTGATGAATTGACACAGCATTTCCTCCCAGGATAATATCCACTCTGTGTGGTGTGACGTCCAGAACTGCTCACAGTTTGATTTGATTTATTATTGTCACATGCATTGGGATACAGTGAAAAGTATTGTTCCTTGCACGCTATGCTGACAAAACATACCGTCAAGAATGTGGTGTTACAGTCATAGTTAGGGTGTAGAGAAAGATCAGCTTACTGCAAATTAGGTCCATTCAAAAGTCAAAAAGCAAATTACTGCGGATGCTGGAATCTGAAACCAAAACAGAAAATGCTGGAAAATCTCAGCAGATCTGGCAGTGATGGGAGGGAGAATAGAGCCAATGTTTTAAGGATGGATGACCCTTTGTCAGACCCTCATCGGGGCTCTGACAAAGAGTCTAGAATTTGGCAGCACGGTGGTGAGCTGCCTCACAGCACCAGGGACCCGAATTCGATTCCCAGCTTGCGACACTGTCTGTGTGGAGTCTGCACGTTCTCCCCATCTCTGCGTGGGTTTCCTCCAGGTGCTCCGGTTTCCTCCACAGTCCGAAGATGCGCAGGTTAGGTTAGTTAATCATACTAAATTGTCCCTCAGTGTACCCAAACAGGCACTGGAGTGTGACGACTGGGGAATTTTCACAGTAACTTCATCGCAGTGTTAATGTAAGCCTTACTTCTGACACCAGTAGATAAACTTTATAAAGGCAGAATGGAGAAGATGGAAGAGAGTTTGTCTGGGGTGCATGGGGTTCTTGGTCTCTCCAGGGTTGCAGACGGTGAATTGATATTAAACAATCTCCTTGGTGTTGGAGGTTCAAGACAGAGGAATGGGGAGAGAGTTGAAGTACATCGGAACAGGAGGAGATCCTTCAGCCCAGAGTGCTGAGTCTGCCATTTGGTGAAATCATGGCTGATTTCTCGCTTACCTCTCTCCAGCCCTGTCTTGTCTCTCAAACATAAAATAATCTTATTAAACTAAAGAACTTTCCGTTTCACTGAAATATTCAACTCACCCCTCCCACCCCACCCTGCAGGCTGTTTGAGAGAGAAAATTCCAGATTTTTCTGGAAAGAATTGCTTCCTGACGTCACATCTGAAGGCATGGGTGGAATTTCAAGACGATACCTTCTCGTTCTGGGCACAGACTCGCTAAATGAATAGTTTTGATCCATCCACCCGGTAATAATCTTTCACAGTTCAATTAGGTCATCCTTTAATCTTTGAACCTCGGCAGACAAGCTGAGTCTGTCCAACCTGCCCTCAGTGTTAATCTTTCAACTCTCTGGCCAATCTGTACTGCGTCCCACCGAAATCAGTATCCCCTTCCCTGGGTGTGGGGCACAGAATTTTTGATTTGATTTGATTTATTATTGTCAAATGTACTGGGATACAGTGAAAAGTATTGTTTCTTGCATGCTATACAGACAAAGCATACTATTCATAGAGAAGGAAAGGAGAGAGTGCAGAATGTAGTGTTACAGTCACAGCTAGGGTGTAGAGAAAGATCAACTTAATGCAAGATAGGTCCATTCCAAAGTCTGTTAGCATCAGGGAAGAAACTGCTCTTGACTCGGTTGGTACGTGACCTCAGACTTTTGTATCTTTTTCACGAAGGAAGAAGGTAGAGAGAATGTCCAGGGTGCGTGGGGTCCTTAATTATGTCAGCTGCTGATAGAGTCAGTGGATGGGAGGCTGGTTTGTGTGATGGATTGGGCTACGTTCATGACTTTTTGTACGTACTTGCAATGTTGGGCAGAGTAGGAGTCCATACCAAGTTGTGATACAACCAGAAAGAATGCTTTCTATGGTGTACCTGTAAAAGTTGTTGACATAGCAAATTTACTTAGTCTTCTGGGTAGACTGCGTAGAGGCGTTGGTGGGGCTTTCTTAACTATAGTGTCAGCATGGGGGGAGCAGGACAGATCGTTGGTGATCTGGACAACTAAAAACTTGAAGCTCTCAACCCTTTCTACTTCATCCCCGTTGATGTAGACAGAGGCATGTTCTCCTTTACGCTTCCTGCTGTTGATGACAATCTCCATTTTGTTGATATTGAGGGAGAGATTATTGTTGCTGCACCAGTTCACCAGATTCTCTATCCCATTCCTGTACTCTGTCTCGTCATTGTTTGAGATCTGACCCACTACAGTGGTGTCGTCGGCAAACTTGAAAATCAAATTGGAGAGGAATTTGGCTGCACAGTCAGAGGTGTATAATGGGTATAGTGGGGCACCGGTGTTGAGGATGATCGTGGAGGTATTGTTGCCCATCCTTACTGATTGTGGTCTGTGGGTTCAGAAGTTCAGGATCCAGTTGCAGAGGGAGGAGCTGGGGGCCAGGCCATGGAGTTTGGAGATGAGTTTTGTGGGAATAATGATACTGAAGGCTGAGCTATAGTCAATAAATAGGAGTCTGATATAGGTATCTATACAAAACTGGTGCGGCCACACTTGGAGTGTTGCATACAGTTTTGGTCACCACATTATAAGAAAGATGTGGAGACATTGGAAAGGGTGCAGAGGAGGTTTACCAGGATATTGCCTGGTATGGTGGGAAGGTCTTATGAAGAAAGGCTGAGGGACTTGAGGTTATTTTCGTCGGAGAGAAGAAGGTTAAGAGGTGACCTAATTGAGGCATACAAGATAATGAGAGGATTTAGATAGGGTGGACAGAGAGACCCTTTTTCCTCGGATGGAGATGGCTAACATGAGGGGACACAGCTTTAAATTAAGGGGTGGTAGTTATAGGACGGATGTTAGAGGTGGGTTCATTACTCAGAGGGTAGAAAGGGCATGGAATGCCCTGCCTGCAGCAGTTGTGAAGTTGCCAACTTTAAGGGCGTTCAAATGGTCAGTGGATAGGCATATGGATAATATTGGAATAGTTTAGGTTAGAGGATCATTAGATTGGTTCCACTGGTCAGTGCAACATTGAGGGCCGAAGGATCTGTACTGCGCTGTAACGTTCTATGTTCTATATCAGATGTTGGTGAGACCAGATTTGGAATACTGTGTTCAGTTCTGCTCACCTCGCTATAAGAAGCATTGGAGAGAGTGCGGAGGAGACTTACCAGGATGCTGCCTGGTTTGGAGGGTAGGTCTGATGGGGAAAGGTTGAGGGAGCTGGGGCTTTTTTCTTTGGAGTGGAGGAGAATGAGAGGCAACTTAATAGAGGTTTATAAGATGATGAGAGGGATTGATAGAGTGGATGTGCAGAGACTATTTCCTCGAGTGGATGTAGCTGTTACTAGGGGACATAACTATAAGGTTCATGGTAGGAGATATAGGAGGGATGATTGAGGTAGATTCCTACTCAGAGAGTGGTTGGAGTGTGGAATACACTCCTGCTGTATTGGGTGGAGTCGGACACTTTAGGAACTTTCAAGCGGTTATTGGATAGGCACATGGAGCACTCCAGAATTATAGGAAGTCGGATAGCTTGATTTTGGGTTCAGACATAGCTCAGCACAACATTGCGTGCCGAAGGGTCTGTACTGTGCTGTACTGTTCTATGTTTCTATGATCTGAGTGCTTGTCCGGGTTCCCCATCCAGGACAGTTGCTTTCATGAGTTGATTTTCAAAAAAACTGCTCTGACGTTTACAATGGTGACCCCTGCAGATACAACTTCGTCCAATTGAGGCCAGTTCCTCCAGATGGGATGTTGGACACACCCCTGTACAAATGAAGCATTGCTTCCTACTGCCTGCATTCCCCCTCCGGCTCCCACCCTCGCAAAGAAAATCCAAAAATGTGTGGATTAGGTGGATTGGCCACTTAGGATCTATCTTCATGGGGTTATGTCAATAGGGGTCGAGTGGGATTTGATGTAGGCTCAATGGGCTGAATGGCCTCCTCCTGCACTGTAGGGATTCTATGATTCAACGATTCGATGAGATGAACATTTGAAATGCAAAAGCACACAAGACTATGCACCAAAGTGGGATTAGAATAGAGAGGTACACAGACAGGATGGGCTGAAGGGTCTCCTGCTCTCCTGTGACTTCATGGGCTTATTTTACCATTTTGATTCTAAGTATTGAGTGGATTTGAACTGGGAATGTTTCAGATCCAACTTTTAGACCTGTTCTCAGGCAATATCAACCTGCCTAAAAAATAGCAGTGATTCCGAATCACGCTGCAGAAGCCTGTGGGTGGAGCTTCACATTCCCGAAATCCTGCAACTCTGATCGGAGCCTCCAACTGCACACGCGCAGAAAAGAAAGATAGAATGAGACTGCCCTACCACATCACTCCCGGGCTGGATAACGCCTCTCCCTGACTCCCACAGACATTGTCCCCCCACCCACAACATTACTGAACCCCTTATTCCTCCCACCCCCTCCGCCACCCAGATCCCCCCCACCCCCTCCACCACCCAGATCTCCCCCCACCCCCTCCAGTACCCAGATCTCCCCCCACCCCCTCCAGTACCCAGATCTCCCCCCCCCCCTCAGTACCCAGATCTCCCCCTATCCCCTCCGCCACCCAGATCTCCCCCCACCCCCCTCCGCCACCAGATCCCCCCACCCCCTCCGTCACTCAGATCTCCCCCACCCCCTCTGCCATCCAGACTCCCCCCACCCCCTCCGTCACTCAGATCTCCCCCCACCCCCTCCGTCACTCAGATCTCCCCCCCCCCCTCCGCCACCCAGATCTCCTCCCACCCCCTCCGCCACCCAGATCTCCCCCCACCCCCTCCGCCACCCAGATCTCTCCCTGTCTCCTCCCACCCTGTTTCAAGCAGAGAGGCATCAGATGCTCAGGATTTACCTCCTCACGAACTGGGATGCCTGAATCAGACCTTTGTGGGGCATGTCTGTATCGCACCGGTTCTGGAGGGGCAAATTCGGTGGTAAAGGGGGAAGTGCCGGTAAAAGTTGGGCATCCAGCCCATTGAGTCAGTTTAAATGCAGGCGAATACAGTTAAATGGCAGTCACGCCTGTTTCGGACGCAGTCCTGATCATGTCCATTTTCAGGTCTTGGGCACAGATCAGGTTACTTGCCTCACACCTGCCTTCACCAAGTTTCCATGCCCAAAAACTGGCGCAACGTGTTGGCAAAATCGGACCCTATGATGCTATTCCAGAGCCATTGTGATAAAGACCAATCTTCCATCAGCTTTTGAATGATTTGTTCTTGCTAACCTGGCACGGTGCTAATCTGGGTGGCAGAGCGGTTAGCATTGCTGCTTCACCGCGCCAGGGACCTGGGTTCAATTCCCGGTCACTGTCTGTGTGGAGTTTGCATGTTCTCCCTGTGTCTGCGTGGGTTTCCTCACACAGTCTGAAAGATGTGCAAGTTAGGGTGTGTTGACCTGAACAGGTGCCAGAATGTGGTGACTAGGGGAATTTCACAGTAACTTCATTGCAGTGTTAATATAATGTGACAGTAATAAATAAACAAACTAAACTAAACCCGTTTCCAGTAATTTCTGAACCTGGAGTCCTAAATCCCACCGCTCTTCCCCAAGCCCCAGCTTCCTGTCACTTTGAAAACATGCTGACCTCTTGTTAATTCCAAATTGAGTGGCCTCACATATGGAACTCCATTTTGCCCACACACTTGATCACTGGGGTCAATTCTGAGGTCAGGAAGGAAGCAAAATGGCCACCTAATCTTTGTGTGATGTCGCCAGGAAGATGGGGGAAAGGTCAGGAAAATCCCTCCTTTCCAGTGACTGAGGATGATGAGACCATGGAGAGAGAGAGACTTAGAGAACACAAAATGATGCAGGAGTCTAGGGTGTTCTCTCCCAGCGTGCCCAAGGGGGAGGGAGGACACATCAAAATGAAAATCTGGAAAGCAAATTAAAAAAAATGATTAAAATGGGAATTTTTTAAAATCCTCACAAACCGAGAAGGCGAATAACTCAAGCGGTAAAGATGTTGCATTTCTAGAGTATTTTGGGGACAGTTTTCTGGAAGAACATTTTAGAACAGAGAAGAGAACAGGTCCGGATTAGTTTATAATCCGGCACCAAAAGGACATTTTGGGACTGTAATATCAAACAAATATTGATGTTGGGGAGAGTGAGATGTGTAAACATGTTTTATATTGAAATGAGGCCAAGAAGAGATAAAAGATAAACTGCAGGAAGTTTTCAGAGATGGCGCAAAATGAAAGCAGGAAAGACCTCAAAAACAAATAGTCCACTTGTGTAGTTAAGCAACCACAGTCAACAAGTGAGGGAAGAGATAGTGGCACGCTGTAGGAAGAAATTTGACAAGTTTAAGGAGAATTAAAAATGCCAGAGGGGTTGGGAGAGTTTGAATGCGGGAAAGTGATCTGTTCTGAAGGAAATCTGTAAGATCTCACAAAGCAAACACGAAACATCTTTATCAATATTTTACAGATGAAGTGAAAGAGATTTGCTGAAATCCCCTCTCTCTTCTTAGCTGAGGATTCTTTTAGTTAAGCACTCAACCTGAAATCTAATGCTACACCAGTCGCACAGTCACACACATAAAAGCATCCGAGAAAAGTACAGCTGAAGAGAATCAAGCACTTTTACAAGCAAAAAGAATATTTTATTATTCAGGTGGTTAATTTTGGAGAAAGGTTGTTACTCCTGAGGGGTAGTTTAAATGAGTTGAGAGCTGAGGATTCTTTCGAAGGGCTTTCTGCAGATCACACTGTCAGTGATCTCATTAGCAGGAGGTTAGTTTGATGTATTGGTGGATCCAAAAAGAAATTGGTTTGAAGAAATGACAGTGTTTCAGCCGCTGCTCGTTTTAAAGCTTTGAGGTTTCTGTCTTTCCGCTGCTGCAGTCTCTTATTTTCTGCAGTCAGTATTGCTAAATACATGGCTGTTCTACCATGTGACTCCTCACAATAGCAGGTCCAATTCTAAACATAGTGGAGGTTTTGGATTGATTACCATTATCCTGGTTTAAGACACTCATTCTGAAGGTGGGGTGGGGAATGGGTAGGAGGGGGCTGGTGTTCAATTTGGGAATAGCTCTTGATGATTTAATGGTGTGTGTTGTTGACACCTTTCTATGTCCTTTGCCTCTGTCAGACAAACAGACGATCAGGTCATCTGACCTTTTGCAGGGACCTTCTTTGAAGCACATTGAATTGGTAAAGAATGCACGCTGAGTTTGTAACTCAAAGGTTAGAAATATGTGGGCCTTGGCAGAAATATATGCGATGAGAAAGATCGGTAATGTGTGCCCATTAAAGGCAGATCAAGGAAGACTAATGGTTAAGCAGCAATAACACACTGGTCAATTTACATTTACAAAATACATCGAGGGGAACAAATCAATGTATTTAGTATAATTTAAAGGAAGAAAATCATATTTAAAAAAATAGAAAAATTACCAAGAGCACATCACCCTTGAATATTATTTGATTTGATTTAATTACTGCCACATAGAAACATAGAACAGTACAGGCCCTTCGGCCCTTGATGTTGTGCCGAGCTATGTCCGAACCCAAGATCAAGCTATCCCACTCCCTATCATTCTGGTATTAACATACAGTGAAAGTATTGTTTCTTGTGCGCTATACAGTCAAAGCATACCATTCATAGAGAAGGAAACAAGAGGGTGCAGAATGTAGTGTTACAGTCATAGTGAGGGTGTAGAGAAAGATCAACTTAATGTGAGATAAGTCCACTCAAAAGTCTGACAGCAGCAGGGAAGAAGCTGTTCTTGAGTCAGTCAGTACGTGACCTCAGACTTTTGTATCTTTTTCCTGATGGAAGAAGGTGGAAGAGGGAATGACCGGGGTGCATGGGGTCCCTGATTATGCTGACTGCTTTGCCGAGGCAGTGGGAAGTGTAGATAGAGTCAATGGATGGGAGTCTGGTTTGTGTGATGGATTGGGCTACATTCATGACTTTTTGTAGTTTCTTGTGGTCTTGGGCAGAGCAGGAGCCCAGACCAAGCTGTGAAAGAATGCTTTCTATGGTGTATCTGTAAAGGTTGGTGAGAGTCGTAGCAGACATGCCAAATTTCCTTAGTCTTCTGAGAAAGTAGAGGCATTGGTGGGGCTTTCTTAACTATAGTGTCAGCATGGGGGGGGACCAGGACAAGTTGTTGGTGATCTGGACACCTAAAATCTTGAAGCTCTCGACCCTTTCTACTTTGTCCCCATTAATGTAGACACAGGTATGTTTTCCACTACACTTCCTGAATGAATGATGACAATCTCCTTCAGGTCGTTGCTATTCGAGGGAGAGATTCTGACCTTCCTCTCAGTGGAAACACTTCCTCCTTATTTATTCCATTCAACCCCTCATGAACACCCCTATAGTAGAATCCCATTCATAGGAGGCCATTCGACCCGCCGAGTTTGCACTGACCACCCCCCCCCCCCCCCCCCCCCCCTTTACACACACACACACACACACACATACACAGCACCTTACCCAGGCCCCTGGGAATCACACCCTTGAGAAATGAAGAAAGAAAGTAACAGTGTATTTAGTGGTAAGGTGGCGTAGGCTAGCGGAGGCTGCTGAGGGTAGAAGGTGAGGAGAGAGAACCTGGAATCTCCTGGAAACCCTCTGAGATTTCTACACTCCTCTCATTCTGAGTCTGTCTGATCTTAAAAATCTCCTCCAATAGTGACGGTGCCTTCAGCTTCCTGGGGCCTGAGTTCTGGGACTCCCTCCCTAAAAGTCTCCACCTCACTCAGCCTTTAAACTGCTCCTTAATAACAAACAGCTTGTGGTCAGCTGGACTTCCTTGCCTGTCACACTCTGTAATGTTCCTATGAAGCGTTCCAGGGTATTGCATCACTTCAAAATTCCCAGATAAATCCAACATGTTTGTTAGCTCAAGAAACAGGGAGCTGGGAAAGGGGATGGTGGGGAATTCTCTCTTCCAGTTGGGATCCTGGACCGAGGGCCTCTGAAAAGTGGAAGAAGGGGTGGGGTTTACCCAGGAATTCAGCTGGGAGAGAGTGAACTGACGGCAGCGGAGGTTTGTTTGTGAACTGGGCGTGGGTCCGTTGGCATTGGCTGGTATTCCTCCTGCCTCCAGCAGTTTGATCGAACGATTGCTCGGGTATCTTAGAGAGCAGGAGCTGTAAGACAGGAGTCACATAGCAGCTCATTCTGGGCAAAAGTGACAGCCCTCCTATCCTGGTGGGGATTTAAACCAATCCAACACCACTTTGAGACGAATATTTTGTTTTAAATTTCAGAAAAAGAATTCAAATTCTCAAACCGTTGCTCTGGGGTTTAATCTCCTGCTGTTGGGAATTATTAATCCAGTAACAAAACCAGATGTTCACAGAAAAACTATCCAGAGCAGTACACAGAGAGAGAGAGAGAGAGAGAGGCCAGTAAGAAACAAGCAGGCAGTTGATAGCACCTCCCTCTGAAGGAGAGGCCATGCTGCCCATCATGGCAATACTGTCTCTTTCAAAACACTATCCAGTTCATTCCACCCAACCCTGCTCTTTCCCCAGAGATCCCGCTTTCAAATCCTCATCCAATTCTCTTCTGAAAAAGCTCCTGTTGATTCTGCGTCCACCGTCCTTCCAGGTCGTACCTTCCGGATCACAGTGACCCACCTTGTGAAGGTGTTCCCTCACGTTGTCTCTGGTTCTTTAACCTGTTATCTTTTGTTTGTATCTGTTTCCCCTGTTTACCCACACTCCGGTCTGTGTACACTGTGTGGATCTGGCCAGTACCAGCAGGAAGGACCAAATGGCCTCTGCCTGTGCTGTCACCTCCCATTGAAATGATAGTTGCTGGGATTCTCCAGATCAGAACGAGAATAGAAAGCAGCTGGGATAAGGCTTTCAGAATGTTCTAGAAGCTTCAGACTGTGACGCCTGTTCCTGTGTTTCTATATTGTTGTTCTATCTGCCTGGACAGAGGTGTGAAGGAGAAGTGAGATAAAGCAATAGTCTGCCCTCGATAAGAAGGGGCAGGCTATCAGCATGACACAGTGGGGCCAAGTGGCCTGTTTGCTGTTATTTTTAAGTAGATCAAAGTTCTCTGAATGTGAGAGATGGAAATTAGCTCTCAGAGAGAGAATGGAGTTTATAAACTAACACTGCCATTTTCAGAATCCTCGACCAGCTCTCTGTCCAAATTCTGAGCGAGTTAGCACCACCCAGCAGTGTTGAGATAGGCCCCCCTGCCTCCCTCACCCTCTTGCCCCTCACCCCCTCGTTCCCTTATCCCTTCGCTCCCTGCTCCCTCATCCTCCTCGCTCCCTCATCCCCCTCGCCCCCTCACCACCTTTCATCCCCTCACTCTTTCGCTCCCTCACCCCCTCAATCCTCACACCCTCGCTTTCACACTCCTCTGCTCCCTCATCCCCTTCACTCCTCACCCTCCTTGCTCCCTCAGCCCCCCCCAGCTCCATCATCCCCTCGGCCCTCATCCTTTCGCTCTATCACCCCCCTCTATCTTCTCCCTCTCTCCCTCACCCCTTGCTTCCTCACTCCCTTGCTCCGCACTCACTCCCTCAGCCCCTCACCCCCTTGTTCCTTCACATCCTTGTTCTCTCATCCCCTCACAATCTTGTCCCCTTGCCCCTCTCACCCCTTTGCATCCTTGCCCCTCGCTCCCTCATTCCGTTTGCCCCTCCACCCCCTCTTTTCCTCAACCTTCCCCCCCCACACTCTGCCTCCCTCACCCTCCCCTCGCTGTCTCACTTTCCCTCACCTCCTCACTTTCCCTCGCTCCCTCACCCCTTCTCTCCTCACACTCTGGCTCCACCTCTGCTCGCTCTCTCCGCGCTCGCCCTCTCCCGCGCCCGCGCTCGCCCTCTCCCTCGCTCGCCCTCTCCGCGCTCGCCCTCTCCCTCGCTCGCCCTCTCCCTCGCTCGCCCTCTCCCTCGCTCGCCCTCTCCCCTCCTCTCCCTCTCCCTCTGCTCGCCCTCCTGCTCGCCCTCTCCCGCGCTCGCCCTCTCCCGCGCCCGCGCTCGCCCTCTCCCTCGCTCGCCCTCTCCCGCGCTCGCCCTCTCCCTCGCTCGCCCTCTCCCTCGCTCGCCCTCTCCCTCGCTCGCCCTCTCCCGCGCTCGCCCTCTCCCTCGCTCGCCCTCTCCCTCGCTCGCCCTCTCCCGCGCTCGCCCTCTCCCTCGCTCGCCCTCTCCCTCGCTCGCCCTCTCCCGCGCTCGCCCTCTCCCTCGCTCGCCCTCTCCCTCGCTCGCCCTCTCCCGCGCTCGCCCTCTCCCTCGCTCGCCCTCTCCCTCGCTCGCCCTCTCCCTCGCTCGCCCTCTCCCTCGCTCGCCCTCTCCTGCATTCTCTGTCAAGCTCTCTCTTTCATGCTCTCCTTTTTTCTCTCTGTCACTCTATCATGCGTTCTCTTTCTTTTTCTCACTCTCTTTCTCTCCACAGGCATATGGATAACATTGGAATAGTTTTGGTTAGAGGGTCACTAGATTGGTTCCACTGGTCGGTGCGACATTGAGGGCCGAAGGGCCTGTACTGCACTGTAATGTTCTATGATCTATCGCTCTCTCTCGTTATCTTGCTCTCTGTCACACTTTCTCACTTTTTTTTCTGTTGTTCTCTCTCTTTTTCTCTCTCTGGTTTTTATGGACCTGCAGCTGCAGTTCATTGTGTTCATTTTTGGTTTTATTTCCAAATTCCCTGGCTCGTGTTGCAGATATTTCCAGATGTTTTATTTTTGAGTGGTGTTGGATCGAGCGGTTTCCAATCTCCGAATATTGAAAGCTGGATTGGTGTGAGGGCGCGATGGACAGGCCGAGTCTGTGACTGGTTACTCTGGGAATCAGGCAGAGAGAGTGTGTGTGTATCCGTGCTCCTCCTCTCCGGTTCCAATCCGTTCTCTCGTCCCTGCCTCACCGCCCACATTGTCAGCCCCTCTCCCCCGCACTCTGCATTGTAAAACATCTCAACGAAATCACTGGAATCAAAGGTTTTACACAGAGCAGTGTGAGGGTGCAGGACAGAGAGAGAGAGATTGAGGGAGAGAATCCTGTAGGAACATCCACCAACGATGGAGCGATGGACATCAGGAGATGTTCATGTGGCCGGAATTGAAGGAGAATTTGGAGGGTTGAAGAGGTTACGGAGATAGGGAGGGGTCTGCCTGTGGAAGGCTCTGAAAATGAGGATGAGAAGGTCGGCGAGCTCAGGGGTGACGGATGGACAGGACTTTGGGTCAATCATAGAGTCAGAGAGCTTTACAGCATGGAAACAGGCCCTTCGGCCCAACCTGTCCGTACTGCTCAGTTTCCACCACTAAACTAGTCCCAATTGCCCGTGTTTGGCCCATATCCCTCTATACCCATCGTACCCATGTAACTGTCTAAATGCTTTTTAAAAGATAAAATTGTACCTGCCTCTACTACTACATCTGGCAGCTTGTTCCAGACACTCACCACCTTCTGTGTGAAAAAATTACCCCTCTGGACACTTACCTCTCACCTTAAACCTATGCCCTCTAGTTTTAGACTCCCCTACCTTTGGGAAAAGATATTGACTATCTCGCTGATCTGTGCCCTTCATTATTTTATAGACCTCTATAAGATCACCCCTCAGCCTCCTACACACCAGGATATGTTGAGTAGCAGAACATATGAAAGAAGAGTGAAAGGAGGCCATTCAGCCCCTCGAGCTAGTTCTGTCATTCAGTACGATTGGGACTCGTCTGTTTATATTGAGTTCCACATTCACTGTCTACATTGATAACCTTTGACCTCCTCGCCCAGCAAGAATCTATCTACCTCTGTGTTAACGATATTCAGTGAACCCGCTTCCTGAGGCAGAGACTTCCAGAGTCACACCTCCTCAGAGAAAAAACTCTTCCTCCTCATCTCTTGGATGAGCTGCTTTCTGGAGAGGGGAAGATGGGAGGCAGGCAGGGAAGAATGTCGGAATAACCAACTCCTGGACCTGAATTCCCGGCTGAATTCCCGTCTCCTGCACAGCTGGATGTTTTGAGTTTTGTGTTCTGATTAGGTTAACGTGTCAGGTCAATCCTGAATTGGTGCAACTTGGTGACAATTTGGACCCATCTTGCTTTCAGCTCTCTGTCTGCCTCTGCGTTGACACCCGTCCAATATCTTCATCAGTGCTGCCAGATGTGACATCTCAGCAAACATTTAATCTGACTCAGATCTAGAGAGGGGGCAATGTGATGGATTCTATGTTGTTGAAAAGGGGGTAGAGCAACATGGAAGGTCTGGGACAGGTGGGATCTCAGGACAGATTTGCCAAAGGGAACATTAATGATGGTGTTAAAGACTAAAGCAGGTGCTAACAGTAGGATCTATCCGAGCCTGATGCCATTATCGAATTAGCCCAAAGTACGGGAAGCCGATACTTAGCTTCTTTTGCCATGCTGGCACCTTTACCAATCAGAATCAACATGCCAGCCAATCAGCACTCTCTTCTGCAGGATAGGTTGTTGTGACTGTTTGAAATTTGATATTCTTGTATTTGTTCTGAGGATGTAAGGTGCAAAATCCTGGCATAACATCACTCTTTTCAGCAATATTCAGCTTTTATTTGACCAAGCAATTGCTGTGAAGTTGAAGTGGAGACAAAATATTGGGAGAGTTTAAGGGACTCAAACCTGACCAGTGCCAGGATCTGATGGACGGCATCCTAAACTTCCGAAAGAGAGAACTCTGCCTCTGATTGTCCAAAAAGCCTCGAGATTCTGGAACATTCCATCAGATTACAAGTTAATACATTTAAACTGCTGTTTAAGAAATGAGGGAAAGAGAGAAGTCAGGGAACTCCAGGCCAGTTAACCCAATATCAATCATTGGGAAAGTGCTGGAATCTATTATTAAACAACTCAGCACAGGGTTAGATACAGAGTAAAGCTCCCTCTACACTGTCCCCTCATCAAACATTCCCAGGACAGGTACAGCACAGGATTAGATACAGAGTAAAGCTCCCTCTACACTGTCCCCCATCAAACACTCCCAGGACAGGTACAGCATGGGATTAGATACAGAGTAAAGCTCCCTCTACACTGTCCCCCCATCAAACACTCCCAGGACAGGTACAGCACGGGGTTAGATACAGAGTAAAGCTCCCTCTACATTGTCCCCCCATCAAACACTCCCAGGACAGGTACAGCACGGGGTTAGATACAGAGTAAAGCTCCCTCTACACTGTCCCCCATCAAACATTCCCAGGACAGGTACAGCACGGGGTTAGATACAGAGTAAAGCTCCCTCTACACTGTCCCCCATCAAACACTCCCAGGACAGGTACAGCATGGGATTAGATACAGAATAAGGCTCCCTCTACACTGTCCCCCATTAAACACTCCCAGGACAGGTACAGCACGGGGTTAGATACAGAGTAAAGCTCCCTCTACACTGTCCCTCATCAAACACTCCCAGGACATGTACAGCATGGATTTAGATACAGAGTAAAGCTCCCTCTACACTGTCCCCCCATCACACCCTCCCAGGACAGGTACAGCACGGGGTTAGATACAGAGTAAAGCTCCCTCTACACTGTCCCCCCATCAAACACTCCCAGGACAGGTACAGCACGGGATTAGATACAGAGTAAAGCTCCCTCTACACTGTCCCCCCATCAAACACTCCCAGGACAGGTACAGCACGGGGTTAGATACAGAGTAAATCTCCCTCTACACTGTCCCCCCATCAAACACTCCCAGGACAGGTACAGCACGGGGTTAGATACAGAGTAAAGCTCCCTCTACACTGTCCCCCCATCAAACACTCCCAGGACAGGTACAGCACGAGGTTAGATACAGAGTAAAGCTCCCTCTACACTATCCCCCATCAAACACTCCCAGGACAGGTACAGCACGGGATTAGATACAGAGTAAAACTTTACCATTCACATTTCAGCTTTGACCTGTTTTTGCCCCTGTGACTCCCTGAGTGAATTATCAATACTTGTGATCATTCGGATGGTGTTTAGATCAGCAAAATTGTGATTGGGTTGATATTGGCATGAACTTGGTGTTTCTTGATGCCTGGCATGTGGAATGGGCTCCACCTGAATGCTGAGGGTAATATTTACTCTGGGAAATGCCGTTGAATGTCAGGGGGCTATGATCGGAACTCAGTGTGTTCACAGGCTGGGATGCCTGGTCTTAAGAACAAAGAACAAAACAGCACGGGAAACAGGCCCTTCAGCCCAACGAGCCCACGCTGCCACCCCGATGTTCCCACCTCTACCCGTGATCCCTGTCTATGTTTATAGATCTATGGATTAAAAAACAAATTTGAGACAATTTAGGGAGAATTTGTTTTGCCAATTAGCCTAAGAGCACATCTTTGGGAT
The DNA here is from genome assembly GCA_024679065.1 of Sphyrna mokarran. Taxonomy (NCBI): domain Eukaryota; kingdom Metazoa; phylum Chordata; class Chondrichthyes; order Carcharhiniformes; family Carcharhinidae; genus Sphyrna; species Sphyrna mokarran. The sequence goes on from JAGIQG010000011.1 coordinate 91,327,795, forward strand.
GTGGGAGGAAACCGGAGCGCCCGGAGAAAACCCACGCAAGCACGGGGAGAATGCGCAAACTCCCACAGACACAGGCCCAAATCATGTATCTGCACAGCACAGCGATAGTCACTGAGCTGTCGTGTTGCCCATCAAATGGTCCAGGTCAAGCGTACACTAACGACGTGAAGCACTAGGATACTCTCGGAAAAAAATCCAAGAGCAGCCCTCTCACGACCCATCGCATGTATGCTCCTTGTTAGACAACAAGGTGGACCAAAGCACCTGTAGGATAAAAACAAGTACATCAATATCATCATCTATTAACACACTTCCCAGGGACTCCCAAGGCTCATGATCCCTATTTTAAATCAGTTTTCTATACCTCTCCATTCCCATTCTGTTCATGTGCCCATCTAAGTATTTCTTAAATAACTCCAGAGTACCTGCCTCCACCACTTTACTTGGCAGCGCATTCCATACCCCAACCACCCTCTGTGTGAAAAAACTCCCTCTAGCATCCAAATTATACCTTACCCCCCTCACCGTAAGCCCGTGACCCCTCGTGCTATTTGAGTCCATCCTAGGAAAAAGCTTAACCCTGTTTACTCTATCTATACCGCTCATAATCTTGTACACCTCTATTAGATCTCCTCTATGTCTACGTCTTTAAGGAAAACAGTCCCAATTTGCCTAATCTCTCCTCGTAACTCAGACCTTCCATACCAGGCAGCATCCTGGTAAACCTCCTCTGCACTCTTTCCAGAGTCTCCACGTCCTTCCGGTAGGAAGGCGACCAGAACTGGAAGCAGTATTCCAAATGAGGTCTAACCAGCATTTTATACAACTGCAACATTAAAGGCCAGCTCTTGTACTCTATACCCCTTCCTATAAAGGCTAGCATACTATATGTTTTCTTCACAACCTTCTCCACTTGCTCTGCCACCTTCAGAGACTTGTTCACCTGCACCCCCAGGTCCCTCTGCGTTTCTATACTCTTAATAGGTCTACCTTTATCATATACCTCCCCCCTACATTCTTTCTCCCGAAATGCATCACCTCACATTTATCAGGTTTGAATTCCATCTGCCATCTGTCTGCCCAAGCTACCAGCCTATCTATGTCCTGCTGTATCGCCTGACAATGCTCCTCACTATCCGCAAGTCCAGCCATCTTTGTATCGTCTGCAAACTTGCTGATCACTCCACTTACTCCCTCTTCCAACTCATTTATATATATTACAAATAGTAATCTTAATGAATCAAATCCCGTTCTCTGGAGCCTGTTGTTCAGCGGTGATTCTTTACTCGATTCCCAGATATGAACACTTGTTGTCCACTTCCAGTTGCCTGTAGTGGGTGTCAAACTCCTCACAGGGGAGAGAGTTCTGTTGTACTTTACTGTGTATGAGGAACTTCATTCTGGATACTTCACTCCAATGTTGAAAATTACACAGATACGAATGAAGAAAAGTTCCCCTCTCTCAGCTAACTTTAATTAAAATATAGATTGAAACTGATTGCAAAGGGTTAATATAATCAGTCACTGGGCCCCACCCTCAATGAATATTCCTGTGAGGTTCTTAAGGAACAGGACAGTTTCAGGAAGTGATTTATCCCGAATCTGAGGAATTATAGCCATTCAGTCCCTCGAGCCTGTTACACAGGAACAGCAGGAGGCTCTACAGCCCCTCGAATGTGTTACACAGAAGGAGGCCATTCAGCCCCTTGAGTCTGTTGTACAGGAAGAGGAGGAGGCCATTTAGTTGTTCTTGTCCTTCCTGCAGCGAGTAACCCACCTCCTGACTCCCCACCATCTACAAGGCACAAGTCAGCAGTGTGATGGAACACTCCCCACTTGCCTGGATGGGTGTGGCTCCAACAACACTCAAGAAACTCAACACTTTTCAAGATAAGGCATCTCCACTTGATTGGCAGCACATTCACAAAAATTCACTTATTCTATTGTCAATGAATAATATCAGCCGGGTGTACCATCAGCAAGATGCACTGCAGTGATTCATCAGGACTCCTGAGGCACTTTGAGACCTTTCAAACCCATGACCTCTTGTCATCTGGAAGGACGGGGCAGTAGATACTTGTGAACACCCCCAGCTGGAGGTTCCCCTCCGAGTCACTCACTATCCTGACTTGGAAATGTATCGGCCGTTCCTTCACTGTCAATGGGTCAAAATGCTGGAACTCCCTCCCTAACAGCACTGTGGGTGTACCTACACCACAGGGACTGCAGCGATTCAAGAAGGCAGCTCACCATCACCTTCTCAAGGAGCGAGTAGGGATGGGGAATAAATGCTGGCTCGGTCCGTGACACCCATGTCTCTAAATGAATAAAGAGGCAGATAAAATCGAACCAGAATCTCTCGCTCTTCCCATCTGTACTTAACTCCCAGTCAGCTGAAGCTGTGAGGTGACTGATGCCAGAACTCTGGGCTTCTTTAAGAGCATGCAGACGTAGTTAATGGAAGGATTTTGAATCTGTGCTTTCCACAAGCAGAGGATTAGATATGAAGGGGAGGCACGGTGGCACAGTGGGTTAGCACTGCTGCCTGACAGCGCCAGGGATCTGGTTCGATTCCCGAGCTTGTTCGCTGTCCGTGCAGAGTCTGCACATTTTCCCCGTGTCTGCGTGGGTTTTCTCTGGGTGCTCCGGTTTCCTTCCACAGTCCAAAGATGTTAGGTTGATTGGCCGTGCTAAATTGCCCCTAGTGTCAGGGGGATTAGCAGGGTAAATGTATGGGGTTACGGGAATAAGGCCTGGGTGGGATTGTGGTCAGTACAGACTCGCTGGGCCGAATGTCTTCCTTCAGCACGGGAGGGATTCTGTGATTCACTGGGTTCACCGTCCGACCAATGGTAGGAGGGATCTGAGAAATGGGGAAGTTATTCCTGGTATTGGGAAGGTGTCCTGGGTGAGGGGTATTCCCCCCTGCAGGGGAATCGAACTCAGGGCTGAGATTTATTTGGACTAATCTTGTTTTATTTGTTCCAGGATTTTTCTGGGAAATCGCACCCTCCGGATCAGGAGCCGGATTGAACTGGAATGTCTCACCCCAGCGCACCCCCAACTTACCAAGAGTCAGTCAACCCACTGTACCCCCCATCAGCTAATCCTGGGTACCCCATGGCAGGACCCTTCCTCCCAGGGGGAACTGCCCCCTATCCCCCAGGGGCAAATGCTCCCTACCCTCCAGGGGGAACTGCCCCCTATCCCCCAGGGGCAAATGCTCCCTACCCTCCAGGGGGAACTGCCCCCTATCCCCCAGGGGCAAATGCTCCCTACCCTCCAGAGGGAACTGCCCCTTATCCCCCAGGGGGAACTACCCCCTACCCCCCAGGGGGGAAGACTGACTTCTCACCGGCATTCCCCCATTCGGGAAATCCGATGCCTCCCCCCATGATGCCGACAGTCCCACTGAATCCAACCTGGCCTGGGGGCAACACAGGTGAGTTACACTACCCCTGGTGGGGGTGAGGCGGGGGGGCAGTTCTGTGTTGGTGTGAATGGCTCGGGAGAGGGGGCTCCCTGTGTATAAGAGGCTGGGAGAGGTCTATGTGTGTGTGTGTCTGTGTGTATGTGTGAGTGAGGCTGGGGGAGATGCCCGTGTGTCTGTGTGTGAGAGAGACTGGGGAGGTCTCTGACTGTGAGGGGGGAATCTTGAGAAGGAGGTCACTGTTGTTTGCGTGTGAAGCAGGATGGCCTGTGTGTTTGTGTGAGGGTGGGAGGGGAGTCTGTTTGTGTGTATGTGTGTGAAAGAGAGAGAGAGTATGTGTGAGAGAGAGAGAGTGTGTATGTGTGTGAGAGAGAGAGAGTGTGTATGTGTGTGAGAGAGAGAGAGTGTGTATGTGTGTGAGAGAGAGAGAGAGTATGTGTGAGAGAGAGAGAGTGTGTATGTGTGTGAGAGAGAGAGAGTGTGTATGTGTGTGAGAGAGAGAGAGTGTGTATGTGTGT